>CM069912.1:64401475-64985222 GCA_036172215.1 Camellia granthamiana
CTCCTCTCACTTTCAAAAAATCGTTTTGTGCTCAGAGTGCCGTGCCGTTCTCCGTGTTTGTGCAAAACAAGATTTTGTTCTTTCAAAAACCGCAGGGTCCACCCCCGATAAGCGTGAACAGTAAAACAAGGACCTATTTGAAGCTATGTGGGTTCCAGACTGCAAAGCAAAAGAAAAGAGGGAAAATGTTGGGCATCTAAGATTGTTTCAACTTCTGCAAGTTCCGTCATTGCATCCTATATGTTCAAAATGAGCTGTGCGCCCGAAAAACGAGCTGTGTGCCCGGAAATATACTGTGTACCCAAAAGAGCTTGTGTGCCCAGATTGAACAGAGTGTTGTGTTGTGAGCTATGTGCCAAGTGAATGGAATGCTATGTCGTAAGCTGTGTGCCAAGTCTTGCATTGTGCACGCGTTTCATCGCACTTATTGCATTTATTTGCATCTTGTGTTATCTCTTAATGTTTATCCTTTTACGCTAAGCAGCGTTTAGGATCGTTGTCCCCCGGGACTTAACTTAGGTTGCGTGGAACATGCTCCCGAGTTGTTTGACCTCCTCTCACGATTTCAGCGTTGTTTGAGTGTCCCGTTCCTTACGCGATTTCAGCGTGTTTGGAATCTATCTCAGGTTGTGTTGTGTATGCACCTGGGCGGTTGTTTTTTGGACCTCCTCTCACGATTTCAGCGTGGTTTGAGTGTCCCGTTCCTTACGCGATTTCAGCGTGTTTGGAATCTATCTCGGGTTGTGTTGTGTATGCACCTGGGCGGTTGTTTTGGACCTCCTCTCACGATTTCAGCGTGGTTTGAGTGTCCCGTTCCTTACGCGATTTCTGCGTGTTTGGATTTTATCTCGGGTTGTGTTGTGTATGCACTTGGGCGGTTGTTTTTTGGACCTCCTCCTCACGATTTCAGCGTGGTTTGAGTGTCCCGTTCCTTACGCGATTTTCAGCGTGTTTGGATTTTATCTCAGGTTGCGTTGTGTGCACACCTGGGCGGTTGTTTTTGGACCTCCTCTCACGATTTTCAGCGTGGTTTGAGTGTCCCATTCCTTACGCGATTTCAGCGTGTTTGGAATCTATCTCGGCTTGTGTTGTGTATGCACCTGGGCGGTTCTTTTTGGCCCTCCTCTCACGATTTCAGCGTGGTTTGAGTGTCCCGTTCCTTACGCGATTTCAGCGTGTTTGGAATCTATCTCGGTTGTGTTGTGTATGCACCTGGGCGGTTGTTTTTGGACCTCCTCTCACGATTATCAGCGTGGTTTGAGTGTCCCGTTCCTTACGCGATTTTAGCGTGTTTGGATTTTATCTCGGGTTGTGTTGTGTATGCACCTGGGCGGTTGTTTTTGGACCTCCTCTCACGATTTCAGCGTGGTTTTGAGTGTCCCCGTTCCTTACGTGATTTTCAGCGTGTTTGGATTTTATCTCAGGTTGCGTTGTGTGCGCACCTGGGCGGTTGTCTTCAGACCTCTTCTCACGATTTCAGCGTGGTTTGAGTGTCCCGTTCCTTATGCGATTTTCAGCGTGTTTGGAATCTATCTCAGGTTGTGTTGTGTATGCACCTGGGCGGATTGTTTTTTGGACCTCTTCTCACGATTTCAGCGTGGTTTGAGTGTCCCGTTCCTTACGCGATTTTAGCGTGTTTGGAATTTATCCCAGGTTGCGTTGTAGACGCGCTGGGCGGGCTGTTTTTGGACCTCCTCTCACGATTATCAGCGTGTTTTGAGTGTCCCCTTCCTCACACGACGATTTTTCAGCGTATTTGGAATTTATCTTAGGTTGCGTGGAAACGCGCTTCTGATTGATTTTCTTTGTTCTTCTCCTCCACTCACGAGTCCAGCGTGGTTGGCGTATGTCACCGTTTTGCATACATTGCACTCTTTGTTGCATCACATCTATTATCTATTGCATCACATCCATTGCATCCATTGCATCGTGTCTGTTTTATTGTTTGGTCTAAGGAGACCTTAAATCCTGCATTATCATTCGCGCTGTTTTGCGCATCGCACTTGCATTTATTCGCATCGTCTCGTGCACTTTCCGGTCTAGGAGACCTTAAATCCTCTAAAGGTGCAATCCCTTTGGTGTTTGTCGTGCCCGAACGACTTCCGGTGGTCTGGTATAGCCACCTGCCTGTGTTTGCAGTGAGTTCCTTGGAGACCAACTGAGACGGTGGAAACTAGAGTTCGAATGGCTTATGCCTAGAACGCAAAGGTTCGGGATTTCCGAGACTAAAAGTCTGGTTTAAATACCCAGGGGTATATCCTCGGCTTGAAATCTGTATGGCAGCCCCATAGATTGAGATAGCATCTGTATGCGCCTCAATTCTGGATACTGAATCAACCTAGTCTGTCACCCTGTTGGAGAATAGGGAAAGCTGCGACCATAGTCAGGGAGAAAAGTAGTACCTGTGGTTCAACCAAGAAGAAGCGGAAGATTCTCATCAGCCTGAGGTAGGACATTGCCGAGGTAAGTCATTGCCAATTGCCCTTGTGAAGTACCTCCCTTTTCCTAGCTATCACATCGCATTTTAGTCATTACAGTACATTGCATGAATCCCCAATTTTCAAACCGGCTTCGCGTAGCGTGTAAGTCCAACTTTCAAATCGGCTTCGCGTAGCGTATAAGTCCAATTATCAAACCGGCTTCGCGTAGCGTATAAATCCAATTATCAAACCGGCTTCGCGTAGCGTATAAGTCCAATTTTCAAACCGGCTTCGCGTAGCGTATAAGTCCAACTTTCAAACCGGCTTCGCGTAGCGTATAAGTCCAATTATCAAAATCTTCTGCATATCATTTTGTATCCTGTCCCTGAACTACGCTGGTTTGATTCCTTGCAAAGGGATACATAGGCAGCCTGCGGGCACAACCATTTATTTATCTATATTTTGTTTGTTCATACCAAGTCTTCGGCCTTGTCAAAAATGGGTCGTCTCTGGGCTTTGACATTCACTCCCGTCACTTCTTGACTTCTCGAGTTCTGTCAAAGAGGGGCAACTGTAGACACCCCATTTTTGACTGCCCATAAGACTTCGACGCGAACTGATGATTTACATGGTGGAGAAAGGTGTGCAGGGCAAAGGTTCAATTTCTTCGGCAAAGAGAGAGTCAAATCTCAACTTCATACCCCTGTTCTGGACCAGAACGATCTCGATCAAAATATTTTAGACTTAAAAACCCTCTCTTTCAAAACGTTTTTTTTTTAAATAAAGTTTCCTACGATGTTCCGACGCTCCGCATTTTGTTAAATGTTGCGTTTTTCGGTAAACCGAGCAAGGACAAAGTGGAAATGAATGAAAAAGAGATGAAATCTTTGAAAAATCTTTCAAAACACCTTACTTAGGGGTTTGAAGTTGAAGAAAAGAAGAGAAGAGGGAAGAAATCCAGTCGGGGGAGAAAATGGGAATGAACCGTTAAGAGAGAGTCGAGCAGCCCTCGCCGAATCGGGCATATTCGTTTGGATACTTGGAATTAAGCTATGAGGGCACCACCATTGGAAATCTTACTCCCGGGGCTTCATTTTGCACTTAAGAATCTCCTAAATTCAATTCCGGACAGGGGAGATATGGGTGATTGAAGTAGGGCATCACTCCGGTTGGACCGAAATCTGCGCGGCTTCACGGAAACGGGCATAACTTTTTCCACAGGAGGAATTTTGATGCAAGGTTTGCGCCATTGGAAAGCCAACTTCCGGGGATTAAATTTGGACACTTGAACAGCCACATTTGGACTTCCCAAACACCCACCGGCCACTTTTATTTCCGGCAGCCCATGTTTTTTGTCCTAAAAGTAGCTGGCCGGCCAGAAAAGCCAGAAAAAGTAGCTGGCCGGCCAGAAAAGCCAAAAAAAGTAGCCAGCCGGAGCCACCTAAGTCCAAGAAAACTGGCTGGCCATGTTTCTCACACCTGGTTCCTTCCAAAAATGCCCTCATTTCCCTCCTAGATTGTGTATCCGAGTTTGCCAACTTTTTGGGGGGAAACTTGGCTTGTTTTCCCCCCCTTTTTTCCCCCCTCTTTTTTCACCTCTTTTTGCCTATAAAAACTAGCATCTCAGGTCTGGTTTGGGGTTGAAAAATTTTGGTCTTGAAGCCTTGCATACATACCTCCATTCATCTCCCACTTCCAAGCTCCAAATATCCAAGTTCCTACACCCTTTCTTCACCATCACCTAGCACCAACACCACCACCTCCATTCCAGACATTTGGAGCAGCTTTCCAGAGCTTGAGAGGCAACATTTCTTGGTCCAAGAAGCAACCAAAGATTGGTCTTCAAGGGTGAGTGCCATTTCCCTCTTTTCTAGCTCATTTTTGTACCATTTCTTAGGCCTTTTGCTTGCTGTTTTGAGCTCCAGCCATAAGTGGAACTAGGCTTATTTTGAGCCATTTTTCATGTTTGTTGAAGGGTCTTACCCTGTTTGAGACCTCCAGCCACCACTTTCTTCATTACCCCCTTTGTATGCCATAATCTTGCATAGTATTTTTGGCCCATATGTAGTATGTTTTGGAGCATGAGGTAAACTGAAAATAGGCTTATTTTGATCCCTTCTTCAACATTGAAGAAGGGGCTCAACACTGTTTGGGACCTCCATATATCACTTGTCATTGTACCCATCTTAGGTCTCCTTTTTTGCATGATTTATTAGGCTATTGTGTCTCTGTTTTTGGACCTTGGTCTGAACTGAAAATGGCCCTAAAATGACCCCCCTCTTCATATTTCATTAAGGGTCTAGGGCTGTTTTGAGACATCCTTGGTATACTTCATGTTATAGCCCTCTTGTGGCCTTAATTTTGCATGGCATTTTGAGCATATTTCTATACTGTTTTGGGCTTGATCATCTACTGTAAAAAGCCATATTTTGGGCCCATCTTCAACATTGTTGAAGGGCCCTAACCTGTTTGGGGCCAGCATATATCAGCTACTTCTTTGCCCCTTTTGTTGGCCCATTTCTTGCATGAGTTGTTTGCCATACTTGTATCCATTTTTGGGGTCTGTCATAAACTGTGGAAGGTCATATTTTTGGTCCCCTATTCAATGTTGTAGAAGGCCCTTTCTCTGTTTGGTGCCAGAATTTGTGGGTTGTCTCATACTCCTCTCTTGGCCCCCTTTTTTGCATGCTAATTTAGCCCCACTTGTGCTTGCTGTTTGGCCATGTTTAAAACTGTAAAAATGCTTGTTTTGGGACTGTCTTGAATCTTTCTTAACACTTCATGATCAAATTATGCATGCATTGCATAGCTATAGGCCATCTCATGCATCAAAATTCATGTTTCGGGACTCGTTCCATGCATCGGGTTTCATTTCGTCATGTTTCGGGGCTGTTTTGCATCTCACTTTGCCTTTGAAATTTGCATTATAGTATGCTATATTCCATGTCTTGGCATGTCTCATTAGAGTGGCATTCCGTGCCGTACGTTCGGTTCTCAGTTTGCGTGCAACGCGTGCACGTATTTCGAGTTGTCTCATTTTCATCTTATGGCCTCCTATGTGAGTGTGGCTGAGGTCCACTTGTGTTGGTGTAAAGTCCATATTGCATTATGTATGCCATTTCATTTCATAGCATTGCGTATGCTAGGTTGTATGTTAGTGCATTGTGTATGCCATGTTACCATCGTGCATCGTGTATGCCATTTCATAGCATTGTGCATGTTAGGTTGTATCTTAGTTGCATTCATGCATGTCATGCATACTGCATTGTGTTCAGGGTAGGAGTTAGCCCGGGCACGGGAAACGAGGGACGTTTCGTACTCCGAGTGACGGAACGTGTCTCAATTCCCAGACACCGACACTCCGGATTATCCATGACGGAGTTAGGTCTCATTGTGTCCTCATATGCATTCATTTCATATTGAGTTGTGCAATTCGACTCCTCGGCCATCATGCATCGAGATGCGTGATTGGTGGCACGAGGATCGAGGCATGCATATATTTGTGCAAATACATTGCCATGCCCCTTTCCTGCTCTCTGTTGTAGCAAAATCAAGAGTCAGCAGCCTTCCGGAGCTTGGCACGCATTTTAAGAACAAGTGCAAAACAGAGGCTAACTGGGGCATCGCCATGGATTTCCGCGCAAAGGCAACCCGGACATGCATCATTCACCAGAATCAAGGCAGTCCCTGGCTTGCATGCCAGTTTATTATTTTTCTTAGTTAATTTTGTTAATTAATTAGGAATTTGTACATATTTTGACTGTATTATTTATTTGGACTGTATTATTCGGAACTGTATATTATTTATTCGGACCCTCCGCGCGAGGGCATAATTGTAATAAGTGTGCGTGAGTGTGATGTATGTCTTCCAACCCCACGTCTTTCTTCCCTTTTATTTACCTGCTTATGATGGTTAGATTAGGGCATATTTCAATTAGCATACAGTATGATAGCATGTTTGCATTCATTCATTTGTCTCGCATGCACCGGGCTCGGCGCACCATACTAATTGCATTTGTATTTCAATTCTGAGTTGAATACTTGTTAGTTGTACCATTTCACATGCCATCCTTAGAATAGCCGAGCCTGCTATAGTTGCATTTTTGCATGTGTTGCATTAGGCATTTCTGTATAATTAGGATCATGCATGGATTTCTAATTAGCTTCTGTTTTGGCTTGGAGTACTTGGTAAGTTTTTATGCTTTAGCATCCTTGCATGCGTGTGAGTGACTGCCATGAATAGCATGCTTACCATGAGGCTAATTGCTTATGTGATATAACTGCTTGAATGCCTGTGGGTGAAGGTTGGGTTATTTGGATTGGAACAATTCATCAAATGTTTGTTTTAAGCCCACTAGATAGTGGCAAAACCATTGTTTTCTAAGCCCACCCGAGGGTGGCAAATCCACGTCTTAGCCTACCTGCGGGTAGCACCATCAAACCATTTTCAAACAAACAAACATGAAATGTTTTGTTCCAATTCAGGCGACTCAGTCTATACTTGTATGTTGTGCGCATCACATAGTAACCTAGGCTAATAACCGGAATAAGAACACACAATGTTTTCAAAAATAGATATCATGATTAGTAGAGGCCGGTCTTTGACTGAGCGAGCGGGGGTGCTCACGAAGTGACCTTCCCCAATCGTACCCAAGTTCCCGAGCCGAGGCAACTTTGGTGATGACGGACACGTGGCCTTTGGCACCGAGTCAGGGTTTCCTAAATTTCCCCATAAAAAAAATATTTAGGTGGCGACTCTGTATCTGGCAAAGCAGTCCATGTTTGGCACTTCTTTCAAAAATCTGTTTTCTCAAAAACGATTTGCCGGATTTGGACTCTTTGGTTCAAGATTTAGAACTGTGACAATCGAGTCCTTGAACTGTAGTGAGCCCAAATGAACAGAACGGGACTTAACCCTCCCGGGGCGTTCGGGGCCTGTCTACAGCAGCCATGTTCTCTTAGTTTGATCTCAGAATGGGTTACCATCAGATGGGTATGTCAGAGGAAAGTATACCGCTAACTGCTTTTTGGACCCAGTATGGGTTGTATGAATTTCCTGTAATGCCTTTTGGTTTAACCAATGCTCCTTCTTATTTCATGGACTTGATTAACAGAATTTTTCAACAGTATCTAGATAAGTTTGTGATTATCTTCATAGATAATATTCGGGTGTATTCTAAGAATGAAAAAGAACACAGAGAACACTTGAAAGTCGTGTTGCAAACTTTGAGGGAGTAGCAGTTATACGCTAAGTTCAGTAAGTGTCACTTTTGGGAGAAAGAAGTTCAATTTTTGGGACATGTTGTATCCAATCAGGGGATATCGGTAGATCCTAAAAAAGTTGTTGCGGTCAAAGAATGGAAGCAACCCACAAACCCCACAGAGGTGAGAAGTTTTTAGGACTAGCCGGTTATTATAGGAGATTTATAGATAAGTTTTCCACTATTGCGGCACGCATGACCAAGTTGACCCGTAAGAATGTGAAGTTCGTATGGACAGATGATTGTGAAAGAGCTTTCCAGGAGTTAAAGCAACAGTTGACTACAGCATCAGTGTTAACTATACCAGTACAAAGCAACTATACTAGCAATAGTTGTGTTTACTGATGCGAGTGGATCTGGGTTGAGATGTGTGTTAATGCAGCATCAGAAGGTTGTATCTTATGCTTCTCGACAGTTAAAACCTCATGAGAGACGATACGCAACTCATGACTTAGAGTTGGCAGCAGTGGTTTTCGCGTTGAAAGTGTGGCAACACTACTTGTTTGGGGAGCACTTTGAGTTGTACACAGATCAAAGAGCCTCAAATATCTTTTTTCTCAAAAAGAGTTGAACGTGAGGCAACAGAGGTGGGTTGAATTCGTCAGTAGTTATGATTTCGAGATCCTTTACCACCTGGGGAAAGGAAATGTGGTCGCAGATGCACTTAGTCGACAACATGGGATTATAGCTTCTTTGATGATTCAGGAATGGAAGTCTTTAGAGTTAATTTTGATGCGTGATGTTCAACCAATAGAGAGTGCTGAGAGGGCATACATTGGAGTTTGACCGTGCAGCCGACGTTACTGGGTAAAGTTCGTCAGATGCAGAATTTAGATGGGTTTCTCATCAGCAAGCTCGATGACCTTGTAGTGGATTTGATCAATGATTGTCCTACTGATTGGTCTATGGACTCAGATGGGGGATTGCAATTCAAGGACAGGTTGTATGTACCTGACATTGTTGAATTGAGGAAAGAGATTATGGATGATGCCCATAGGTCCCGATACACCATTTACCCTGGTGGGACTAAGATATACCATGACCTGAAGAGGACATTTTGGTGGGAAGGTATGAAGAAAGACGTAGGAGAGTATGTTTCTTGATGTTATGTGTGCCAACAGGTGAAGGCAGAACACCAACAACCATTTGGACTTTTGCAGCCTTTCGTGATCCCTACTTGGAAATGGGAGTACATCTCTATGGATTTCGTAGACGGATTGCCGCGGTCTAAGCGAGGCAATGAATTTATTTGGGTTATAATGGATCGACTCACCAAGTCTGCTCATTTTATTCCTATCAGTGTTCACCAAACTGCAGATAAACTAGCTAGGCTATATATTCAGGAGGTGGTGCGACTTCATGATGCACTGGTTTCTATAGTTTCGGATCGTGATCCGTTATTTGTGGCAGAGTTTTGGGAGAGTTTTTAATATGCTTTGGGTGCTAGGTTAGACTTGAGCACAGCTTATCATCTTCAGACAGATGGGCAAACTAAGTGGGTAAATCAGATCTAGGAGGATATGTTGAGAGCTTGTGTCCTCAATCTTGGTGGTAGTTGGGAAGAACACTTGCCATTGGTGGAGTTTATTTATAATAATAGCTATCACTCCAGTATCAAGATGGCCACTTTTGAGGCTTTGTATGGGAAGCCATGTCGATCACCTGCTTGTTGGATGGAGGTATGAGATGCACCATTGTTAGGGCCAGAGTTGGTAAGAGAGACCACGGAAAAGGTGAAATTATTCGGGAATGTATTAAGACTACACAAAGCCGTCAGAAGAGTTACGCTGATAGAAAACATAAGGGGGTTGAGTTGAATGTTGGAGATCTTGTGTTTTTGAAGGTCTCGCCGATAAAGGGTATCATACGGTTCGGAAAGAATGAAAAGTTGGCACCTAGATTTGTGGGATCATACGAGATCACTGAGAGGATTGGTAATGTGTCTTACAAATTAGCTCTATCACCTGCTTTAGCTATGATTCACAATGTGTTCCATGTATCTTTATTGCGGAAGTGTGTGCAAGACCCTTCCCAAGTAGCATCATCAAAAGTGTTGGAGATTAGTGACGATCTAACGTATGCGGTGTGACCGGTTACTATTCTAGATCGGGATGTAAAGCAGTTGCAACACAAGAAAGTAAACTTGGTTAAAGTGCAATGGAGCAAGGATGAGAATGATATCACTTGGGAATTAGAAGAGAAAGTTCGGCGTATACACCC
Organism: Camellia granthamiana; assembly: GCA_036172215.1. NCBI lineage: Eukaryota > Viridiplantae > Streptophyta > Magnoliopsida > Ericales > Theaceae > Camellia > Camellia granthamiana. The sequence continues at coordinate 64,411,377 of CM069912.1, forward strand.
GAAACCTTTTTGTTTAGTACTCTCTCCTATCGAATCTCGGGACGAGATTCTTTTGAAGTGTGTATATTGTAGTGACCTTGATTTCTTCGTAAGTCTTTATTTATTTATTATTACTTGATTTTATTTTTGGCTTTATTAATTGTGTGGTTAGATGAGAATTTAATGTGATATTTAATTAGTTTAATGTGGTATTTAATTATATATAATTAATATGAATATTTATATTTATATATTTATATATATATTAAAATAGAAATTATTGATATAAATTTTATATAAGATATTTATATTTATATATGCTATATTTGTGATTTATTTGTGTAATATAATATAATAAAAAATTAGGTTCTTATATATATAGGTCCTGTTTGGTGTAGCTATTAAAACAGATTATAGATTATAGCTTAACAGATTATAGATTATGACTTTAATCAGAAACTGTTAATCTATTTGGTATAACTGTTGGATTATAGATTTAAATTGCTGAGTAGTGTTTGTTAAATAAACTATGAAGTAGCTTTTCAATTAACTTTTATTTTTTATTATTCACTATTTGTCTACATTTCTCATAAAAAATAATAATAATATTTTGTAGTTCATTTGTGTCTTTTTCTATTTTTTTAAAAAATCAAAAATAAAAAAAATCTAAGAGTATAACTGTGAATTAACATGTCTACAGCAGAAGCTGATAATCAGAAACAAGGGATGAGCAGCTTCTCAGAATCAACTTTTTTGACTTAAAATAAGTTGTTAAAATCAGTAGCTGTTTGAAATAAGTTTAACCAAACAGTCCAAAATAACTTTTTAAAAGCCAGAAGTCATAAATTGGCTCAAAAAAGCCCCACCAAACACCCCCATAATATAATATAAGTAGTCAACTAGGTTTAGAAGTTAATGGGGAAATAAACAAAGAAAAAAAAAAAGAAACAGAGCAAGCCGTACGTGTGTGTATGTGTGTGTGTGTGTGTGTGTGAGAGAGAGAGAGAGAGAGAGAGAGAGAGAGAGATTGATTAATCAAAACATAGTGTTGTGTGTGGCTATGTGTGGCGTGAAAAGGGACGACGGAAGAGGAGAAAAGAAAAAGGAAGAAAAAGGTTTTCTTTTAGTGGCTCTATTAGTTCTTCAAATAATTCTTTGATTTTCAAAAAAATATTGTGAGTACAAAACCCACTTCTCTTGATTTATATTTAATTCGTTGTTTTTATTTATTTATTTTTATTTATTTGATGTTAGTTTAATTTTGTATTTACATAAAGATGATAGATTGATTTTAATTATTTTGATTAGTGGTGTATGTAAAGTTTAGGGTTTTTAGATGATTGATTGATTTTAATTATTTTGATTAATTGTTTATCTACAGTTTAGGATTTTTAGATGATTAATTGATTTTAATTACTTTGATTAGTTGTGTATATAAGGTTTAGGGTTTTTAGATAATTGATTGATTTTAATTATTTTGATTAGTTGTGTATGCCAGGTTTAGGGTTTTTATATGTATTTATTTTCTGGTTGTAATCACACTCATAGATATATGAAATTAAAATAAATTAGGAACCCATAGATAAATTCCTTATACTCCACCATGACTCCATGGATTATTGTTTTATTTGAGTGTTGGTGAAAAAGAGTGTATAAAAAAAAGTGAAGATTATGAGATTTATTTGAATGCCTTAGGCTTGGCATTGTCATGTTTGTTCTCGTGAGTGAGATGTTTTGTATATGTATATTGTTGCCTCGTTCTTAGGAGTAGACGAATGCTTTGATTTATGCACGTACGTATATGCCAACCATCTGGGGAGTGTGAGTCAAACTCAGTACGATATCCCTATGCAAGTTTGGCTTCGGAATGGTGTTAGGTATATGGGAGGCACATGGGATATATGTGTAGGCCGGAAATAAAAGGCCGAAGTGGTGGAGTTAAGGTACAAAGAATTTAATTATGAGTTTATTGTTATAGTTTAAATTGTATTGATTTGTACAGGTTGAAAAATAGTAAACGACCTCGATAAATTATGAAATTTGAGTAGAGGCATGTATACGTGATTCTAGACAAATTTTGTATTTTAACTTTTTATTAAAAAGATCGATTACAACTTATAATCGGATGATCTTGGTTATTATAGTTTTGATTCATTTTAGCAATGCAGATTTTAGAGGCTGTTTGAACCCACGAAACGAGCTCATTTTTATTGGTTTCGCGTAAACTAAAATAAAACATTATTCTGAACACTTTTCGTGTTTTGAACTTTTCCGAAAAAAATTCATCTTACATCAATTTCTTTTCGTTTTCAGCTCCAGATTTTTCGGTCGAATTTCAGTTAGGATTTTCTATTAAGTTTTTCTCTCAACCTGTTCAGTTTTTACTAAATTCCTTCGTGTTATCTTCTAGGAAATTTGATTCAGTACAACTTTTGTTCTTTGAGTTTTGGTTAATTCGAATTATTTAAGTATGAAATGATACATATTTATACTTTTTTAATAAGTTACTTATAATCAAATTATACTAACTTTTTTCTTTTTTTTTTTTTGCAGGATGGTGGGTTTTATTAGCTTTTTTTATACAGGGCTAACCCACCATATTTTTATTTCTATTTTGTTTATTTTACAATTAATTTATATTTCGTTGTGTACGGACAAGAAACTAAATGCCACCGTATCTCGGTAAACTAACCATTCGTCTCGGTGCAATTGGAACTACTTATCTTGTCCCGTAACAAGAATTAAATATATTTTTGTTTATGCCTGGTGGACACGTGGGAGTTAAATCTTATACTCATACCAGTATACCTGTATACTGACCCGTTCTGTCTCTTGACAACTCGGGTGCGTTCTATTTGAGTGCAGCCGAACTTCCTTTGGAGGATTAGTTAGGGCTACAGTAGTGACATGGAATAACTATAGTTGTTGGACATGTCTCTTAGATTTCTTTTGTTTTCTTGAGCTTAAAGTTGATATTAGTTTATGTATTTATTATTTTTTTTATGACTTTAGTATTGGGATAATTTGGCATGGTTTGTAACCGTACATTTTTTAAGTTATTTTGACTATGTATTGTTAGTTTAATATTTGAGATATTGGTTAGTTATGAAATTATGGTTGATGGTTTGGTTGGCATTTAGTTTTTTTGTTTCACCTCTAGGATTTGGCTGATGGAATATTAATTGGGGCTTAGTCCTAATTTAATATTTAATTGTCCAAATTTTAGGGCATGACACACTGGTTGTCCCCTAACAACATCCCCTAATCAGTAAAGCCTTTTTACACGGGTCCAGAGTGCTTGGGGGGTAACAGAATCGTCCGAAGCAATTGTAAGAAACTACCTTGCAAAAAGAAATAAAGCAAAAGAAAGCAAAAATCAGAAACCGCATCACCTCAGCTCAGATATGAACAAGACACGGTTGTAATCGAAAGCTGCAGCGCTGTACTTAACACTGATCTCTGCCTCCAAATCTGATATCCAAACTTGCAACTGATACATACGTTCCTGTAGAGTTTCACTCTAAAAACACATAACAGTTAAGTGAGAGCCAAAACACCCCTATGATGGGGTAGGGTTACCGCGAAACTAGGGTTCACTACTCAAGCAATACGGTTTCACACAATCCTGAATTTGGGTAAGTAACCTGTCCTAATTTGGAACAGTCTCTACGGCTTTCGATATGCAACTAGGCCGATTAGTCAAAAAAGGTACCTCAGCAAGACTACCTAATATATCTCTCACACCTAACACCGAGAAGTGAAAGGAAGATCAAACAGTACAGTCGTAGTCCCGATCCAAGGGTTGTGTTCCCATCATGGCAGAGCCCGCAACCAGTCAGCCTTTTGGTAAGCTTTTCCAAGCAAGCCTTTGACAAACTGTTCAGGAATAACAGATGGCAAACACAATGACTTAGGCGCACCATTGCAAATGCAAAGAAACACATAAGTGTAGATAAAATGTCATATCATGAGTTCAAGTCAAGTTCTCTAAAGTCTCCAGCAGAGTCGCCAGAAACCGTAGCTCAGCTTTTTTGTGCCCCCTTGCGGAAACTCGAAAAGAAGCCCTACAATTCGGACTCCCGCAGTTCTGAATCTAATCTCACAAGTGCAATGTAAAATTGATAAACACCAAGGAGGCCAAATCCGGCAAATTATTTTGGAAAATCGATTTTGAATCAAAAATGCCAAAATTGGACTGCTTTGCCAAATACAGAGTCGCCACCTAAATATTTTATTTTGGAAAAATTTAAGAAACTCATGACTCATGCCAAAGGCCACATGTCCGTCATCAGCAAAGTTGCCTCGGCTCGAAAACTTAAATACGAGAGCGGAAGGTCATGAATTGAGCACCCCCACTTGCCCGATCAAAGATCGGCCTCTACTAATCATGATATGGTTTTTATGTACATTATGTGCTCTTGTTCAGGTTATTAAGCTAGCATTACTATGTGATGCGCGCATACAAGTATAGACTAGTTTGCCTGAATTAGAACAATTCAATTTCATGTTTGTTTTGGCGAAAATGGTTTGAATTTGCCACCTTAAGTGGGCTTAAAGTTTGCAAATTTGCCACCAAACATAGTGGGCTTAAAACTGATTTACCACTCAACAAAGTGGGCTTAAAACATACATTCGTTGAATCATTCCAATTCAAGCAACAAGCCTTCATCCATAGGCATTCAAACAATTTATCGAATAAGCATTTAGCCTCATGGCAAGCATGCTAGTCATGGCAATCACTCACACTCATGCAAGCATGCTAAAGCACTAAAAACTCACTTAGTACTCCAAGGTAAGAAGATAAGAGTTAGAAAAATATGCATGATTCCTATCTATGCAAATGACTAATGCAACACATGCAATATGCAATTTAATAGGCTCGGCTACTAATATGGCATATGAGTCAATTAAATAACATGTGGTTAAACACGTATTCAAAGAATTATTGAAATGACAATGCAGTTTGAATGATGCTCCGAACCTCAATGCATGCAAGACAAGATGAATGAATGCAAGCATAAGGTATGCTAATTGAAACATGATGCTCCTAAACTAACCATCGAAAGCAATTAAATAAAAGGGAGAAAGACATGGGGTTGGAAGGCATACACGTTATTACATTTTGCTCTCACGAAGGAGAGTCCAAATGAACAAAGCAAAACTAACTAGCCACTAATTAGGGCTAAGCTAATTAAGCTAATTATTACAAACCAAGTGAAATAAATAGCTAAACTAATTAACTAATTATTACAACACTTGAATGAACTAACTAGTAAGCTAACTAATTAAGCTACAACACGAATGTAAACAAGCTAAGTAATTAAGATACTAACTACTCTGCCACTACTTCGCCTCGAGAAATGAAAGATGCACATGCTCGGATACCACCCGAAAAGACCTCCGTTTTGCTCTCGAAAGCCTCTGTTTGCAGAGTTGAATGCTTCTATAACCATTTTGCTCCACCTTACCAAAATTCTACTGAGGTTTGCATTAGTGGGTAGCCGGCCACTAGTAATGACTGCCGGCCACATGCCGGCCATGGTTGGTGGCCTGCCAACCACTGATACACTGGTTCAATTTGCTGCAACAGAGAACAAACAGAGCAAAAAGAGGGTATTCCCACAGATTGTTTGCACAACTCACCCCTTATTTTCATAAACAAATCTAAAGAGTTGTGAGCTTAAGCCACAAACCACCAACTCAAGTAATTTCATTGCATGATGGCTTGTGATTCAAAAGGTGCAAGCTCAATAAATGCAAAACAAGACCCTCAAGAACCATCACCCTATCATACATGATCAAGAGTAATGGAAACCTAGGAAACTTGACACATTTCATCACTTTGAGTATGAAATGTCCCAATTTTCCTCGTGTTCAATTAACGTCCGATTGAACACATAACACAAGTTATTATCTTGCTCAATTTTAGTCCCAAGTTATTAATTACTCATTTTAACTTTACCAACCATTCCTTAATCCAATTAAGTCCAAAAGGTGAGTTAGAGTCCTCTAATGGAAAGAAAAGCTCAAGACACAAGTTGCTTTGGGTATGAAAGAAGTCTCATACCGTTGGTAATGAACCCCCTAAGGGATTAAACCATTAAATATGAAACCTCAATTCCACACTTAGGCAAACGAATGACTTGAAACCACTTTCAAAGGAAAAAGAAAAACCAAGAAAGGAGGGAGGTTACAAAGGTCATTAATGCTGAAATGAAGTGCAAAATAACACCAAAACATGCAATCAACTCAAATAAGGGGTGTCTAACGGCCTAAAACACCAAGCTTGTAAGGACTTTTACACTACAACCACGCAAAACAAGTCTTAACTGACCCAAACATCCCAAAATAGAGCTAAAGCAATTTACAACAAAGGCAAAAACATGTTGGAATATAGCTATAAAAGGCTAGAAAAGCATGTTAACATATTGAACTAACTAGACTAGCCAACAAGACACAAGGAGAGGAGGCTAACCCCTCCAATTTTGGACTTCAAAACAAGTTTTTTGCTACTGAAAATACTCTGAAATTTAGTGGTTACAAGGCCAAAAAAAATTGGTTTGAAAGTGAAAAACAAATGTGCAAAAACCTTTCAAACAAGAAAGAAAGAATGGTGAATCACCCCCCTAACTTAAAATGATCTCAAACCATCACTTTTAGTCCACCAAAACAAGTTTTTTTATAGTTCAAAAGCAGCCCAAAAACAGTGGGAAAATATAGCAAAATGAGTATGCAAAACAAAGTATATAAGACAAATGCTATACCTTTTGAAGGGAAGAGTAATTCTAGGCAACAAACCAAGCAAATACCACCTTCTAGAGCTCAAACCAAGCCTAAGAACACCTCAGCTCAGGGATTAGGGGATTTGGTTACGGGTGTATAGGCAAGAGTATAGGAATTATAGGCAAAAGTGTAGGAAATTTGCAGAGAGAAAGAGAGAGAATTGTATAGAGATTTAAAATTTTCTTACCCCAAAACATGAAAGTGGGGGTCCCTATATATAGAAAACATGAATTCTATGCAAGGAGATCCAACCCTCCACGTGTGGACAGATGCAAGCATCTGTGCAAACAGCTGGCACAGCTAGCATAAAATATCTGCAGATGGCCGGCAAGGCACATCAATGGCCGGTAGCCTCCAAGGATGGCTGACAGGCCACCAGAGATCGCAACATGGAAAAACCAAGGCATGGTCCAAAAATGAAACAAAATGGATACAGGGTTTGAAAGGCTCAAAGCTGTGGCATTCCGCCGAAGACTTCGAGCGCTTGGCGAGCAAACAGACTCATCATCGAATGTACCTACAATAACATCCAAGTCTTGAAGGGGCGTCAAAAATGGGGTGTCTACAGTAACACAAGAGAGTCAGCACATTTACAAATGTGCAGAAGCTAATTCACTCGTGTCCTAAGGCAGTAGACAACAATTAATTCACTCCACATAAGCACGTAGTCACATAAACACATATGAATTTCCTTTCTAGATAATGATTGTCCCATGACGTTGCTAGAGTTCCAGTTAGCAATAGCAGTGATCAAATGCTCTTCTAACAAGACTTCTAGAAACTCGTAGACCCAATCAATATCTTAGAAATTAAATTTCATACCCATTTATTCACATAAGCATGTTATCACATTGCATACCATACATACAAATATCTTTATCAAATGAGATAAATCCATTGTGGTAAAAATCACTCCCCACGTACCCAAAGTATATAAACTCAATATGCTCTGATGCCAAGTTGTAACACCTCGAAATAATGACCATAATACAACTCGAGACAGTTATTAAATAACCATACATTTCTAAATAAAATACCCTTTCATTCATTTGATTCCATTATACAAAAGGTAACACATGCAGTTATACATTCATAAGCCCTAACCCTGAACCTATAGCATGTGTCACAACTAAAGACATGAAGTAAAAGAATAAACAAATAGATTAATGCCTATTGGCTACGACTTTCCAAGACGATGCTTGGTTACATCAAAAGTGAGTTTGAAAACACAATACAAATAAAGCCCTTAGCTTGTACAAAAATAATTGCAACATATAACCAAAGAAGCCTTCAGCTCCAAGTTTTCCTCCCAAGCTACTTCCTTGGCCGGGAGGCATATCATCAGCACCTGAAAATGATTTTCCCACATAGGGTGAACCAAGGCCCAATAGAGATACTATAATACAATTTATTAATCTTAACAAAGATATAAGGTGAATGCATATGCAATACTCGTGCCGAAACATTTTCATTTCTCTTTCTAAAAGCGTGTAATGCCAAGTTTATAACTCAATTCATAATGTCATTTCCTTTACAATAGAAAACAGGGCAATGAATACAATACTGTGAATCTCTAGTATGTGTCTGCAAGTAGGCTACAAGCACTACCAATTTGTCATTTTTACCGGTATTAAACGGAAGGCTCGACACCTAACCGTGTGGGTTTCTGGACTTTCACTAAGGACACATAGGCCAACTTAATACCACGACTACACTCCTACCCAAATTCACCAAGGTATTCACCCATTTTTCTCAAAACAACAATATTTTCAATGTGTTAAATATGCAATAATGCTCAATGCAATGGATGAGAAAATAGTTTCAATTCTCCTAATTCTTATGCAATTTCTACAATAATCATAACTATCCTTCACTGATATCTCTCAACAGATAAATAATTGTCATAAAGATAAACTTCCCAAATTCCAAGATGTGAGTGGTAATACATACCCAACTCCACCATCCTTATTAATATCAACTCAATTTCACATTTCCAACATTAATTCCATTTATTTATACAAAATCAAATTTGAGATATTTAGGGCAAGACTCCATTTTCTTCCAAAATCAATTCTAAGTATCAAAACCAACCATTTTATCACAACTCAATCTCATTTCCAATTCCACAACCAATTTCAAGAATTCATTTGAAAGCCCCTCTTTTAATTTTCAAACCAAAACCCTAGATTTGTTCAAAATTTCTCCCAAATCACAATATTGTTTGAAAGCATAGATAACTAAGTTAAAAATCATAAGAAAGTGCAAAGAAATCCCTACCTCAAGCTAGAAGACAAGGAAGAACAAGGTTTGCAACTCAACGAAGCCAAAAACCAACTTTGCTCCAATCAAAAGGAAGCTCTCGGTGTGCTATACCATTTTAACAAAGGAACTAGGGTGAAGAAATAAACGGATCTAGGCATATTTGTAGAGAGAAGTAGAGTTTTAGAGAGAGTTGCTCTAGATTTAGGGTTTTAGAAAGTTTAGAGAGAGAGATATATGAAAAAGTGAGCCAAAAAGTGACTTTTATGGCCTGATATACGGGCAGAGCGCTTGAGCGAAGGAAGTGTCGCTCGAGCGACCAGACACAATAAGTGAGAACGCTCGAGCGAAGAAGTTTACTGCTCAAGCGAAGAATACAAACTCCCAGAAGTTTTATAAACAAACAACCATCGCTCGAGCTCAAGAAGGACCGCTCAAGCCAACACTACTCAAGCGCAAGAATGACCGCTCGAGCGTAGAATGCCAACGCCCAGTATCTCTGCAGGCCTACAAAAGTACTGAGAGTTCTCAAAGAAAGCTCGACCACAACAAGTGTCGCTCGAGCGAAGAAGTCAAAATCTAGGCATGAACCATTTTGAAAAACTAACTCCCGACTTGTTCCAAACGCAACCAAGACATTCTAACAACCAAACTCAATGAAGAATAAGGAGAAATAAAACATGAACAATCGTATAAGACAATAAAATCTAGATCCAAAACATCAACGGGTCGGGTCTAAACCAGAATTGTTATAGTACCATTCTCATCTTCTAGATTTTGTGATGAGTTAAAGTAGCACCCCTACCTACACAATTAGACCACGTAAAAATATCCAAAAAAAAAATCATATGCCTATCAGTCTCATCCCTATGTAAATATTTTGAGTATTTTTCTTTGATTTTATTTTAATTTTTACATTTTTGTTTTCTCTCACACTAAAACTATGTTGAGGATTACTTAACAGTTAAACACTACCAAAAGACCAAGAGAATGGAACGGTGAATAAGGCTTACACTTATTAGACATGGTAACTGGATTTGAATTTTACCATTACATTATGAAACTTTTTCATCTCCTATTCTCATACTCCCTAATAAATTTATCACTATTGAAAAAAATTATTTCAACAACACCCCCAAAATACTCCGTGATAAATTTATCGCTGCAGAAAGTAACAAATCAGCAATTATGTTCAACTAAAACAATTTTGTAAGGAAAAAAAAAATCTAATATTCATTACATATACATATCTCAAAGCTTTGAAGATCATGATCAAATACAAATTCAATGGCAAAAACAACATCATAACAACAATATCACAAACAAAACCAAAATCAAAATCAAACGTACCAGTCGAACTCCCTCCACAAAATCACAAATCGTAAAATCTAAATATACACCAAACGCGAAATCGCAAATTACGAAGATTTACAAAATTACAAAAGCAAATTGCAAATTGAGCTCCCTCTACAAGATCACAAATTGCAAAATCCAAATATATGCCAAACGCGAAATCGCAAATCACAAAGCTCCACAGAAATCCAAATCACAAACCCAAACCCCAACTCACATCATAGTATTTTGATAGCAAAAAGCAAACAGAAAACGCGGCAAAAACAGGGGAAAACAAAACAAGGGTAAAACGGTACAAAAAAATAGTGCTCCAAGACTTATTGGTGCATAAGACCAATCTTCAGGATTAAGAGTAGAATAACTACAAAAAGCAGGACTGGCCAGTAAAAATCCCTTAATTATACTATAAGTTAGCATATCCTTAACCCACCTTAAAGATGACCAAAAAAATTATTGTATTAACTGTATGATCTAAAATGATCAAAAAAAAACCTTGGGCAATATGCTAAAAGTTTTGGTTGTGTAGGCCATTCAAATACAATACGGGCCACCATTTGGAACTATAGCTGGTAGGGAGATGGATCAGGTTAATATGGGCTTTTTTTTTATGGCTAGAGACTTTATCTTTTGTTGTACTTGTGTAATATGGTTGGTGAAATGATAAAAACACTTACATTTGGTTTGGATTGTGGTTTAGGTGGTGAAGTGAATTATTTGAAGGGATAAAAGTAGTTAAATCATGTTTGGATTCTTTTAGAGGGAAATGAAAGTGCTTGGAGAGATTATGAGAGGGAGAGAACACAAGTATTTTAAACACTTCACTTCTCCTCCAACATTGAGATGAAACGGAAGGAAAGTGAAGTGCTCCTCTTAATAATATATTAAAATATATAATTCAATATATTGTTTCTAATTACCTGTATTGTCTAACCAATCCTTTCCCTCTCTTTCATTTCTTTCCCCTCACAAGTAACTCTTTCATTTACTTCCCCTTCCCAACCCAAACAGAATGTTAAGAAAATGGGTCTAGATATACCCTCAATGATGGGCTCCTCGAAATACTTTTGTGGTACTTGCATAACACGATTAGTACAGTGATAAAAACACTTTAGAAAATGAGTCAAATTATACTCACCAATTCATAATTGAAAGTCCCAAGAACTTTAAAAAAACAAAAAAAACAAAAACAAAAGTGATAACGATGCCCCCCAAAAACAAAGAAAAAAAATATAAAAAGGTAATACTGATTGTTTGATAGTGTATTTAAAGCAACCTAACCTTTGTTGACATGTTACCAAAAGCACTTTTTAACATTGAAGCAATGTTAAGGTGCTTTGGCAAAAAAAAGTTAAAAAATGAAAACGCTTTTTTAATTACTAGTAATCAATCTGTGTTATGTACGGTTAGTGTGTATATATATATAATAATAATTATATATATTAATATTTTATAAATTTTTAGATTATAATTTTTTTTTTTATTTTGAATTTTGTGATATATTTTAGGATATTTATTAATAATGTATAAATTTTAGATCATAAAATTTAGAGCACCATCTATTTTACTCTATGACCTAGCCAACATTGGGTGGACCCAATTTGAGTAATTTAAGTTTGTAAAATTTTATAACCTTAAGCTAAAATTTTAGATCATAAAATTTGGAGACAGAGACTAAGTAAAATTTTATGGCCTTAGGCCCCTTTATTTTTAGAAGTAGAATAGAGGGGATTCATAGTGAGATGATTAATAGTGAGGGGATTGATAGTAAAATTGTGCTTGTTTTAATAATAGTTGTTAGTGTAAAGATTGTTAAATTATTTTTAGATAAAATAAATATAAAATAATAAAAAAAATACAAAAAAAATTAAACTTTAATGAAAAATCTAAAATCTTCGAGATATTGATTTATGATTATGTATTAATTTTAACCAGTAAATAGCAATCTCAATCAAACAATCAAAAACAAATCCACACAACGATTTAACGTAGAAAAATCACAAGTGGAGCGCCTCCAATTGTGATTAAAAAAAAAAATTACAGGGCAAAGCCACAAAACAATCCACTTAAAAGACCAAAAAGAATTACACAAGTGTACTATCAATTACCTAGCCAATCTATGCCCAAATTAAACCGACCCCAATGTGCCTCTTCCGCCACCATCTTCACCTCGGAATTGTCTTACCCAACGTTGAAACCACAACGCCGATATCAGATCCACGATGATGAACCACTCCGGAATCCACCAAAGCTTTAGAATCAAGTTTCACGGAATCCACCAAAGAACAACTCTCTCTTTTTTGAATAAAACAAATTAAACAAACCCTTTAATATAATCCACTCAATTCATGATTAAACTCTCACAGATATCAAAGGAACCAAGCAAAGAAGTTCCAGATGAAAACCCTAATACTCAAAAAGAATATCTGGAAGCCGTGCCCTAGAAATTGATTTTCGACATAGTCAACGAAGTGGCAAACATGATAGGATGAAGATTACAAACTACTCTACATAGCCACAATTTGGGTTGGATTCGGATCTAAATACTCATAGCTTCACTTAAATAAAAAATTGAATAAAATTATAACTGAAAGGAGTTTTGTCAAACGAGATTACTAAGAACAAAAACCTAACAATTAATGTTCAAAACAAAAAAATCCCCAACACGTAAAAAAAAATTTTAAAAAAAACATTAAAAAAAATTCCATAAAAAAATAAAATAAATAAAACAATAATTTTTACTTAACAAAAAATTAAACATTAATGTTCAAAAACAAATGCCCAACATGTAAAAAATAAATAAATAAATAAATAAATTTCTAGTCTAGTGGACTATTTTTCTAATACCACCTCCATCTCTTTCATTCCAATCCCCCTTCTAACACCCAACCTAACCTCCTCCTCCATCTCAATCCCTTCTCCAAATCTACAAACAAACCTATATTAAATGGGTTCCACCTCTATCCTAATCTCATCTCTCTCTATACCCCAAAACAAACGAGGCCTTAGATTATTTTCAATTTGGTCAGGACTAAGGCTTTTTTGGGAATTGATTTTTTTTTTTTTTTAACTTTTTAGCTTTTTGCAAAAAGACGTTCAAAAAAACAAAGAAAAAGTTAATTTTTTTGTAGTGCTTTTTAATTTTTTAACTAAAAAGCCAACTTCTCAAAATAGGCCTAACAGAAAAATTTGCCAACTCAAATTAAATTCAATCAAAGCTTGAGTAGGAATTGTCACAATTCAAGCATTTTGATTTTTATTGTTAGTAACATATAACCCTGGCATTAAACTTGTGCATCCACCACAACTTGAATTTTTTTTTATTTCAGAACATATATTTTAGATTGATTTATGGTTATTGATCAATATTCTTAATTATTATTATTTTCTTCTAAAATTTAAAAAATTGTAAGTTTTCATAAAATTTACTTTACCATTGAAGAATGATTCCTCATTGACATAATTTTATTTATTTTGAAATAATATTTCAATGTGACAATTTTAATGAAAACTTAAAATAAAATTTGAGAAATGGTTTTTCAAGTGATTTTTGGAGTTTTTATGAAAAAATGTGTAAAAAATAAAAAGAAGAATTGACTTTTTTGTAATAACTTTTTGATTTTATGATTAAAATATGTAACTTCTCAAAATAGACCTTAATCTTTGTTTCCAACTAAAAAGTTATTTTTTTAGCAATGAAATCCAATACTTTCCTAACATGTGTATTTTTGTAATTTATAAATTCAATAATTTAAGAAAATTACATTGAAATTTTAAGTCTCAAAACCTGACAACGTACTTACTTATATAATAATATAGATGATAGTAGAAGATTGAAACGTGGATAGTGGTTCACTTTATCAAAGAAGAGTTTAAAGGAAAAAAGAATAATAAAATACTATTATTATAGAATTACTATGAAAAAAAACCAGCGGTACTGATTTACCTCCTGTGTGTACTGTTCTCTGAACACACTACTAAATAGGTATTCAGTTGGAGAATACTGACAGAATAGATTGCGTCCAAATGACCTGTCACAGAAAGAAAAAGACTCCGACAGTGGTTCGTCAACCTGGGGGCACTCCGACAATCAAGTCAGTTATCTCTCAAAGATAACGAAAGTGCTTAACTCACTATTTAAAATACAAATAGCGTACCTTAGACCCGCGAGGGTGCCTTACTTTTATAACCAACACTGACCTGATCCCTGTAAAAGCCTAGTTTCAATGAACTCTGACTCAATGCCTATCTAGGACTCTCAAATAGATAAAGATAAACTCCCTAAGAGTTTTATCCTTATTCAAGCTGAAGTCCCCCCTCATTCTAGGACTCTTATAACCTATCCGCTCATCTCAGATTCTGGTATCTCCGCAGATAATCTCGGCTTAGCCGAGATTACCTCGGCATCAAGTCAAGGACACGTGGCACCTCGGCTGGCACTTCGGTGCCACCTTGGCCACGTGTTGCTATCCAGAAAAATATGTCCCCACAACCGCCCCCTAGGTTCTATTACCTCGGCATCCTAAGGTGATGGAACCTATATCATTTGAACCCATAGCACATCGGCTAAACTTGCTTTTATTATTCATTACTGAGGTTATCATACATCGGCTTCCATATGATAAACACTTTTGTGTGTTTGCATCAATGTTTTAGAACCAAGAACCAAGTTCTTTCAAATTTCTCTAGCCGAGATCACCTCCTAGCCGAGGCCTTCGCTTCTTTAAATCAAGAACTCCAAGAGTTTCAACACGCGTATGAGCTGTCATGCACGGTATTTCAACCGTTTTTGCCACACGTCTCTTCCCCATTGAACCGTACCTGACACACGCCATTAAGTCGCGTCACATTTGCGTACACCGCCTGACATGCACGTCGTCCAAGGCACATTCATTGTGGTTTGCCGCCCTTTTGTGTTTTTGACAAAATTCCGCCTTCTCTCTTCGTTGTTTCACTTTTGCATCTTCGTTTTCGTTCAAACTTTCTCTCTCTACTCTGAGCCTTTCTATCTGGAAATTTCTCAAACCGCCATTTTCGTTCCTTCAAAGCTCTCTACAATCACTCCATTTGTCTCTTCTGACGAAGCTCTCTCCGCTTTGCTCTACGTATTTCCACTGTCAGACTCCGGCGAATCTCATATCGGCGTCATTTTCTGTGGTAAGTCACTGTTTCCCTCCTTTTTAGTTTCAAACTCCATTGTTTTTGTCTATTGCCATGGTGAATGTCTTCATGCTCTCCAATCTTTATTTGTGCTTCAAACTTTATCATGCGCATGTTTTGAGCAAGTCCTGCCTTGCAATTTTTTGTGCTTGTCTAATTAGTTCTTGATTCTTGACCTTTATGTACAAATTGCACACACACTCGCTCAATTTTGCCACTGTTCATGGCCTTGCACACCTGCACAAACTTATTCAGTGTTCTTTGATTTCTTGTTTGTCTTCATGAGTTTGAATCATGTTCTTGTCTCTGTTTTCTGTGTCTTTTTTTAGATTCTTGACTTCAATTCTCGTTTCCATACTCTTAGGCTTGGGATTTGTTCTAAAAACTTGATTTTTAGGAAAACCGAACCTAAAACCCTTTTGATCTTCAGAAAAATTCGCCTCAGCACACATTTAGGTTTTTAGCCGAGGTCCTTTAAACCCTACCAAACCACTTCCTTCTAAAATCCAACACCTTCCCCACTTAGCTGACGTTATGGGTATGGTCAAGTGGAGGGTAGACACCCCAACTAAGCTAACATACTTTAGGCAGGAGTTTTTCATCCCTGCCGACATTCATCTCAGGTTGGCTAGGGAGGAGGACTCCATTATGCCCAAAGATGACTCCATGCCATTCCCAGTAGTAACCTTTATAGAGTGTGGACTTAGGCTCCCTCTTGACATCCTTTTCCGAGAAATCCTACACTATTATAAACTCAACCCAATGCAATTAGCCATTAACTCTTACAGAGTCATCAATGGTATCATTGCCTTAGCTAGCCGAAAAAATGCTAGGGTAACTCTAGCTGACATCCAGTACTGCTACACCATGTGTGGCCTTAAGTCAGAAAAAGGCCACATTTACTACCTTAAGCCGAGGTCGATGAAATACAAACTCATCGCCGACCTCCCTGATTCCAACAAAGGCGTCGAAGACAATTATTTCATTGTTTCGGGCAACTGAGAGTTCCCTCCAGATGATGACCTTCACCTCTACCCTTTAAGCCGTATATTATTCAAAAGGAGATGGTAAGAGCCAAGTTGTCCCTTTTACTTGCTTTCAAGTCTTTTACTTTGATATTTTTGTATACTCTAACGTCTTGTTTGTTTTATTTTGCAGTTCTTCCTCAGCCATCAAAGGATTTTCACAAAACATTCTTCCCAAGCAAGGACTTCAAGAAGTTATTGGGTCTGCCAGTTGACCAGCGAAAAGCACCTCTGCTGCTCAACTACATCCCAACTTACAAGTCCATTCTGCCCGACGTCCCGAAGAAGAGCAAGTCTCCTCCTTCAGTGACAACTCCTACTATATCTTCATCACCTCGGCCTGATCAGGGATCAACTTCTGCTCCAGCAGAACAGCCATCTACTTCAGCTCCTCAATTGATTTCACCCTCTCAGCGCCAACGCCGACATCGAGCGCCACTTTTTGCACTAGCAGGCAGGACTCGTAGCCGAAGACGCCAAAGTGCCAAAGCGTCCTCTTACGATCCAGCCAACCCACCAATAGCTCTACCAGCAATCTGTTTTCTGCAATTTACTTTCACACTTTTTGCGCATCGCACTATTTTGTGCATTGCATTTTTTTATTCGTGCTATTTTACGCATCGCACTGTCCTGTGCAGGTTATCATTCGTGCTGTCTAGCGTATCGCACTGTTTTGTGCAATTTACTTTCGCGCTTTCTTGCGCATCGCACTGTTTTGTGCATTACATTGTTTCATTCGCACTATTTTGCGCATCGCACTATTTTGTGCACCTTACTTGCATTGTGCATGCATTCTATCGCGCTATCTTGTGTACCTTACCTGCACTTCTTTGTGCATTGCATCGCGCTATCTTGCGCACTTTACCTGTACTTGTCAAGTGCATTTCACTCGCACTATCTTGTGCACCTGTATAGCACTCTTTGGTGCACCTGTATGGCACTGTTTTGTGCATTCACTCTTGCACTGCACTGTTTTGTTTATCTTGTTAGCACTGTCTTGTGCATTCCAACCTGCATCGCACTGTCTTGTGCATTACATTTATTCGCGCTATTTTGCGCATCGCGCTATTTTGCGCATCTCATTGCATTTTGCATTACTTCTCACCCGTACTATTTTGCGCATCGCACTGTTTTGTGCACTTTACTTGCCAAAATCGACTTCGCGTAGCGTATAAGTCCAATTATCAAAGTCTTCCCGCATATCATTTTGCATCTTGCCCCTGAACTACGCTGGTTTGATTCCTTGCAAAGGGATACATAGGCAGCCTGCGGGCACAACCATTTATTTATCGGTATTTTGTTTGTTTGTCCAAGTCTTCGGCCTTATCAAAAATGGGTCGTCTCTGGGCTTTGACATTCACTCTCGTCATTGATTATGACTTTCGAGTTCTGTCAAAGAGGGGCAACTGTAGACACCCCATTTTTGACCGCCCTTAAGACTTGGGCGCTACTGATGGTTTGCGTGGTGGTAAAATGTGTGCAGGGCAAAGGTTCAATTTCTTCGGCAAGGAGAGAGACAAATCTCAACTTCACACCCCATTTTGGACCAAAGCTATTTTGACTGGTTTTTAGACCTTAAAACCCTCTCTTTCAAAACTTTTTTGAAATAAAGTTTCTGCGATGTTCCGAGGCTCGCATTTTTGTCAAACGTTGCGCTTTTTGGTAAACCGAGCAAGGACAAAGTGGAAATGAATGAAAGAGAGATGAAATCTTTGAAAAATCTTTCAAAACACCTTGCTTAGGGGTTTGAAGTTGAAGAAAGGAGGGGAAGAGAGAAGAAACCAAGTGAGAAGAAGATAGGCAAGAATCGCTAAGAGAGGGACGAGCAGTCCTCGCTAAATCAAGCTTATTTGTCTATACACTTGGAGTTAAGCAATGAGGCCACCACCGTTGGAAAGAAGACTTCCGGGGCTTCATTTTTCATTCAAGAATCTCTAAACCTGAGTCCGGATGGCAGAGATATGATTGGTTGAAGTTGGGCATCATCCCGGTTGGACCGAAACTGAGCAGCCTTCACCAAAACAAGCATAACTTTTCCCACAGTTGTAATTTTGATGCAAGGCTGGTGCCATTGGAAAGCTTACTTCCGGGGCTTCAGTTTTGACACAAGAATGACTTGAAAAGGAGTTCCATATGAAGAAGTTATGCTCGTTTGAAGTTGGACCTGCAGAGCAGATTTTTCCTGCCGACCGGCCAAAACAAATGGCCGACCGACCAAATAGATGGCCGACCGGCCAGAAAAGATGGCCGACCGACCAAGTTTGCTAGCCGATGACCTTCCGGAGTATTCTACAGATTGAATGGATGCCAGCTGTGCCAGCTGGAATGCAACAGACTCTGCTCCCCATGCATGTGTGTGGCTGTTTTGCACCCTTTGCACCCCTTTTGACCCTCTTTTGCACCCTTTGCTCAAAGCTTCTTGAGGAAGCATTGACCCCTTGTCTTGGCTTCCTCAAGAAGCTTGCACCTTTGCATTAGCTTCTCTTAGAAGCTTGGTTCCTTTGACCCTTTTGCATAGCTTCTTTGAGAAGCTTTACACCATTTCCATTGTCTATATAAGGAAGCCTCCTCCTCCACTGTTTTGGTTCAGAAAAATCAGACCTAAAACATATATATCTGATATATATCATTCTCTCTCTCTATATCTCCCTCTCTCTCTTCATTTTGTGTGTGTTTAAGAGCCTAAAGGTGTGTTTTCTTCTTAGTTTTGCACTAAGGCACATAGCATTACACCAATACTTTGACTTGAGAGGCCTTGGGGGTTTGTTCTTGAAGTTTTGGGTTGGTTTTGATCAGAAGAAGGTGGCTGGAGTGGCTGTTCTTCAAGTGTTCTTCAAGGGTGAGTTAGTTGCTTTATATTCCCCAATCTTGCACTAGCTTTTAGCCTATCTTGCATGCTGTTTTGAGCTTATCTATAAACTGAAAAAGTTTCGTATTTGCATGCTTAAGATGTTTGGTTTAAGACTATTTTGGTGTTGGGGGTCATCTCCCCCTTGCATGCTTGTTTTGGCCTTGTTTTGTGCCATTCTTTGAGACCTTCGAGCAAGCCCTTGCTTGGCCTCCTAGCTACTAAAATCCAGTGGATTTTCAGTGGTAGGTTTGCTATTTTGAGGGTCGAAATCAGAGGGGGTGGGCCCCCCCTCTCTTTTGGTTCTTGTTTGCTTGCATTTTGGTCCATCAAAGGAGCCTATGCTTAGATCATTTGGAAGTTTGGTTCAGGCCATTTTTGGGGACTTTTAGGACCTACCTAGACCCTATCTAGGGCTGGTTTGGTCCCCTTGGGTGTCTCTCTTGCATGTGTATAACAATCCCTTGCATGGCCTTCCAAAGGAGCACCTCATTCTAACATGTGTTGGCTCTATTTCAGTGGGTATTTGGTGTTTATTTAGCATGTTTTATCTCTGTCCCATATTGGTTTGTCGACCCTTGGCATGCATCATACACTTACTTTGCATTCCTCTATTTTGTCTAGAAATGCATCTTGCCTTTGGACCACCATGCTTGCATATTTTGGCTTAGCTTTGTGAAGTTTTTGTCATGTTTTAACATGCTTAAGGTCTGTTTTGGGTCTTTGGAGTCATGCTTTCCATGCTTTGTATAGCTTCTTTGCATTCTAGCTTACTAGCCTTGGGTGTGTGGGTCACTAGCATGCTTTACTCGGCTTGTTCTCATGATTTGGCATCATTGCAGACCATATTTTAGTCCATGTTCCATGCTTGCATACTTGCATTTTCCATCCCTTTTCATGCTTTGAGGAGTTGATAGCTTATGCTCCATGTTTAGGCCCTCGTGCATGCATGCTTGTGTGTGTGTTTCCATGCCTTTGTTGCGTCACTGATTTTGGCATGCTTGAGAGCTACCCATGTTAGTTTAAGTCCATCTTTGTATGTTGTTGCATGCTAGTTAGGTTACATGCTTGCCTATTCTCACATGTTGACACATGTTTGCATGTTTAGGTTGCATATCATAGCATGCATCTCTTGCCTCTTGAATTGATTATGATAGAGGTTGGGGCCCATTATTTTGTTTTGTGCATTTCATTCCATATTGAAATTGCACATCTTGACTCTTTGGCCATCATGCATGGAAATGCGTGATTGGTGGCCCGAGAGCCAAGGACCATCCTCCTTTGAGTCATGAATATGATAAGGAGGGTGGCGGGTGCAAACATTGCTTTGGAAATGCATTGCCATGCCTTGTCTGCCCTCTGCTGCTGTCAAACAGGTTTCTGCAGGAATTTTTGGCCGGCCGGCCATCTACAGTGCCGACCGGCCATACATTGGTGGCCGATGTATTAATAAGTGGCCGGTGAGTATTCCTCGTGGCCGGTGGCCATTCCTCTCAGCCGGTGGCACTCCACAGTGTTCATGGAAGCATCCTTGGGACTTGCACAAATTTTCAGAGGAGCAGAGCAGAGAAAACAGAGGCAACATGTATCATGGCAGTGGATTCCCGGGCGAACCCAATCCGAGCATGCGTGCATCCCTCTTCCCGAGGCCTTTTACTGTTTTCATAGCTTAATTAATTTGTTAATTAGTTAAGGGGCTTGTAATATTTAATTAGCTAGGATAGTTAATTATTTATTTGGTTTGTATTATTATTTGGTCCCTCCGAGTGAGGGTGTATTTGTAATAAGTGTGGGTGCGTGTGTGCATGTCTTCCAACCCCCACTTCTTTCTCCCTTTTACTTACCTGCTTTGATGGTTAGTATTAGGACATATTTAAATTAGCATACCTTATGTTATGCATGCGTGCATCCATACATTTGTTTTCCATGCACCGGACTCGGCACATCATGCTAACTGCATATGTATTTCAAATTCCAAGGTGAGTACTTGTTAATTGCAGCATTTCACATGCCATATTTAGGATAGCCGAGCCTATTATAGCTGCATTTTGCCTGTGATGCATTAGCCCCCCTTAACATGAACTAGGATCATGCATTGATTACTAACTAGTTTCTGTTTTGGCTTGGAGTACTAGGTAAGCTTTTATGCTTTAGCATATCGCATGCGTGTGAATGTTGCCATAATAGCATGATTACCATGAGGCTAGCTGCTTATGTGATATAACTGTTCGAATGCCTGTGGATGGAGGTCAAATTACCTAAATTGGGATAAATGCATTGAAACTGTGAGTTTTAAGCCCACTAGATAGTGGCAAAACCATCTTTTCTAAAGCCCACTCGAGAGTGGCAAAACCTATATTTTAGCCTACTTGCGAGTAGCAAACCATTTTTAAACACGAACATGAAATGTTTTGTTCTAATTTAGGTGATTTGGTCTATACTTGTTTGCTGTGCGCATAACATAGTAATTCTAGGCTAATAACCGGAATAAGAACACATAACGTTTTCAAAATTGGATATCATGGTTAATAGAGGGCCGGTCTTCGGACCGGGCGAGAGGGGGTGCTCATAGCTGACCTTCCCTAATCGTACCCAAGTTCCCGAGCCGAGGCAACTTTGGTGATGACAGACACGTGGCCTTTGGCACCGAGTCAGGGTTTCCTAAATTCCCCCATTAAAAAAAATATTTAGGTGGCGACTCTGTATCTGGCAAAGCAGTCCATGTTTGGCACTTCTTTCTAAAAATCTGTTTTTCAAAACGATTTGCCGGATTTGGACTCTTTGGTTCAGATTACGAACCGTGACAATTTGAGTCCAAACTGTAGTAGACCCGCAGACGAACAGAACGGGGGGGGGGTCATCCTCCCGGGGCGTTCGGGGACGTCTACAGATGCTGAGATCAAAGCGGCAGACGAGAAAGCATACGCCGAGGGGGCAGCCGACGTCTGCGAGGACTACAAGAAGCAAGTAAAACATGCATGCAACAAGGGTTTCACCCTTGGTTGGATGGCTGCTTTAAAGGAGTTGGTTATCCCTGAGGACTCAACTCTTCGAGATAGCAGTCTCCTCCTCATGCCATTCCCTTCCTCTCCAAGCTAGTCCGAGGACGAAGCTGAATCCGAGGATCAGGCTGAGGGCCGAGAAGATCGAAGAAGCTGCTGGGGCCAAGTCCCCAACTCTGAATGAGCAAGTCTTGGACTTGACTCGAGATGAGGAGGATGAAGTCTCTAAAGGTGCCTCCTCCCAGAATACAGCCCCTGAGGTGCCAATCGCCGGAGAAGAGCATCGATTAGACTCTACGAGAGATCGATGCCAAGCTCAAGGCTGAGAAAGCTGCCGAGAAGGGGCTCATAGTTGTCTTCTGAGGCTGAGGACATAACCAACTGTTGGCCACCGAGTAGTCCATTTTGATGCTTTTCTTTATTTCTTGTATCTTGTACTTTTTTCGTACTTTTGAAACAATGTTAGCTTTAATTTGGCCAACGTGCCACTTTTGTAATCCGAGCAAGTAATCCCTTTATAGGCCGATGTGCCCTTTTTCATCTTTGAATGCAAGTTTCAACTTCTTCTTTCAAATGTTTGTATGTTCGTCTTTGATTTTTTGCCTTGTATGATTCCATACTTAGAATATTTTGCATGTCTTCAATTGATGCCTTTTAACTGTATAATCTCCTCGGATTAACATACTTCAAACATAACTTCCGATCTTGTTCATCTCAGTCTTGGCTTAACACTTGAAAACATTGCAAAAAATATTTTCGCAAGTGTTACTTAAAACTTGCCACTTTACTTTTATTTATCAAGACTTCTGTCTTCCATTATCTTCCAAGTCTTGGCAATATGGTAATCTCGACAAGTACGTAGATACATAACATTGGCTTAACTTTAACTTGTAAATTTTTCTTAAAATTTCAACAAGTGTTAAAACCAACTTTAGCTTGTAAATTCCAACTCTGAAGTATATCATTCTCCAGCCCTCTGCCCCTTAATGTGAACTTAAGTTCCACTTGGGTTCTCATTAAGCATGTGGCTATGACCTCGTCGCCGAGGTAAGATTCAAACAAAGACTGGCCGAGGTCATCAACCTTGGTTTCTCTGTTAATCTAACTGACATATACTTAGTATCATTTAAAGTTTTAATTCTGCCAATACAGTAAATCCAAGTTAATCCAACTTAGTTCAACTCTATTATATGCAAGTGTAATTCAACTCTGCCATATAATAAGTCTAAGTTATTCGTCATGTTTCAATCAGAAATATCGCCAACTCTAGTTCAACTCTATTATAGGCAAGTATAATTTAACTATGCCATATAATAAGTCTAAGTTATTCGTCATGTTTCAATTAGAAACATCGCCAACTTAGTTCAACTCTATTATAGGCAAGTATAATTCAACACTGCCATATAATAAGTCTAAGTTATTCGTCATGTTTCAATCAGAAACATCGCCGACTTAGTTCAAGGGACTGGTCAACCGTATTGCACAAGTTTCAAATCAAAAATCGAGCTAAAATTTTATTAATTACTTCGGCTAATAACAAGAAAACTTAAAAACAAAAGGAAATCTTAATGATAAAAAAACTTCAAGTTGCAAGTATTTCAAGGTCTTGGCAACTCTTTGCCTTCACTTTCTTCAAGCCAATATGCCCCATTGCCCAAGACCGAGATGATTCTGTAAGGTTCTTCCCAATTTGGGCCAAGCTTGCCCTCTCGGGGATCTTTCTTGTTGCCAACGGCTTTTCTCAAGACAAGGTCCCCAACTTGAAACTCTCGTGGGTTGACCTTTCTATTGTAAGGCTTGGCAAGCTGCTGCTGGTATGCCCCCAGTTGAATTGCTGCTTTCTCCTTTCTTTCTTCCAATAAGTCCAGATCTCGGACTCAAAATGCATCATTCGTTCCATTCTCTACTCCCTGGGTTCTGATCCTTGGGATGCCGACCTCTAGTGGGATTACTGCCTCTGTGCCATAAGCCATGGCAAATGAGGATTCCCCAGTTGATCTTCTCGGCGTAGTCCGATATGCCCAGAGTACACTGGGCAACTCATCCACCCACTTTTCCTTTGTTGCTTCCAGCCTCTTCTTGATCCCATCCAAGATAACTTTGTTGGATGCTTCTGCTTATCCATTGCTTTGAGAAAAACTTGGGGTGGAATAGTATTTCTTGATCTTGTACTTTGCCCAGAAGCTCTTGATTAGCTTACTGTCAAACTGCGTTCCATTGTCTGCTATTATTGCTCTTGGGATCCCAAACCTGATGATGATGTTCTTCCATATGAAGTTCTTTACATCAATGTCCCGAATTTTTGCAAGGGGTTCAGCTTCAACCCACTTGGTGAAGTAATCTGTTGCCACTAGTAGGAATTTCCTTTGTCCAGTTGCTTGAGGGAGTTGTTCAACAAGATCCATGCCCCATTGGGCAAATAGCCAAGGACTGGATACTAGGTTCAAGTCTGCTATTGGTTGGTGTATCAAAGGTGCAAACCTCTGACACTTCTCACACTTTCTGACATAGGCTTCAGTATCTTTCTGCATATAGGGCCACCAGTACCCTTGAGTAATGACCCTATGAGCAAGTGACCTGCTCCAAGTGTGGCTTCCACACACTCCTTCATGTATCTCATACAAGAAGTCTTCAACTTGTGAATGATGCACACACCTCAAAAGGGGATCAGTAAAAGATCTTCTATAGAGATGCCCCTCTGCTGTTAGACTGAATCTTGCCGACTTCAGTCTGATATTGTGTGCTTCTTTATGATCATCTAGCAGTTTCCCCTCTTTCAGGAATACTATTATTGTATTCATCTAGCTTGCACACATTGCTTCATGCTCTGTGTTCAGTGGTTCTACACTTGGACCTGATAACTAGTCAACCATTATTGTCCTTGTCTCTCATAGTTTTATTCCACTAGCCAGGTTGGCCAAGGCATTAGTATGGCTGTTGTCATCTCGCCTAACTTGTTGTAGTCGGTAATTTTGGAATAATGCTATTAGTTTGCCCACCTCCTTTACATAGGCCACCATCCTTTCATCTTGGGCAGCGTATTTGCCTGTTGCCTGGTTAACGATAAACTGGGAGTCATAGAAGACCATTACCTCGTCGGCTTCCATTGTTGCTGCCAAGTTTAATCCTGCTATCAATGCTTCATACTCTGCTTCGTTGTTTGAAGCCTTAAACCCCAAATGAATGGATTGTTTCAGCATTTGTCCATCCGGCGATACTAGCACTACTCCTGCCCCCGCTTCTTGTCGGTTTGAAAATCGGTTAACAAACAGTCGAAAGGAGTCGTTGACATAAATACTGTAGAGCCTGAGTTTCTCTTCTTTCCTCTATTTGGCTATCCCCAACTGGGTTTCTCCTTATTCACCTGGGCATCGTATACCTCGGCTCAACGGAGCCCGATGTATGATGGCGCCTGGTGTGAACTCGGCCACGAAGTCGGCCAACACTTGGCCTTTGATTCTTGTTCTAGGTCTGAATTACAGGTCATATTGGCATAATGATTCAGCTTCTTAGAGGCCATTACCAAAGCTAGTGTTAGTTTTTCCAATGGTAGATATCTGGTCTCTGCATCTGCTAGGGTTTTGCTCACGTAGTAAACTGCCCTCTGTTCTCCCTTATCCTTCCTGATTATTACTGCACTGACTGCATGCTCTGAGACCACCAAGTATAAGAACAGCTCCTCTCCAGGTACTGAATTTGAGAGAACTGGAGCTGTGGTCAAGTACTTCTTCAAGTCGGCCAAGGCGACTTCGCACTCTTCTATCCATAAGAAGTCTGTGGCTTTCTTTACTAAACTGAAGAACGGTTTGCATTTATCAGAACTTCTGCTTATGAATCTGTTTAGGGCTGTAGCCCTTCTAGTCAACATCTGCACTTATTTTGTCGACGTTAGGCTCTCTAACTCCATAATGGCCTTGATTTGATTCGGGCTTGCCTTAATGCCCTTTCTAGTGACCAAGTATCCCAGGAATTTTCCTGATCCAACTCCAAATGAACATTTCGATGCATTGAGTTGGAGCCGAAATGTCTTTAGGATGTCAAAGACTATCTTTAAGTCGGCCAGATGATCTTTAGGTTCCTTGGTCTTCACGACCATGTCATCAATGTATACCTCCACTATTTTGCCTATTAGATGCCTGAACATCTTAGTAACCAATCTCTGGTAAGTTGCTCCTGCATTTTTCAACCCGAAAGGCATCACTCTGTAGCAATATAGTCCTTTTGGGGTGATAAATGCAGTCTTCTCCTCATATGGGGGTACATGGCTATCTGGTGGTACCTCCTGTAGACGTCCAAGAAGCTCATCCTTTCGTGCCCTAAAGTGGCATCCACCAATTGGTCAATCTTGGGTAAAGGGAAACTGTCTTTAGGACAAGCCTTGTTTAGGCTGGTGAAGTCCACACAGACCCTCCACTTCCCATTCTTTTTCTTCACAACCACCGTGTTTGATAACCATGTCGGGTAATTTACCTCTCGAATGGCTCTAGCCTCCAGAAGTTTATCCATTGCCTCTTCTACTGCCTCAACATGCATCAACGTCGGCCTTCTTGCTCGCTAGATGACAGGTTTAGTCGACCTGTCCACATTCAATTTTATGGCAAGTGACCTCGGGGTCAATGCCAGGCATCTCGTACGGTGTCCAAGCAAATATCTCAAGGTTTTCTCTCAAGAATGCTTCTAACTCCCTTTCCTCTTTCTCGGCCAAGCCTGAGCCGAGGAGGAAGAAGCATTCTTCATCCCCTTGCTGGACTAAAATCTTTTTCAAGGCTTCTTCACTTTTCTCTACTGGCTCCTTACCGACATCCTCAAGGACCTCCATGTCCTCATCTTCAATCTCTACTACTTCTGCTTCTCGTACGTTGCAGGTGGATTCCATTGCTACCATGGAGCAATTCTTTGCCTGTACTTGATCCCCTCTGACCTCCTCAATTCCATGCTCTGTTGGGAATCGTAACAGCTGGTGCAATGTTGAGGGAACAGCCCCCATTGCATGCAGCCATGGCCTTCCCAAGATAACATTATAAAGGGAGGGAGTGTCAATTATAGTGAACTCAGTTTTTACCTTCTTGGTGCCAACCTGCACCTCCAACCTTATTGCCCCTTTGGGCCATGCCGGCGTTCTATTGAACCCGACCATTGGGCCATTGGATTGTTCCAGATCGTCTTGGTAAAGGCCAAGCTCCTTGTAACACCTGACGTACATGATGTCACAAGAGCTGCCCTGGTCTATCAGAATTCGTTTTACCTGACACTCTCCAATCTGGAGGGATATTACCAAGGCATCATTGTGTGGATGTTGCACCATCTCTAGGTCGTCTTCAGTGAAAGATACCACTAGTCCCTGGCACTCGTCTGCCCTAGGTCTCTTCTGTCGGACTTGATACACATTTTTCAAGTGTTTTACCTTCTGGGTTTCCCCACGTATCTCATTCTCATTGACCTTTAAGTGAATCACATTGATCACTCAAGGTCCGCCTGCTTGCCGTTGCGGTGCTGGTGAAGGTGGTGCTGTCGGTGCTTGAGGCAACCTCGCTTGCTCTTCCCTTGTCCTGGTCTCATCTATCAGGTCTCTTAAATGACCCTGTCTTACCAGGTCTTCTAGATGTGCCTTTAGGGCTCTACACCCTTGAGTTAAATGCCCATCCTCATCGTGGTAGGCACAATGTTTCCCCAGACTTCTTTCCATAAATTCATCCGGAAGCTTTTCTGGTGCTCTGTAATAGGGCTGATTCTGGATTCTTTCCAAGACTTTGTAGACCGAAATTCGGAATACGGTTGTGACTGCCTATGCAGCCATTAGTCCTGTTTCTTGCTTATGGTATCCACCATTACCTCGGCCTCGCTTCGGCGAGCCGTTTTTCTTCTCTTGTTTTGATGCCTTTGTCCCCGGCGTGTCCTCCTCGGCCCTGGCATACTTTTCTATCCTAGCCATAAGTTCCTCCATACTTTTTGGCAATGTCTTTGCCAGTGATTTTCGAAGCAAGCAATCATCTTTCAGGTTGTTCTTAAAAAACACGACCGTCACCTCTTGATTGCATCCTGGTATTCGGTTGAATACCTCATAATACCTTTTGCATTGGCCCTAAGGCTTTCATCCTCGTCAATTCTCAGAGCCATCAGGGTGTCCACCCTTAATGGCTGTAGTTTGTTTGTCACAAATCTAACCACGAACATCTCGGCTAGGCCTTCCCAGCTTTTCACAGTTCCTTTTGGCAACTTGTGAAACCAGTCTGATGCAATTTCCCCAAAGGATGAGGGGAACACTTTGCAGAGCAACGGCTCGTTCCCGGTGTACAGTGCCATAGAGTTCAGGTACAAGCCGACATGAAAGTTAGGGTCCGACTTACTGTTGTATATCCGGAACCTTGGCAAGTGGAACCTTTTCGAGGCCTCAAATTTGTCCAACTCCACCGAGAACAGTGTTCTCGGCTTGACCGGAGAGGCTACCTCGGCATCTTGTCGCTTTCTCTGGAGGTAATCCCTCAGATCCTCCTTGGTCCTTCTAGGAGCTCGGCTATCAACGGATTTCAACATTTTCGGTGCGCTACTCTCAATATCGTTATGAGTCCTTTTGAACCTTTCTCCATTAGTTGCGTCGAAACGCAGTTCCTTCCCTTGAACATACCAATGTTCTTTGAGGTTAGCTTCCTTAGTACGTTGTGTCCTCCAAGAATCTTCCCTTCTTGACTCTCCTCGCCCGACCTCCCTTGAAGGCCGGTGAGAGTGTTCCTCGGTCCTGGTGTACTGGGGGACTGTACGAACTGTTTTCTGCCCCCCTTTCTGGGCATTGTTCTTGGCCACTAGAATCGGCATGTCTTGTAACAGAAACAGTGGCTACATGACGTTGTTCTACATCATGAAATTGACGACTGATTGCAGGTCTGCCAATTTGTTCGCCATTCCTTTCATCTCGCCGTCCCTCCGCAGGCATCTGTCTTTCCATACTTAAAGGTCATCCTCGTTATAATACCCGCCTCGGTCTGACTTCTTTGGTACGTCACCCTCATTGCCGACGTCTTCTCTCTAGGATTCTAATCCCGAGTTTCTTCATTGCAGTTATCCTCCTCCACGTTAAGGTCAATGTGCTTACCACTTCCAGTAGGGATGTCGTCCCCAACCTTTTCTTTTTGTCCGTCGTTGACCATCTATTCTCCTTTCTTTCCCAGAGACGACGCCAAATCGTGTGTGCTATTTTTTTACCATACTGCCAAACAGGTACTCAGCTGGAGAACACTGGCAGAATAGATTGCGCCCAAACGACCTGTCACAAAATGAAAAAGACTCCGCCAGTGGTTCGTCCACCCGGAGGCACTCCGATAATCAAGTCAGTTATCTCTCAAAGATAACGAAAGTGTTTAACTCACTATTCAGAATACAAAGAGCGTACCTTAGACCCACGAGGGTGCCTTACTTTTATAACCAACACTGACCTGATCCCTATAGAAGCCTAGCTTCAATGGACTCTGGCTCAATGCCTATCTAGGACTCTCAAATAGATAAAGATAAACTCCCTAAGAGCTTTATCCTTATTCAAGCTGAAGTCCTCCCTCATTCTAGGATTCTTATAACTTATCCGCTCATCTCGGATTCTGGTATCTCCGCAGATAACCTTGGCTTAGCCGAGATTACCTCGGTGTCAAGTCAAGGACACGTGGCACCTCGGTTGACAATTCGGTGCCACCTTGACCATATGTTGCTATCTAGAAAAATATGTCCCCACACCTCCCATAGAATTATTATTATAAGAATAGAAGGTGGAGGAAAAAAGTGTGGCATTGAAGGTAATGGAAAGTCTTTTAAATTAAGGTTTTGTTATGTTTATAACTAGCATGTCATCTGTGCTATGTACGGAATAAAATAATATATTATTTATTAAAAATATAATAATTATATTTAATCTTTTATATTTTGTCTTTCATAAATATAATTTTATATATAAGTTTAAGAGATTTGTTTCAAATATTTTTTTATTATAATATATAGTATAGATATATTAAAATTATTATATTGACAATTAACAATTAAAATTATGCTTTGTTATAAAATAAAATAAAAATTGATATAGTATTAAAACTTCACTATTTTAGAATAAAAATATATGGATTTAAAAAATATATATATTATATTGGTTTTTGAAAGAGAAATAATTAAAGAAATTTTTAAAATTTAATGAGTAAGAAAGAATTATCGTAACATGTAATTTAAAATATCAAAAAAAAAAATGAATAAAGACTTTAAAAAGATGTGATTACAATTAAAACTAATGTCATATTTATTAATAAGTATAATTTTATTTGGATATCTATTTATACTTAACATGATTATTTAAAACAAAAATAAAAATATTAATAATTTTGAGTTTTAAAATATGATTTTGTAGACTTACTATATTAAATTTTGGAAGGAATATATTGAAATTTTTTTACAAAAATTCAATATTAATCATTGAACAAATCTTATAAGATTTAAAATAAAATTTATAATAGGAAGAAATTAATGATATTGCAACATATGCATTTTAACAAATTTAAATTTTGAAAAAATATATATATACTAGGCCTTTGAACTTCAATTATCATACAACATTTTTATTTATATAATAATATAAACAAGGATAGGTAATAGATAGAATAAAATTAATTATAAATATAGCTATATTTAAAAAGATATGGTTTTGTATAGCTATATTTTAAATTTCAAAATTTATTTTTTAACTTCCTATGTAAAAAAAATCAAAATTTTAAATTACATATGATTTTTTTCTTAAAAACATATGAACTCACAGTGGAGTAGAGAGAGAAGTACCATAAAGGAAAAGAGGAGCTACACATATTAAAAATAAATAATTAAATAATTGGCTAACACTTTTAATGGTTTTAAAAAAAATTGATTAAAATTAATATTTTCTTTTTATAGTTTTGAAAAACTATTATATGCCTTTGAAGTAATACTATGTATCAACTGTCAATTAACACATCATGATATCAAAAAATATTAGAAGTAATTTTTTTTATAAAAAAAATAATGATATACAAACATAAAATCAATACAAAAAACTTATTAATAATGATTTTGTTTAGATTTTGATCTATCGATTTATAACGAGTGACGTGTTCTTTATTACAAATGACCCTATTACTCTATTTTAGTATAAAAATTACAGTAAAATAATATTAACTAACAAAAAATAGTTATAAACAAAAAACAGATAATGGTTGGTAAAGAGGAGAGAGAAATGAGACACAAAATATGAAATACGAAAATTTTAAAAAAAATGATCATAGATAAAAAAAAAGAAGAAGAAAAAATAATATACCTAAAGGAGAAAAGAATCTATTTAAAGAATATAATAGATTAAACATAAACTATCCTCCAAATTGTTTCATAAAAAGAAATTTAAAAAACATTGAGTTTTATCATTCCATGAATGTAATATTTATAGGGCGAGGAAGACATGAATGGCCTAAAAAAATATAATGTATAAAAGAGTTCTAATTCTTGAGCTCTAAATCCAGCTCTCACCCACTGTGATGTAATGTTTTGGTCTTGATTTTTTTTTCTCTTTGCCATGTCATTAGTGCTCTATTAGAGCGTCAAAATTAGTACTCTGAATCATTGCTATATAATGGTTAGGATTTTTGGATAGATTAAAGAATTAGTTAGAGAATTGTGTGCTTTTTTTGTTTCTTTCTTTCTTTTCTTTTTCATCTTTCTTTTTCTAAATTATAAATTATGAAATTATTATAAAAAATAATAAATTATGAGATTTTTTTAAAAATATATATATATGGTATAGATATGCTTAAATTTATTTAGGAATAAAATTGTGTTTAATTATGAAATAGAGAGAGAATCTAGATATAAGGTTTAATTTTTTTTATTTTTTATGTTAGACTTAATTTTAGATTTATATAAATCAAACCAATTATGAAATATATTAATAGTATATATTTTATGGGAGGTGAGAGAGTTTTATTCTCATTAAATTTATTTTAGGAGAGAGAAGATTGTATGAGATTTATACTCTTTTTAATTAAAGGCTTAATTTATTTTGAGAGTGAGAGGGGGGTTGAGAATTGTGTTCTTTTTTTTTTTTTTTTTTTCTTTCTTTCTTTTTAGCGGTAATATATTTACATTAAATAATTTTAAAGGTTAATATTTATGTCCTTCAAATAGCCAATAGATGTTTTATTTTTTATTTTTTTTATAGAAATAAAAAATTTTAAAAATTAGATTTAAGGTTTTGAAACACTTACCTCTAAAATGAAAAGTCACTTTGGTATAATATATAGCATAGATAGATAGATTATGAGATTTAGGAAATAGATGAAACACTTACCTCTATAGTTACTTTGTTAGCCAATAATATTATTTTAAAATATTTTTAAAATTAAAAAAATTAGCAATTTTAGTTTTTTTTTTTTTTTTTTTTAAGCTATAGTTACTTTGTTAGCCAATAGTACTATTTTTAAATATTTTTAAAATTACAAAAATTAACAATTGTGGTTTTACGTTCTTTTTAATCTATATTTTTTAAAATATATAATTATTTTGTTATGAAATGAGATTTGTGTGTGTGTGTGTGTGTTTTTTTTTAATGTATAATATTTTTTTAATGTACAGTTACTTTGTTATGAGATGAGATTTAGAAAGAGAAATATTTGGGGGAGAGATTGTAGGAACTTGTAATTCAAAATTTTAGGTAATTTTTTATTTTTATTTTTTTTAATCTATAATTACTTTGCTAGCCAATAGAATTATTTTTAAATATTTTTAAAATCACAAAAATTAGCAATTGTGGAAAGAGACTTTAGAGCTTGTACAAGCCTTTTCACTAGAAATCTCGTTTTCCTTATATAATATATAGATTATTGATTCTATTATAGTGGTAAGTGATTGTAATTCTATAACTATTGTTATATTAATGGAATTCATTAGGAGAATTTAAATATTATTTTAATTTATCTAAATTAAATTTTAGACTAATTGTACGATGATATGTGTATTTTGAAAATTATAGAATTTAGAAAAATTGAAAAAAAAAAAAAATTGATTGGGCCTTCAAGCCTCAAATAAGCCACAGCGTATTTGTGCATATATATATATATATTAAGAAAAAAAAATGGGTTTCTAATGAGAAGGCCTATGAGAACTCTAAGTTCTCAACATAATTTTTCAAAAATTTTAAATTATTTTTTTAAAAAAATGCCTTAAAATGATTTGTTGATTAAATTTATTTTAATATTATTAATATCACCTAAATTTATATTTTCCTAAATTAACTACATGAAAATTTATATTAGGGAAATTCTAATATACACCGTTTAAAAATGATGTACCATATGCACCCCTAATTATGTGATTTTATTATTTAGTTATGACCATTTTTTTTCTTCGTTATGACATTATTTTAATTATAACTCATGAGGTCTTTAATTATGCCTCATGTTATGTTTAGTTATGATTTTCTTTTTCTTTTTTTTAGTTATGACTCACAAAATTAAAATTATGTCATTTTTTTATTTTATTTTTTTAAGTTTTAAGATGTATATGGTGCACACTCTTTGAATGGTGCACAAAAGGTGTGCACCATAGTGTTCCCCTATAGATACTCTCTAATCTTTTAAATTTATGTTCCTAAATTAACTCCTTTGATTAAATTTATTTTAATATTTAATATCACCTAAATTTGAATGTTTCAAAATAAACTCCATAAAAATTATGGTGATTGATCAATAAGTCTCGTATTTTAAACTTGTGATTCATATAATCCTATATATATATTGTGATCAATCTGGTCCTTTGGATGTATAATGACTCATTTGTCTATCACATTGGAGTGTTATATTTGAAAAAAAATACATTAAGGAGTTTTTTAGCATGTCACATCATACCTGTCACATTGTGTGTCACATTATACCCGCCATATTAGAGTGTCACATTTGGAAAAAAAAAAAAAAAAAAGTATACTAATGAGTTTTTAGTGCATCACATCATATTTATCACACTAGAGTGTTACATTTAGAAAAGTAAACTAATAGATTTTTTTAGTGTCATATCATACTACATTAGAGTGTCATATTTGAAAAAAATATACTAATAAATTTTTTAGTGTGTCACATTATACCCGCCATATTGGAGTGTCACATTTAGAAAAAGTATACCAACTAATTTTTTAGTGTATCACATCATACCTGTTAGATTGCAGTGTTACATCATACATGTCACATTAATAAAAGGGTATAACCATCTATCAAAACACTACCAAAACCGAAAACATGACTACACTGAGAAACTTTTCACTAAAAAAAAAAAAAAAAAAATTTTGAAATTAATTGGAATATTTGTTTATGAGATGAGATTTAGTGATAAATATCACAAAAATTTATACCATATATAGATACTCTCTAATTTTTAAATTTATGTTCCTAAATTAACTCCTACATTTTTTAAACCCTACATAATTTATGTTATATAATCATATTAATATTTCAGTATTTCCAATTTTTTAAAGAATAAAAATTAAGAACCTTCAACAGGAAATATGTTGAAATTGTAATTACGCATATTATTGCTCTGTATACTCACATGTATTCACTACAAGAAAAATGACTTTTGGCGAGTAAATTTTTAGTCGCCAAAAGTCTACTTTTAGTCGCCGAAAGTCCAAATTTCACCTTCCCCGACGAAATTTTTTAGTCGCTATATTAGTCGCATATTTGTGGTCGGCGGAGGGTATTGGCGACGAAAATTTTTTTAGTCGCCAAAAATAGGTCTTTACCGACTAAAAAATTAGTCGCCAATAGTGTATTTCAGTTTTGGAAATAATACATTTAGCGACTAAAAATTAGTCGCCAATAGTGGTTTTCAGTTTTGGAAATAAAGACTTTTGGCGACTAAATTTTTAGTCGCCAAAGGTGTTTCCGACGGAAAAAAAAAAAAGTCCACTTTTTTTTTGCTTCTGCTGAGTTTCGAACCCCAACCATTCACATTCCACGCCTTTTTGGCAACACCCGCCCTCCACTATGCCACCACAACTTCACATGTACAAATACGCAATATATATTATTTATATATTATATTATTCGGATTAATATAAAATAATATATACAAATATAATTATTTTAATTCAATATAATTAATTAAAAAATATATTATTTATTAAAAAAAAATTCTGGCACTTTTGGCGACTAAAGTTAGGTTTTGTCGGCAAAAGGCCTCCATTTAGCTACTAATTTCTGTTTAGTAGCCAAAAAAAATGACTTTTAGCGACTAAAGTTAGGTTTAGTCGGCAAAAGGCCTCCATTTAGCTACTAATTTCTGTTTAGTAGCCAAAAATAGAACTTTTAGCGACTAAATTTAGGTTTAGTCGGCAAAAGCTCTCCATTTACCTACTAAATTTTTTTTAGTAGCCAAAAATACTACTTTTGGCGACTAAAGTTCGGTTTAGTCGGCAAAACCCTCCATTTAGCTACTAAATTTGTTTTAGTAGCCAATAATCTGCACTTTTGGCGACTAAACCATTTTAGTCGCCGATTGTCCTACTTTCAGCGACTAAATTTCATTTTTTAGTCGCCAAAACCCGATTTTCTTGTAGTGATTGTAGACAAAGTTTATTATTATTATTATTATTATTATTATTATTATTATAATTGTAACACGATTTTTTTCACGAAAATATGTATTTTTTATTTGAATTATGGAAATATGTATTAAAACTTGAGAAACTATGATATAAATTAATTATTTTTACAGTAGTGCTACACACACCAATTGATATACCAACATATGTTATGACGTTGTGACTTCAAAGCCATAGGCCCTACCCATTATACAAATTATAAATATCTAAAGTCTCTAAAATTATGCAATATCATCCATTTACACTAATTGATATACCAATTGGTGTATATAACTTTATTCTTATTTTTAACTATATTTATTAATTGATAGATAATTTTTTTTTTCCTTTTTTCTTTATCAAACCCAAGATAGAGTTAGAACAAGACACAGCCTCCGTTTGGGAAGTGAGTTGGCTTTTTGGCTTTTTAGTTTTTTTAGCTATTTTAGCCTGGGCTAAAAAACTTGATTTTGGAACGGCTTTTTGACTTTTTGGTTTTTTTAATTTTTTTTTGAGAGAAGAGTGTAATGATTATGGGTTGGGTGTGATGTTTTGTTTGTTGTGGCGAAAATAGCCTATTTTGTCTTTTAGGTTATCTATCTATTTATATTTATATTTATATTAAAGTGATATTTGAATGATAAAGGGTAAGAAAGTTCCAAGACTTCATCATAAAGAATTTTCCTAAAATAAAAATATTGCTATGATTATGCCATCATTCTTGGAAATAATAATATAAAACTCTTAAGACTTCATCATAAAATTCTTAATTTTTTTATTTTAAAAATATTAAAAGAAATGGTATTGGCTAACGCATCATATTTATTATATAAAATTAATTATGATTTTGTTAAAATGTTACCATTCTTTTCTAAAAATAAAAATATTGCTATGATTATGTCATTATTCCTGTAAATAATAATTATTTCATAATAGGAAAATTTTCAAATTTCCCTTTCTTTCTTTCTCTACAATCTATTATCTTTCTCACTTTAAAACCCTAACCGCAATACATTTTCTCCTCGCCATTCCCAACCTCTTCACCTTATAAAGGCGAGGCTCATGCAACTTATTACTTCTAGGCCATGTTTGTTTGGACGGACTAGATTAGCATTCCCATGACTAATAGTCCTAGGACTACGAATTCGTTGGATTATGTATCCTATCTTAACTAATAGTCAAGTTTAAAATAATTAATCCGTACTTTAATTGTTTAACCAAACATCGGATTAATAATTTTATTGGACTATTAGTCCAATCCCAAGCTCATGTCCACCCAAACAAACATGGCCCTAATCTCTTCTTCTAAGATTGTTAAAGGTTAGTTTATACTTAATTTTTTATGTTGCATATGTTACATTCTGTAAATAATATTTTACATCATTTCTTTCTTTAATCTTTTTCTGATTTTTTTTTTATTATTTTAACTTCCAACAATATTTAAATATTTTTTTATAGATTAAAGAAAGAAATGATGTAAATTTTTTTTTATATTTTTCGTTTTTCATATTCTTACATCTAACAAGTTACAAACTTAATTGGGTGTGATTAAGTTGTTTTTATAATTTTTGTGGGTATTTGTTTTCTATTTAGTTGTTTCCTGGACAACTATATATATTTGCTATTTCAATTTTTGCAGATTTTTTCCTTGTGTTGGTTAGATGTCATTTTTTATTTTAAATTTGCTCTCTCACCCTTTGTAATGTTTTATTGTTATTAATAAAATAGTACATTCTATTTGTCAATTAAAAAAGTCCCAAAAAAAAAGAACTTATTTCATAAAACAAACCAAAAAACAAAAATGAAAAAAAAAAATGTCACATTTTGGCCCCAAAAAATACTTTATTCCTTTTACATCTTGACTTAATTTTTCAGTTTGGATTTTTTTTTTTTTTTAAATCTGTCCTATTTTTTAATAAAAAATTAAGGTCATCTATGTTACAGGAAATACAAATTATATATATTTACTTATTTTTTTAAATTTTATCAAAGAAGAAAATTAGCCAAAAAAGAGGGGGGGGGGGGGGGGGGGGGTCTTCCTAAATGTAAGTTATAAAAAAGTTTTAAGCAAAATAAAAACGTTACCAAACAATATGACCTATTTTAACTATTACAAAACTCAAAAATTGAAATTTGTTATAACTTAAAAATTAAAAAAACAAAATGACGTACATCACCCAATCCTTTTAATAGTATATATATATTGTAAATAGACTTTTCTTACTAAAGTGTTTCAAACTACAAAATGTTTAAAAAATCTATTGTCTAAGCCATTAAACCTTAACTATTTATAACTTAAAATTTTCATAATAGTTATCCTTAAATCAATTACAAACTTACCAATAAAATTCAAAAAGAAATGTCTTATGCTATTATTTGTTCTTTTTAAACTTCTTCAACTCTATCAATATAATAATTTCCAAATTTTATTTGATTGTGATCATTCAAATAATATTTTTAATTTCTAAATAGAATGAACACATTTCATAAAATTGTTAGTACCTTTAAATTTTTTTTCAGTAAATTACACATATCATTTATGTATTTTAAAGAAAAAAAAAAAAAAACCATGAATTTTTTAGATGGGGGAAGAGAACTATTGAACTAGATTACTAGATTTTCAAAAAACAAAATTTAAAAGCATATATTGATTAACGACTAAATTTCTTTGGATGGAGACCGAACAAATTAATATATAATTTCGTAAATTTATATTTAACTTTTTTTATTTATGAGTGGGGAAAAAAAAAAGTAAATGTAAATAGTATGTACCTTATTTAAAAAATAATATATTATTTTATTTTGTGCATAGCACAATTCATATGTTAAATTATATAATAATAATAATATTTACAATAGGGTTTTATTTACAAAATCATTAAAAATTCAGTGATACTATGGTGATGAAATCTGAGTACACCGTCTGATGCGTTACTAACATTTTGATCTGGGCTGCGATACGGCCCACAGTTTGGAACTACAGTTGGAAGGTCAAATAAAGTAGTCTAAGATGGGCTCTCATTCTATAGCCCATGAATGTCTCGTTTGACAAGCCGTGATTTTAATTAAAAAGTTTATAAGTCATTAAAAAAAAATAAAAAAGATAACAACTTATACAAAAAAAAAGTTAAAGATTCCTTTTTATTTTTATTTTTACACATTTTTTCATAAAAAATTAAAAAATCATCCTAAACATGCTATTTTTTTTTTTTTTTTTGTATCATATTTTAATTAAAATCTATTCCCAATGAGGCTGAAGTATTATACTCACTGATTCAGAATGGAGAGTTCCGAGAATCCCTTCCTAACTCCCCCTCAAATAAAATATTAATAATAATACTAATAAAATTTAAATTAAAAGAAATAATAATAATGAAGACCTCTAAAAAGAAAATTATTTGACTTTACTCATATTGATCATTTCAACTTAAGAGGGGGTTTGGACTTGTTGGTAAGCCTATTTTAGAATCGATTTCAGTGATTCAAATCGTTCACTTTTTAGAACTCGTTGAATAACTAAAATATTTATGTAAAAAATAAAGATGATTGGACATCGGTGACTATATATTTGAATCACATTTATATTACAAAAAATAAATGATTGTTTTTGACATTATAATTATCGTCTATTTTTTTTAAACGATTATAATTCAAACATACAACTACCATTCGTTTTATTTTTTACATCAATAATTTACCTAACGAATCCTAAAAAGTAAAAAATTTAATCATTGAAATCAATCTTAAAATAAACTTTCTAAATTTAAATGCTTTCCCATATTAAAATAACAACTTAAGATAAACCAAACCACCGTTTGGTTTTGCTTTAAAAGACCGTAATCTTTGTGAATATGCCTAAAAGCACTTTTGAGCAAAGCAATGTTGAGATGTTTTGACCAAAAAAGAAAAAAAACACTTTATTCATAAAAGTTGATTGTTATCTGATGTCTCACTAATATATTGAAGGACCTGGCTCGTCTCAAATTATTGGAGAGGGTTGTTCGGCATTTGTGAGTCTTAATTTGGATCTATATTGATAATTGAAATTGTTCAATGTGGAAAACCCTTCGAGTATATTATCTTTGCAAAAAGTAACGTTGATTAGATATCGATAACCACTTGATCTGTAACACCCCGAAATAACCCAACACAAATAGGCATAATAACTAACATCCATTGAGGAGTAGTAACAAGACTCCAACCCTTACACCATTAATCAATCAAGGTTTATACAAAAGTCCCACATGCGAGTTATACATTCAATGATAAAGAAATACATGAATCTATAGCATATAGAACATAAAATCCCAAATAAATAAAATGCCCTTAAGGGCTTACATATTCCAAGGCTTAAGTCCGGTTGCACAAAATGGTTTCACGAACCCATACAATTAAAGCCCTTGCCTAGCAAATAATTCACAACGAAATAGAGTCTTTTACTCTTCACAAAAATATGTCCACGCCTTCAATTCAGCGGGATCACCATATCTTTTCCTGCACCAAAATCCCATAGGAGTGAGCATAAAGCCCAATAGAGAACCCTTAACAAAGTATATACATTTATGCAACATTTCCAATATTAAATACAAATGCCGTGTAATGCAAATTAAAAGAGAATTTCGTGTACATGTTTTTTTAAAAGAATCACCATGTTCAACAATAGCTTGAGATCTCAAAAAAATTTCGAAATTTAAAATTTTATTCAATGGGGCGGTAAATATGACTCAGGTAATCCCTAGGTTGGTGTCTACAAGTAGGCTTATCAAGTACTACCAAAAACCCCACTTTACCGGTTGTTAACCGAAAAGGAAGTGGTACCTCTTCCGCGCGTGTTTTCAGTCTTTCATCCCAGACACTCAAGCCAACTTAATCAAGTTCATCTACACCTCCTACTCGGACTTACCAACGTATTTACTCTAAAACATTTCGATAGTTCTCATTTCAAAATATTCCTTTCTCAATGAAATTATTTCACAACTCAATTCAAAATGCATAATAATCAATTGAATGAATGTGTAATGCAATGATGATCAATATTTCATAACATCCTTCCATTTTTAAGTATCTCAACAATAATACAATGACAACCACATTTCCCATTTTCCTCCTTTTAACATTAATCCACAAAATGCTACATGTTCAATTAAATCCAACAATATATAGCAACCTTTCCACATCTTGTACCATCCTCAACATTTTAGTCATTTCAAGACCATATGCAACATTCTTGAACATTAACCTCCCAAAGATTTCAATTTTCATAATTCATGGAACTCAACAATGGATCAATTCATAACTACATATGCATAAGCTTTTGTCAATAAATTCTAGTATAGTCCCCAATTTCTCATACATCAAGAAGTTGGAGGTTGTGATGACCGGGTCTATTTTTCTTCGCTCCATTCTCCTTTTGCTCTCGTTGGGTTTGAAACGTCTGGAAATTTTTCTCAAAATAAAGTTCTTGTTCTTGTTCTTATTCTTGTTTTTGTTTGGTGTTGAATTTCACTTGTTCCGGAGGGTGCACGGTCGAGTCTGGAGTGCCCGGGGACCGAACCAGAAAATTCTAGGCTGCTAGGCCAGGGCCGCACGTGCGGGAGGTGAGGCCGCATGTACGGGGAGTGGTGAATTTCAGTGGGTTGCACACTGCTTAAATTGCAAGTGCGGAGGGGGAGGTGCGGAGGCAGCCGTACGTGTGAGAGGAACGCTCCGCACATGCGGGGGCAAGTGCCGCACGTGTGGAAGGCACGCTCCGCACATGAGGGGGCAAGTGCCGCACGCGCGGTCGGTCTGAGTCTGAGAGAGCCCTGTTTTCCTTCTCTTTTTGGGCCGTGTGTGTCACTTTTCTAGTCTCTCTCTCTCTCTCTCTCTAAAATGCATTGCTCTCCCTTCTCTCTATATTTCTACCTCAAAACAAGATCAAATCCTTGATCCTTCATCATCCATTTGAGATTGGTCCATAGTTTCTTCATCAACATTGTAGAGCCTCTTGAGAACCACATTGTGTGCGGTGGAGATCACTCTTCAACACCTAGAAATTTGGTGTTTTCATCTCTTTTCTTCATCAACCTTGAGGTAGGGAAATTACTTTGAGTTATATATATGTTTGTGTAAGTTTTGATTGATTTTTAGAGCTCTTCCTTGTTTATTTCGAAAATGGATTTGACTCAAGAAAGTGATGGTTTTGTAAGAAGAAAATATACCCTTGTTCTTTTATTTTTTAGATCTTCTTGAAATATTGAATCACATGG
This sequence comes from Camellia granthamiana, assembly GCA_036172215.1. Lineage (NCBI taxonomy): Eukaryota > Viridiplantae > Streptophyta > Magnoliopsida > Ericales > Theaceae > Camellia > Camellia granthamiana. Next base: position 64,453,652 of record CM069912.1, read on the forward strand.
GTTGGGATTAATGTATTATTGATGTTTTGAAAGTATGAGAAAAATATTGGGATTTTTGTGAAAAACCTAGAGATTGGGGGTTTTGGAAGCCATGAGGGGATTTTGGGAAAATTTCTTGTATTGAATGAAAGAATGAGTAACAATTTATGTTGTTGAGTTGAATATGATAACCCCTTGATGAATGGGGGCCTTGGAAACCAAAAAGAAAATTGAGATTTTTGTTAAATACATATATAAATATATATACATGTGGCTATAAATGGGTACATTATTGAAATTCCATGAAATATGTGAGATTGTAAATCTTAGAAGTTGATGTTCAAAATATTGCCTATACTTTTGAAAGAACTAAATAGTTGAAAAATTGTTCAAAATGAAGAAAAGTTGCCATGTGTTAGCGACTTCTATTGACTCTATGACCAATTTGTGAAATGGCATTGAAGGAATGAATATGGGAATTTTGGTTACCTTTGTGTTGTTGTTGAGGCACTTAAGACTGAGGATTGTTATGTAGCATTATTAATTATTGCATCACATTCTCTTCAAATTTTTAACTTTGCACTTGAAATGAGTTTGGAACGCTGGCATTGAGAAATATTAACGTGAAATGAAATCATGAAAATGTTTATGGGGTAAATACGTTGGTAAGTCCGGACATGAGGTGTAGATGAGTTGATAAGTTGGCCTGAGTGCCCGGGGTGAAAGACCAAAAACACACGCGGAGGAGGTACCACTTCCCTTCTGGTTAGCAACCGGTAAAGTGGGGTATTGGTAGTGCTTGTTGAGCCTACTTGCAGACACCAACCTAGGGATTAACTGAGTCGTATTTACCGTCCCCATTAATAAAATTGTGAAGTTTGAAACTATCGAGATTGCAAACTGTTGTTGATGCATGATGATTTTCAAGAAGAGTATGAAATGAAATCTTTCTTTAGAATGGCATTGCATGGCATTTGTATTTACATTTAATATTGGATATCTTGCATAAATATATATACTTTGTTAAGGATTTCTCTACTGGGCTTTATGCTCACCCCTATGGGATTTGGTGTGGGTAAAGATGTGGTAGTCCCGCCGAGTTGAAGGCGTGGATATATATTTTTGTGAAAGGCAGACGACTCTATTTGTTGTGTTTATTTTGCTAGCCAAGGGCTAAATATATATGGGTCCGAGAGACCATTTTGTGTAACTGGGCTTATGCCTTGGAAGATGTAAGCCCTTAAGGGCGTTCTAATTACTTGAGACTAGATGCTTCACATGCTATAGATTCATGTGTTTTTCATACCTTTGAATGTATATTCGCATGTGGAACTTCTGTAATAACTCTATTGACCAACGATGTAGCGGTTGGAGATTTTGCCATTTTTATTTAGGGAATGTGGGTTGATGTATTATATATGTTGGATCTTTTCAGGCGTTACATTATCATACTTGCAAACAACAATATAAAGTTTTCACTCACCCTTCATTTAACCCAAGAAAAATCCATGAATCCCTACATTTTTTTAAAAACCCCAACATTTCCCATCTCTTTGCAAAACCTCACTAAACACCTCATTCTCAAATCCAAGTAGTTCAACATTTCAAGAAACTCTTTAAAAAGAACAAAAGATGGACTTCTTTTACAATACTATCAATTCCTTGAGCCAAAATCCCATTTTTGAAATCAACAAAGGAGAGTGCTCAAAAATCAATCAAAGACTTGCAAAAACATATATATAACTCTAAGTAATTCCCTACCTCGAGTTCTTGTTGAAGAGATGAAATGAAACCCTAGAGCCAAAGATGAGAGATTCTCGATCTCTACCACACAAAGTAAAGTTCTAGCTTTGATCTCTAAGACTTGTGAGAGATGATGGATCTAGACCCAATGGATTGCAAGAAATCAAAGATTTTTAGTGTTTGATGAGGGTTTTTAGAGAGAAGGAGGAGCAAAAGTGTTTTTAGAGTGAGAAAGAAGGGTTAGAAAATGATACAAACTCAGCCAAAATGAGATTAAAAAAATAGAGTTTTCAGACTCAGCCCGTCCTGTATGTACGGCACGTGCCCCTGCACGTGCAGTGCCTGCTTCCCGCACGTGCAACACTGATCCCCACATGTGCGACCCTCCAATCCGCACCTCACCCCGCACCTGCATATAATGCAATGTGCAAAGCTGAAAATCCTCATTTTCCCGCACGTGCGGCCTCATTCCTCGCACGTGCAACCCTATCCAGCACATGCGGCCCAAGGCGCCGCACGTGTGGCCCTGGCCCTCCAGCCCTGAATCTTTTTGGTTCGCTCTCAAACACTCTGGACTCGGCCTGTCACGACCCAAACCCGGCCCTATGAGTTTAGCACCGTAACTGGCCAGTAATCCGAGATTACCGAAGGCCTACTGAACAGTAATACAGTTAAACAGAGTACAGGGCCTGGCGGAAGCCAATACAGTAAGTAACTAGTGTCCATTGAGCTGTGAAAATCTGTATGCCAAAAACATTTTCATGCATTCATACAGTTCAAACGGTACAGTCTATATACAATCTATACCATCATATACAAACATTCAGTACGGGGACCTAATCCCTCGATAACAGTACAGTAAAACAGTAGACAGTCTATACAGTAATACAAAACAGTAAGGAGACCGATGGGGGACACAAAAACACCCCAAGCCATAGCATGGCAACTCGGAACCTCGCAGTGAGGCACATTGGTTGGCTTGACAAAACTGGAATAACCCCGACGCATCTAGCTTTGGTCCGGTGCCTGTACACCTACATATATATATGAGCAGTGAGCTAAAGCCCAGTGAATAACATAATGTATAAAGAGGTTAAGAATGTAATGTCCTTACAGTAATGAAAACAGTTCATTAAACAGTATTTCAGTCTTTCAGTCAGAACAGTCATTCAGTCATATGTGGTACATCCGTTAGCATAACAGTAGACAGTAGGTCTTAAAGACCGAACAGTAATGATGGCCAGTCATTCAGTAAACAGTATGGTTCCACAAGGGAACCGACAGAGATCTCTGTAACAGTACAGTCAGTAACAGTAGGTGCCAAGGATGCCACAGTACAGTTCAGAAATAAAGGACATACATTCATTCAGTAAATAATTACATTTCAGTAAACAGTTCAGTTGCAGTTCCATTTAGTAGACAGTTCAGAAGATAATCAGATAACCATTTTTGAACATATCTTTATACAATCGTTACTCACAGTGTTCTGGGCTATCAGTAGTTAGAGCGTCTCCTCAGAATGCCAACCCTATACAGTCAACAGATTGAACACACTCTAAGTTTAACAGTTGGGAAGTATAATAATTAACTCCCTATTATGCCTCGGTGTGTTCTACGTCTATAGCCTCATTAAGATGTCTTAAACTAGGCCTAAGAATGCCTAGGATGGAATGAGGATGTGAAAATACACTTAGAAAACAATTCCAAAATTTTCAGTAAAACAGAGTCCCGCTCGAGCGCAGGTTTCCCCGCTCGAGCGGACATGCAAACAAAGATCCCCGCTCGAGCGGACCAAAAAGTACTAGATAGGTGAAATCTCCGCTCGACGCCCGCTCGAGCGTGTCACCCAGTCCTCCGCTCGAGCGGACTGATGCACAGTGCAAGATGCTGGGAGCTCGATTTCTCCGCTCGAGCGCTACTTCTTCCGCTCGAGCGGACAACAAAAATCTGGAAATCCCAGATTTGAGTCCCAAGCTCAAAACCAAGTTCAAAAGCAATATTTTCGATCCTCTTGGGCTATTTTCTGGAAAAACTCTTGCAAACTCAATGTACAACAAGTTTCAAAACTCAATTTAAGAAATCAAAGCCCAAGGGTGTTTAATTCAAACCCAAACTCAAACCATTTTTCAAGAACAAGATGAACATGCAACATGCATGAGTTCTTAACCAAATTCAAGGTTCAAATTTTGCTCTAATGAGCTCAATAGTTGGAAAACAAAATGAAAACATGGACTCTAACCATAATATGAACATGCATGTACCAAATTCCATGTAATCAACCTCAAAATGCAAGGATATAGCCATGCATGCAACAATGGAGTTCCAATTCAACATTTATGAGCAAATTCATGACTTAACTTCTCTATAACCATGATACATGCAAGATGGAACTCAAAGACAACAAGAAGAAGATGGATTCACTTACCTAAGTCTTCAATTGAGAGCCTAGGAGATCAATAATGGAGTCAACACTTCAATCCTCTTAAGTTTCAAGCACAATCAAGCAAAATGTGATGAAAATCAATTCTCTTCCTTCTCTCTCTCCCTAAGATCGGTTGAGCTCTCAAATTGGCTGAGGAAGAGGTTTGTTTCAAGTGTATACAAGGCTCAAGAAGGTCCAAGTAGTGGGCCACTAAGTGTGGCATAATGGTAAATAAGCCAAACTTAGCTTTTAACCAATATTTAATCTAATTTAATCATTCCTAATCAATTTTCAGATAAATATACCATTAAATCACAAATATTCTACTGAGTCCAAAACACTAAACGGTTTCTGATTCGGCCGCCGATAAGGCCTTCAATTAGCAGTTTAAACATAAGAATTCAAACAGATAATCAATCAATCAAACAGATGCAATATGCAATTCAATAGATAAACTTATTCAATTTCAGTTTCGATTTCAATCAGTCCATTCAGTACTTCAGTTAATTCAATTATCAGTCATTATCAGTTCAGTTTAGCAGTAACCAGTAGCTAATTCAGTAGTTTATCAGTAATCAGTACGAGGGTTGTTACACGGCAGTGCACCCTTCAAAACAAGTGACGCTCAACCCGAAGTAAGACAAGGACATAAATTTGAAAGAAAGCTCTCGAACACCACTGGCTCAAAGAAGGCAAAAATGAAACAACATGTAATGAAACCGGTCATCACACGATCTGATCGCATTTTTGTCGCAATTTACTTTGAAAATTATATTTGAAAATATGATCTGATCAAGTGGTTATCGATATCCAATCAATATGATTTTTTTGTAGGAATGATATACTTTATGGATTCTATATATTGAAAGATTTTAATTATCAATATGAACCCGAATTAGGGCCCACCAATGTCGAACAACCCTTTCCACTAATTGGAGAGAGGAATTCGGGCCTATATTGAACTCAAGTTGGATAGTGGGATGGATTTGAGATGATTTAAATAAGTATATACTTTTTAATTTTTTATAAAAAGATGTGTAAAAAAATAAAGAGGTAATGTGACTCAAATAAGTACACTTATTTAATTTATGCCAAACAGTGCTATAGCATAAAGTTTAATCTTTTGTGATACTTGTGTAGCACAGTTGGTGTAATAACAAAAGGGAAAGATTATGGTACATATCCTAAGGCTGAGTAAAGAATCCGTGAAATTCGTAATACGATCGGATCCAGTCCAATCCGATAAGTTTGGATTGATTTTTTGAATCTGTGGTTTGGTTCCGAATTGAAAAATTAAAAATTCATAGTCCACGAATCAGTTCCGAATTGAATCTCACGGTTCCAAATTGGAACCGATCCAGACCGTATACAAATAGCCTATATTTATATTATATACCTTCCCGCATAGTATCTTCTCTTATTCCATATAAAACCTAAATCCAAACCTAAACCCACATAGTATATTCTTTTATTGTTTTTGTTGTTAGTTTTTAGTTTTAATTTGTAATGGTCTAAATACTTATGGTGGAACCAGTTTTCTTATGGTTGTTTAAATTCTAGAACAGTATGTCGTTATTATGGAAACACATGTTGCTATTATAGAATTAATATGATGCTATATTTATATTTTTATGAAATTAAAACATTCTATATATATATTGTTATTTAATTTTGTGAATCCGTGGTCTTAAATCAATCCAATCTATGTTTAAATGGATTGGTTCTACGATTTAAATAGATTGGATTGGTTTTAATTTTTCAAGATTCATAAATAAAGGATTGGTCCTGGTTTTATCCCAATCCAGACTAATTCAGACCAATCTCACCTCTAATATATCCCTCAAACTATATAATTAAAGAAAAAATGATATAATTTCATACTTTTTGAGTCATAATTAAAATAAAATAAAATAAGTCATAATCAAAAACCACATAAGGTATAATAAAAAATCTCATGAGTCATAACTAAACTATTATCATAACAAAAGAAGAAAATTAATCATAACTAAAAAAAAAAAACATAATTAAAGATATATATATATGATACATTCCTTTTAAATAGTGTGTTTAATAGAATTTCTCTTATGACTAATATGAGCTGCCAATATGAGAAAGCATATTCGTTTTCCTGGGTTTTTGGTTTGACAACCAATTAAAAAAGTTAAAATGACATAAAATTATTATAAATATCACATAAATTTCATTATTTTTTTACACATTCTTTTCTAAAAATTCAAAAAATCACTTAAAATAATCAATTCCCAAACCAACATCTGCCCTCAAACTTTTTTTTTTGGAAATGGAAGTGACTTATTTTCACTTTAAACCTTCAATTTTGGAATGCCTCAAGCTTCTATACTCTCTTTTTCCCCTCCCATTATATATATATATAGAGAGAGAGAGTAATATTACAAGTTCAAACTTAACTATTCACAAATTATCTAAAATTATCATCTTATAATTAAAATTTATTTTATATATGAATTTCACACTACACAAATTCAATTTCAATTATACATTCCTATTCGGGATAAATTCTAAATATAGTTAAAGTGGCGTTCCTAGTCTTTCCCTAATCATAATACCATTGATAAAGAGCTCAGTGAGAAAATGCAGAGTTAGAAAAGAAAATGAACTTGTGGTTGGTTCAATCTAACTTCATTTTATTATTATTATTATTATTATTATTATTATTATTATTATTTTAAGAAAAACCTAAAAAAACAAAATAAAAGTAAATTTGTTCAAAAAATAAAAGTAAATGAGCTGGTTAGCAATGTTCCCACTCATATTGTTAATCTGTTTATGTAATTTAGAGTTTTGAAGTGCCACAAAAATAAGTCATTTAGCATTGAAAAGGGTTTACCCAAATTTGATGGTCCGGTGAGTATGTTTTTGTCCACTGATATTGTTGGGGATTCAACTAATTAAATCAAACATAATTATTGAATGACGGACCAACCAACACATAGGTGGTATTTGAGCTTTGTCTTGCCCTACTTTTTTTATTTTTTTATTTTTTATTTTTTTTATTTTTACGAGGACAGAAAATTCAAATTCAAAAAGAAAAGTGATGTTGTTTGCTGGTAGACTGGCAGTTGTATTGCAGTGGTTAAAACAGTTGGCCCACAAATTCACAAACACCCCATTAACTAAAACATGTCTACCATTTGAGGATATGCTAGAAACTTCAGAGCTTGTTTGGTAACAGTATTTTTTCTTTTTCTTTTTTTAATGAAAAAACAGTTAAAAAAAAATTTAACTGTCACATTATACGCATTAAATAATTATTTTTTTTCCTCACAACTATCTATTTAATTAAAATGTCATTTCAAATACATTATTTTTTTTTACCTTATAAAAACGTCAAGGCCAAAAAATACTAAAAAAATAAAGTTTCCAAACGAGACCTTAGTCATGATTGCAGGATGTTAAATTGGAATTTTTTTTTATTTTAAATAGTTGACTGTCTTAGTGTAATTTTGTCCAACAAATAATTTTACACTTTTGCATAAAGAAATGCCTTCTTTTGGATGATGAATCTACAATGCCAAGATTTATGTGGACTATATTTTGATATGTTCACTACCTTATTATTCCGTTAGCAATCCAACTAGACAAAGGTTACAAACATTGGAGAAAATTTGAGCTATTAATGTCAAAAACATGGGTTCTGCATAGTACCATAGCTTCCATTCAATGGCTACTTGTATGGCATTAAAGATAGGTTCTTGGCAATTCCTTAGGCTTTACATATTAGCATGCAGCATGCCTTTGTACGCTTAGGATATGTTTAAATGACATAAATTTTTAAGATAATGAGATCACATAGATTACTAACAATACTATTTAAGCATTTGGCTTTGTTAAGAAATGGGCAAAATGATAATTTTAAATAGGGGATTTTTTTTTTATTTTTTAAGATCCTTTGTATCAATTTTTTAGGAGATACAAGATATCAAATATTTTCATAATAGCTGGGGTCTTCCAAAATAAGTGCTAAATATATTCATAATAGTTGGAGTTCAAAATAGGCGCGTATTGGGCCAAAATGCCCTCACCACTACACAATCGTTCCTTTGCCCATGATCAACAATGTTCTGTTTCATGATCGACAGAGAAGATCACTCCCATTTTCTCAAACCATCTAGTTTATCTTCTCCACTTTCTTCACGAACGACGAACAGATTGTTCCGAATTTCTTACATTGTAGTTTCTCTAAAGCATTTTGGAAGCAAAAATTTGAAATTTCTCAAAAATTCTCTCAGGTTTCACTTCAAAATCAACTCGAAAACCACTAAATCATGATTAGGGTTTCCATAACCAATAAACCAGTAAGTTTTTCATTGGATAAATTTAAGAGAAATTTCACTAGTCTAAAGTAAAATTACAAAATTTCATCGGTATATGTAATTAAGGTTCCCTAGCAAATTTCACTGAACTATATTTGCCATTTCTTACTAACAATGTATGCTAACTGGTGATTATAAGCACAATGCCTTCTAATGCATAGACAAATAGAAAACATACACAGAGAAATTTCTTTTTATATACCTAAGCTACAAAATTTCACTGAGATATCCAATTAAGGTTTCCTGGAAAATTTCAGTGACTTGTGTTTGTCATTTTTTACTAACAATGTATGGTAATTGTTTATTAGAACACAAGGTACACATTATGTGGTTTTCTAATGCATAAAAGATTGGAAAAATATGCATAGAGAAAATTTTCTCTGTTAAATAACATGTCCAATTCATAAATCTAATTCAGAGAAATTTAAAAATTCACTGATAGTGCAACCCATCTTCAGCAGGTTCACGTAGGGTGTGGCAAGGCTGCCCCAGGTACGCGAAAAACACGATTTTGCCTTTAAAAAGTTTTTGAAAACCACACCAATCATTCAATCATTGGGGGCAATTTTGTCATTTCCCTTTCCACATCATTTCAAACACATTTTTCATTTCAAATACATTTTTTAATACAACAATCAAACAAAAAATCCAACCCATCATTCCAAACTAAAATAACCAAATAGTTAAATAGCCAAAAAGCTAAAAACCCAAAAAAAATAGCTTTCTCAAACGAGGCTGTAATTAAGATTTCCCATAAAATTTCACTGATCCATGTATGCTATTTCCCATTGACAAAAACACAAGATACAAGAAAATTTCAAGGTGCCAAGCAATGCAATTAGGGGTAGGCATCGGCCCGCTGGCCCATCCAGTTTAGCCCTATTGTTTTAGGGTTTGGGAATATAATTTTAGCCCATAAGGTCGGGCTGGGTTGATATTTTCAACCCGGTTAATAAATGGGCTGGGTTTGGGAATTGTACTGACCCAATCAGGCCCGTCCCACCCTGCTACATATTTAATTTAATAAATTAATTAATTTATATAATATATTTAAAATATATACCCTTTTAATTGTATAATTTTTTAATTTGTTTTTTATTGGGACATTTTCAGACAAATCCTAATTTATGAACTTATATTCTACCAAGTCCTAACTAAGATTTTTGGGACCTTCAAGTCCCATTAATTTTTTAATAGTCAAAATTGGCTTTTAAACAATGATTGTTCATCATTTATAATTATCTATAAAGGAATATGATGATTTGACATTTATTTTGATTTTCAAAACTTTAAAATATGAACTTTCAAATTGAAAAAAACTTTAAAAAAAAAAATTTATGTGCAAAAAAAAAAAAAAAAAGCCAATGTTTTTTTTGAAGAACAAAAAAATTGAATTATTATTATTATTTTTTATTTTATTTTTTTGTGCAAAATTGAAAATTTGTATCTATAAAAGAGTAAGATGATGGAACATTGATATGAAATTGAAAAAAAAAAAAAAAAAAGAACTTAAAAAATGAAAAAAAATGATAATATTCTCAGTTTTAAAAATAAAAAAAATGATAATATTCTCGATTTGTTAGATAGTTGAATCAAACCAATAAGTAGAAGGGAAAAAAGTGTTTAATCTCATGCTCTACTTTTTTCATCAGTTAGTGAAACAATTATCTGAAATATTACTATGCAAAATTGATAATGTTTTTAATTTTAAAAATTGAAAAAAAATTGATAATATTATCAGTTTTACTAAATAGGACTTATTGGTACAAAAAACATCTTAGATAGGACCTGGACTATTATAACATTTATAACTAGGACTTTTAGCTAATTAACTCTTTTTTATTTGATGTGAATAATTTGTTTGTTGATAATTAGGAAACTTAGTATCATCGGAAATAATAGTTAATGGTGATTCTAACTCTTCAGAAGCCGAAAATGAAACAAAGGAAGAATCTGAAATTTGAACCATGGATTTTTATTTTTTTTTTAGTCATAAGAAATGGTTTTGGAAACATCAAATTTTTTCTCAACTTTGATCTAATTTTTATGTGGGACCCATGCGCTAAAGTTGACGGATCTAAGTGATAACGCGTTTTATGTCGCGTAGTGATTCACATAGTATATTTGGTTGTTCAAAATCATTATCAGGTAAATGGGAAATTGAATCCAAAGTGAACACCATGAAAATGGTGTTTTGGTAGAATTTCCATAAATGTTTGAGTTAAAGCTTATCCCACATTAGTTTGGTGGGTAAACTCTAAGTGGGTTTATAAGGCTCGAGTTTAGAACTTGGGATAGACTCCAAGGGGCACTCAAGTTTTGTAGAGGGAGAGGTTATGGACAAAGTGGGTTAGATCCATTGGACCTAAAATAAATACACACACATGTTGCCACCGTCGTCCGGTCGGGCGGACTGGGCTGGGCTAGGAGTGGGTGCGTGGTGTGAGGTTGGATTGGGCTTGTCCGGCCCAATACTTATCTTTTTGAGTGAAAACATCTTCGATTTTTATTTTTCTAAAATTAAATTCTTACATTTTTTGAATTTAAATTTTGAAAACAATTTCAAAATGGTGTCCAGATTATTCCTACACCCAAACAGGTCCATATCTGTCCAATATAAATCGAACAGATTCAGTTATCTGTTCAAAATTCAAACCGAACAGGTTGTATCTGTTCAAACAGTACCGAACAGGTACTATACTTGTTCAAACAGTTCTGCTACCTATTGGATTCAAACCGAACAGCCACCTTTTCACCTATAAATAGACAAGTCCCTTATTTGGGTTTTCACTTGAATTTTCGTCTTCAATCCTGCTATTGTTCTCTCTGCATTTTGCTACATTATTTTCTTGTGAGAAAGAGTATAAACACAAAGTTTGTTCGTTGTGCAAACAGTTTGTAGTGCTACTACAATTTGCTATTGATCATTTTATCTTGGAAGATAGACGTCCACAATCTAAAAGCACCGTGGAGAGGACAAATCTGTCTTAAGGACATAGTGTTAAACACTGGACTTGATCAAAATTTTATTCGAGAAAGTTAACAAGCTAAGTAATTAATTTATTTCTGTTTATTTTTTTTATTAGATTTTGATTTTGTTTTTTGTAACAAAAAAAGAATCTGTTATTTTATTTTATTTTATATATACTTTTTTATTTTTGTAATCAAACAGTTTCTTTCATTCTTTAATTCTTCGAATACAGTGAAGCTTGTCCAACAATCTTAAGACAAATTATTTTTTTGTGCCTTCATTATATTTATTTTCTATGCTTTTTACAAATTGATATTCTGGTTGGAAAGTACAAATAGTAGTCATATACTGTTTGATAAATAGTAGTCATATGCTATTTATTTTCTTTGGCAAATAGTAGTAATATACTGTTTACCATTAATAATTTCAGAATATTAAGTTGTGTAGTAGTGTTACAGAAAATTATTGTGTAGTATTTTATTTCTCTGGTTTTAGTAACTAGAAAAATAAAATTATTTTATGTTATAATTTATTTTCTGGTTTGAGTAACTAAAAAATTAATTTGGTTTTGGTTTTTTCTGATTTTTTGTAATAAGATATTATGGCTGCTGAAAGTAGTACTCCAAATCCGATTGTTACAACGACTCTGGTCCCTATCTAGAACTATGTTCAAGTTTCGATAAATCATAGAGAAAAACCAAAAAAATTTAATGGCACCGAGTTTAAGAGATGGCAGTAGGAATTGCTGTTCTATCTTACAACTCTGAATCTTTCCTAGTTTCTCTGTGAAGAGGCTCTAGTACTTAAAGAGGATGAAAGTGATCGGCAAGTTGTTGCTGCTGTAGACGCTTGGAAACGTTTTGATTTTTTGTGCAGAAACTACATGCTCAATGGCCTTGACAACATGCTGTATAATGTTTACAGCCCTCTGAAAACAGCAGAAGAATTGTGAGATTCTTTGGAGAAAAAATACAAGACAGAGAATGTTGACACAAAGAAATTTATTTTCGGTAAATTTATGGACTTTATTATGGTAGACTCCTAAACAGTAATTTCTCAAGTTCAAAGTTTTCAATTAATTTTGCATGATATTCATGCTGAAGGTATGTCTCTGAGCGAGTTTTTCCAAGTCATTGCATTAGTGGAAAAATTACCACTGGCTTGGAAAGATTTCAAAAATTATTTAAAGCATAAACACAAAGAGATAACCATAGATGAACTTATTGTAAAACTAAGAATTGAGGAAGATAACCGTAAGGCCGAAAAGAGGAATGGTAAGAATCCTATTGAGTCCAAGGCTAATGTGGTTGAACATGTGCCAAACAACATAATAAAAAGAGGAAGTTTGCTGGAAATGGTACTAAACAAGGCGACGACAATGGCAATAAGAAGTTCAAAGGAAAATACTATAATTATGGCAAGACTAGACATCAAGCCTCTGATTGCCGCCGCCGCCTAAAGAAGGATCGCGGAAGTACAAGCAAGAAAACCACCAATCAAGCCAATGTGACAGAATTATATTACATCTTTGACGGGGTAAATGACATCAATCTCTCTGCTGTGGTGTCTGAGGCTAATTTGGTTGGAAATCCCAAGGAATGGTAGGTTGACACTGGGGCAACTCGTCACATTTGTGCGGACAAGAAGATGTGTTCACTACTTACAATGAGGCCGCAAATGGTGAACAACTTTTCATGGAAAATTCTTCTACTTCTGTTGTGGCTGGACAAGGGAAAGTAATCTTGAAGATGACATCAAAGAAAGAACTGACCCTCAACAACGTGCTGCATGTACTTGACATCTGGAAGAATTAAGTTTCTGGTTCTTTGTTAAGTAAGAATGGTTTTAGGCTTATTTTTCAGTCTGATAAATTTATATTAACAAAGAGTGGAATGTATATTGGTAAAGGATCCATGAGCGATGGTTTATTTAAGTTAAATGTAATGACAGTTGTACCAAAACTTATTATTAATAAGAATAACACATCTTTTGCTTATATTCTTAAGTCAAATTTATGGCATGTTAGATTAGGACATGTAAATTTTGATGCTTTGCGTAGATTAATTGGTTTGGATTATAAACCAAAGTTTTAAATTGATCCTAATCACAAATGTGGCATTTGTGTAAAAGCAAAACAAACTAAGGCTCCATTTAAATTGATTGAAAGAAAAACCGAACCTCTAGAATTAATTCATACTGATGTGTGTGATCTTAAATTTGTTCAAACTAGAGGAGGCAAAAAGTAATTCATAAAATTTATCGATGATTGCACAAGATATTGTTATGTATACTTACTTAGAAGTAAAGATGAAGCCTTGGAAATGTTTAAACTCTATAAAACTGAAGTTGAAAATCAACTCGGTAAAACCATTAAAATGGTTATAAGTGATAGGGGTGGTGAATATGATACGCTTTTAAATGAATTTTGTGTACAAGAAGGCATTATTTACCAAACTACAACACCCTATTCTCCACAGTAAAATGGAATTGCTGAAAGGAAGAATAGATCCCTTAAAGAAATGATAAATGCCAGGTTACTAAGTTCAGGCTTAGCACAGAACTTGTGGGGGAAGGAAATTTTGTCTACTAATTATGTTCTTAATAGAATACCCCACAAGAAAACCAACAGCATTCCTTATGAATTGTGGAAAGGTCGACCACATTCCTACAAATACTTAAAAGTGTGGGGGTGTTTGGCAAAAGTAGAAGTCCATGTTCCGAAAAGGCCTAAGATAGGACCAAAAACAATGGATTGTGTGTTTATTGGTTATGCTTAGAATAGTAGTGCATATCGATTTCTCACTTATAAATCAGAAATACCTGATATACATGTGAACATTATTATAGAGTCCAAGAATGCTGTGTTTTTTGAACATGTTTTTCCTTGCAAGAAAGGACAGGAATTAAGTTCACATAAAAAAACTTATGATTGTACACAAAGTCAAGAGACTAATGACAATCAAACAAAAGAGACTAGTAATGGTCTCGACCAATAGGATTTAACTGATGATAAACCAAGACGAAGTAAGAGAGCAAGAACATCAAAATCCTTTGGTCCAGATTTTCTGACATACATGTTAGAAAATGAACCTCAAAGCTTTAAGGAAGCAATGACAGGTCCTGAAGCACCTTTGTGGAAAAAGACTGTTAATAATGAAATTGAATCCATTATGTAAAATCATACTTGGAAATTAGTGGATCTTCCATCCGGTTCTAAACCTCTTGGATATAAATGGATATTGAATAGAAAAATGAAAGCAGATGGTTCAATAGACAAGTATAAAACAAGACTTGTGGTAAAAGGTTACAGACAAAAGGAAGGTCTGGACTATTTTGACACATATTCCCCTGTGACAAGAATAACATCCATTCGTATGCTTATTGCCATAGTAGCATTGTATAATTTAGAAATACATCAAATAGATGTTAAGACAGCTTTCTTAAATAGTGATCTAAATGAAGAGATCTATATAGAGCAACCCGAAGGGGTTGTTGTCACGACCCAAACCCACCCCTATAGGTTTAGCGTCATAACCGGCTAATAATCCTTGGATTACCAAAAGCCTTTTAACAGAATAACATATAATAAGGGGCTGCGGAAGCAAATATACAAAATATACGAAATATACGTAGTCCATTAAGCTGTGAAGACATACATGAGACAAGTAATTTGAAACTTTTATAAACTTGCGAGTGACGTCAAAAGATACAGTATTTACACATCACTCCATAAACATAGTATCAGAAGTCTCACTCGAAAATCAAAAGAAACAAAGTCTAGTACATTCACAAAAATAGCTACTGAATTTGACTTAATTTGGAACCTCGTCGGGAGGCACAAAGGTTGGTTGACAAAAACAGAGACATCAGGTCCTTAGCTCTGAGCCTGGTCACGTGCCTGATCACCTACATACATAATATAAATAGTGAGCGGAAGCCCAATGAATAATAGCCAGGTAAAGGGGTTTTAATGAATGATGTCCAGCATAGAATGAGAAATCAGAGTCTAATGCATTTTTATACCCTTGTTCATATTTATTTTCAAAATTCATATATTTCACATCATAGTACGTGGCACATCCATTAGCATTAACAAATCCGATGACCCATAAAGGGACGGCCATAAAGGCATTCTGATGACCCATAAAGGGACAATCATAAAGGCATTCCGACGACCCATAAAGGGACGGCCATAACATATGATGCTAAGGATGCCACGAATATATTTTAGATGCTTGGACAAGCATTCATTCTTTCAAGACATATCATCTCAGAAAACTGATCATTTCACATCATCAGAAAATAATTAAAGTTAAACATAGCTTTACAGAGTTATTACTCACAAATAACCGGTGGCTCCAATTAGGCAAGTAGAGTGGGAAATTCACTTAACTTGAGGCGCATGACCTACATAACATGACAAATATATACGTTGAAACACACGTTCGGATCACACAACTTATTTCATTTATTTTAGTGTGTTTCTAGCCTTCATCTTCATTATGGTGTCTTAATCTTGGCCTAGGAATGCCTAGGATGAAATGACTATGCAATAATGTACTTGAAAACATTTTTCAAAATTTGCTGAAAATAGGGTCCACGCTCGAGCGGACATGCAAAATGTGAGAGTCCGCGTGAGCGTAACTTTCTTCTCTCTAGCAGTCTGCAAACTTTGACAAAAGTACTGGTTGTTTGTTTTTCACGCTCGACAGACGCTCGATCCCCGCTCGAGCGTGAGACTCAAACCCTTGCTCAAGCATGACTTTTGTCGCTCGAGCATGCTGTAAAACATAAAAACTTCTGAGGGCTTACATTTCACGCTCGAGCGTACTTCAGGTCACTCGAGCGGAAGTGCACGCACTCAAAGTGGTCGCTCGAGCGTAGATGCAAATTCTGGGATTTCCAGATTTGTTCCCAAAGCTCAAAACTCAAACTTTAAGCAATCAAACTTGATTTTTTTTCTAGGCTAAAACTTGAGGAACACTTAGAAGTTCATAATACATCATGAATTAAGGATCTTTTCAAGAAATCATGGCCAAATAGCTTGCCAATTGTGCAAAATTCAACTTAAAATTTATGAATGATCCATGAACATGACATGCATGGGTTCGCTTGAGTTCATGGCTTCTAAAACATGATAAAATGAAATATTCAACTAAAAAACATGGTGAATTCTTAGACTACAACCAAAATATAAACATGTATGTGAGATTTCTCATGAAAACAAATTCAAAACTTTATGATATGGTCATGCATGCATGGAATGACTTACAATTCCCAAATTTTGACTTGATTCTCTTGTCAATCGATTTCTCTCACTTGAATTCTTGTAAAATCTAACTCAATTACATATCTAAGAGTTTGATTCCTTACCTAGAGTCCTCAATTCCTCAAATGCTAGTGTTCTCTTGCTTAATCCCTTCACTTCTCTTCAATTCCTCTAATTCTTGCTAGCTTGGCTTCAAATTGGCTCCAATCTCTCCCCTTTCTCACTCTCATGGTTGTGTGTGTGAATATAGGCTCAAGGGTGTGTTGAATGAAGGAAAAAGATGAGTGGAGACAAAAGGTGCCTTATATAGGCTTGCCTAATGATAGTTAATTAAGGCTAATCACATAGGCATCAAATTAATCTATTTAAATCGTTCCGAATTGAATTTCAATTAAACCTATCATAAAATTCTAAAAATTCCAATTAACATATAAATCAAGCCAATTTCTGAATCGGATGCCAATAAGGCCTTCAATTCACAACCGAAATAAAAGCATGAACAGATCTTCTATGTTAGACAGATATACATACACATAAAGCAACATATAATGCAACACGCTTGTAATTAATTCAGAATTTGATCTTAATAACTTATTAGACATATGAAGTCATGGATTAACGCTAATCATGGGTCGGGGTTGTTACAGTTGTAGTACCAGGGCAAAATAAGAAAGTTTGTCGGCTTGTAAAATCTCTTTATGGATTAAAATAAGCTCCTAAGTAATGGCATGAAAAATTTGATCATGCTATGCTTACTAGTGGGTTTAAGATAAACGAATGTGACAAGTGCGTTTATGTTAAAAATACTGACAAAGGTTATGTCATCGTTTGTCTTTATGTGGATGCTTATCATTGGAAGCAATCAAACATGATCAAATCAACTAAGTAAATGCTGAACAAAAGATTTGATATGAAAGATATGGGGGTCGCAGATGTTATATTAGGAATGAAAATTATTAAAACATCTGATGGGTATGCATTATCTCAATCTTATTATATTGAGAAAATTCTTGGTAAATATATCAAGGATGATATGAATATAGCTAGAACACCTGTAGACATCAGTCTTTATTTATCAAAAAATAAAGGTGATGCGGTGTCTCAGCTAAAATACTCCCAAATCATTGGAAGCCTAATGTACCTAATGAATTGCACTTGCCCTAATATAGCTTATGTTGTCAGTAAATTGAATAGGTACATTAGTAACCCTGGAGAAGACCATTGGAAAGAAATCATTCAAGTTCTTAGATATCTAAGATTTACCCGTGATCATGGTTTGAACTTTACTCGTATCCTACAGTACTAGAAGGCTATTGTGATGCAAATTGGATATCAGATACTAAAGATTCAAAATCTGCTAGTGGATATGTCTTTACTCTTGGTAGCACTACTGTTTCTTGGAAATCTATAAAACAAACATGCATCACACGATCCACAATGAAATCTGAGTTCATTGCTTTTGATAAAGCAGGAGAAGAAGCAGAATGGCTTTGCCACTTCCTAGAAGACATTCCAATGTGGCCAAAACATGTGCCAGCTATTTGCATTCATTATGATAGTTAATCTGCAATAGGCAGGGCACAGAGTCATATGTATAATGGTAAGTCACGACACATTCGTTGTTGACATAATATCGTAAGGCAATTGCTCTCAAATGGAATAATCTCAATAGATTATATAAAATCTAAGGAGAATATTGCGGATCCGTTAACAAAAGGTTTGACAAAAGAACAAGTGTATAGTTCATCGAAGGGGATAGGATTAAAGCCTATGACATAAGAGTCATCATAATGGTAACCCTACTTAAATGACTAGAGATCCCAATAACTAAGTTGAAAGGGACAACTAAGTTATGTGTGACTCGCCAGAAATCACCAAGGGATTAAAAATTCCCAACCCATTCCTGTGGTGAGAGTGATATCTATAACATGTATTGTATGCAAGGGTTTAAGGATAAACTTTGCTTTTAATGATTACTTATATCTTGATTTAGGCATAAAAATCAAGACGAGTATAAGAGATACTTACAATAAGAATCACCTATATGAGTGTCGAACTGGGGCCGGTTCTATGACAATGAAGAGGCTAAATTCTCTAGAAGCACTCATGAACAACCAGGAGCATTCAAGGCCAAAATGAACACAACCGTGAGAACCACGATGTGTCAAAAGATATTTTGTATGAAATTTATTGCCTTGGCTTACACAAACGACTGAACAATTCAAGGCATCGCGTCTATTGGCTAGCTAGTAAGTCCGATAGGTTATTACTAGGGAAGGTTCAAGGCCAAAAGCTACCTATCCTGATGCAAAATATTTTCGATTTATACTCTTTCGACAAATTCTGCATATTGTTGCATTTCCGTTGTCATCAAATTCCATTCATGTGGGGGATTATAAGAAATGGTTTTGGAAACATCAGATTTTTCCTCAACTTTGGTCTAATTTTTAGGTGGGACCCATGCGCCAAAGTTGGCGGATCTAAGTGGTAACGCGTTCTATGCCGCGTGGTGATTCACGTAGTATATTTGGTTACTCAAAACCATTATCGGGTGAATAGAAAATTGAAGCCAAAGTGAGTACCATGAAAATGGTATTTTGGTGGAATTTCTATAAAGGTTTGAGTTAAAGCTTGTCCCACATTGGTTTGGTGGGCAAACTTTGAGTGAGTTTAGAAAACTTGAGTTTGGAACTTGGGGTAGGCCCCAAGGGGCACTCAAGTTTTGTAGAGGGGGAGGTTATGAGCTAGACCCATTGAACCCAAAATAAACACACGTGCCCGCCGCCGTCCGTCCGTTCGTCCGTCTCGCCGGTGGGGTGGGTTGGACGTGGGTGTGTGGTGTGAGGTTAGGTTGGGCTTGTCCAGTTCAATGCTTAGCTTTTTGGGCCAAAAACATTTTGGATTTTTATTTTTCTAAAATTAAATTCTTACCTTTTTTTAATTTAAATTTTGAAAACAATTTCGAAATGGTGTCCAGATTATTCTTACACCCAAACAAGTCCATATCTATCCAATATAAACCGAACAGATTCAGTTATCTGTTCAAAATTCAAACCGAATAGGTTGTATCTGTTCAAACAGTGCTGAACAGGTACAATACTTGTTCAAACAGATCTGCTACCTGTTGGATTCAAACCGAACAGCCACCTTTGCACCTATAAATAGACAAGTCCCTCATTTGGTTTTTCACTTGAATTTTCGTCTTCAATCCTGCTATTGTTCTCTCTGCATTTTGCTGCATTATTTTCCTATGAGAAAGAGTGTAATCACAAAGTATGTTCATTGTGCAAACAGTTTGTAGTGCTGCTACTGTTTGCTATTGATCATTTTATCTTGGGAGATAGACGTCCACAATCTGAAAGCACCATGGGAAGGACAAATCTGTCTTAAGGACATAGTGTTAAACACTAGACTTGATCAAAATTTTATTCGAGAAAGTTAACAAGGTAAGTAATTAATTTACTTTTTGTTTATTTTTTTTATCAGATTTTGATTTTTCTTTTTGTAACAAAATAAGAATTTGTTATTTTATTTTATTTTATATATACTTTTTGATTTTTGTAATTAAACAGTTTCTTTCGTTTCTTTAATTCTTCGAATATAGTGAAGATTGTCCAACAATAGTTTGATGTACTACTAATAGTTTGGTTTTAAAAACTTTGAGCTTATAGGGTTATGAGTGTGTTTGGTTTAAAAAACTTTATAATGTTTTAATTAATATTGTATTGAAT
Organism: Camellia granthamiana; assembly: GCA_036172215.1. Lineage (NCBI taxonomy): Eukaryota > Viridiplantae > Streptophyta > Magnoliopsida > Ericales > Theaceae > Camellia > Camellia granthamiana. Next base: position 64,474,119 of record CM069912.1, read on the forward strand.
ATTTAACTATTAGTTGCTCAATAGGCCTTTGTTTATTTATGAAAAAATAATAGGTACTATAATGTTTAGTTTTTATTTATTTATTTATTAATTACTTATGTATATGGCTTAATGGATAGGCTTGCGAACAATAATTTATATTAGGGCTAGGCTTGGGATGATTTTATAGTTTCGATATTTGGACCGAACGGGCTTGGACAGATACATAGTCCCTTATTAGGTAGTGTTGGCCAACCTTGCCTGGCCTGTTAACTGACCACCTCTAAATGCAATAGTGCACAACTTTCATCAAAATTGTAAGAACACAACAACACCAAAATTATTCATACTTATATTGCAATCACTTCACATCCAAAAAACATAGAGAAATTTTTCTTCATCATATTCAATCACTAAAAAATATTTTTTCAATTGTAAAAAGCTTTAATCAGATAGACACAAGCTACAAAATACATACCTCCCAAACAAAACAACAAACACCTCCAGGGAAAAATAACGAACACCTCCAATGAAATCGAAAACAACGAATACCTCCACTACAACAAAAAGTATTTTTGGCAATGTTTTTTAGCAACCAAACTAAAATTATTGGTCAATTGTATATAATTGGTGACAATATACTTGTTGGTTGCTAAAAAATAAACTATTGGCGACAAGTTGAGATGATTGGTTGCCAAAAAGTTTGGCGCCAACTTAAATTTCTACGTGAGAGCACTAAAAACGTTTTCGCGACCAAATTCATGTATGGAGACGAAAATTTTGGTCACCGATTGTAAATTTTTGGCAACAGAAATAAAATAGTTGCAGAAAGGTGAATGATATTTATGGCGACCTAATTATTTTAGTCGCCAATAAAGTAGCTATCAAAACCACGTCGTTTTGAATTTGTCCTCTTTTTCTTTTTCTTTTTCTTTTTTTTTTCTTTCTTTTTTGTTTTTTTTTTAAGAGTTGGCTGACCCTTTTAGGTTAATAAACAAATAATTGACCTAATATTGTTCATCTCATTCTTTCACTCCACAACCTCAAACAGCATGGCAGAACACAGCATAACATAGAGGTATGTCTTCTCTTCTTCTTTTTCTTCTTCTTCTTCTTCTCCCTCTCCCTCTCCCTCTCTTACACCGCCTCATCCTCTTTTTTTTATTCTTTGTCTTCAATTTCATTCTCTTGCTCTGCATTTTCAAAACTATAGCTTCTCGCTTGTTATTCTTTTTCTCTCTTCCTCTTATTCTCTTGTGCCACCAACTGAGCACCACCGATGGCATTTCCTCAAACGGTGCTTCCCTTTTGTCTCCCTTTCTCACAACGCTGATTGTGACCACCTGTCTGGTCACTACCCTCTTCACTTCTCTCTTTCTGATATTCTGAATTTATGTAATATTTTTTGGGAATGATTTTGGGACTGTGATTCTATATAAAAGACAGATTTTGGGACTGCAATTCCTTACTATGTCATGCTTTCCTCTATGTTCTGCATTTTCTATTGGTGTTTTTGCGAACTGGAACTCCATTCAACTTTGAATTTTAATGCTCTTTCGAGATGGTTGGACAATCTGGTATGTAGATAGCGGCTTCCATGTTTATTTGTCTTCCAAGATGTACCACCATGTGGTTTTTATGTTCTTGTTTTTCTTTACTTTAATTTATGTGTAAACTATGCACACCACATGTTTACTATGAAAATAGAAATAGAAAATCTGTAGTTTTTTTTCCCTTACTTCAAAATATATATATATATATATGGAAAATTGTATCTCAAAATGTAGAAACTATTTTTTTTGGGTGGGTAAGTCGTAAATTAAAGAAAAAAATGTACACATTTACAAGGGGCCTACCTCAGGTAATACAATAAATCTAACACTGCCCTCATTGCCTAAGCAGCTATACTCTTTGGACCCCACCACCAGACAACCTGAAGCAAGCCGGTGGCATCCAGCACAATACACAAAACACCATACTTCACGAATCATCAATTGAACTCACACAGACCAAAGCACAATAATAAAACTCAAAGAACAAAAGTGCACCCCATAAATGGGTACATAACTAGAAAACATATTAACACCAGGTCACTAACCTCACAAATACATGCTCACCCTCATTCAAACTTGGATAGAGGAAAATATAGAAGCTATTCTCAACTCAACAATAATTTTAGTTGCATTTCAAATGCTAGTGCATAGATATGGATCATAGGATTGATCTATGAAATGTGTGTTTCATTGGAGACAGTATTTCCAGTACATTGAGTTTAAAAAATATTTTTTTCTAGTCATGATGGTTTAGATTGAAAACATATCAAAAATTAAGGTTTAACTTGACAAAATTGAAAGCTCATGTTATATTTCATTATAAAAGTGAAACTCTAGAGGTCTTTTTTTTTTTCTTTCTTTTTTTTTTCAAACATAAATTAGTGTTAAAATATAAAAAATAATACAAAAAATTATTGCCATTTAAGTATGGAGGTCCATGTAAGAAATAATGCAATATCTAGGTCTCTATAACTCAGAATGCAATATTGAAAACAACTTAGAATTTACAAATTTTAATACGTTTTAATTTCGTTATGTCTAGGTTCCAAATGTTTAGTAGTATTGATGTGTACACAAGAATGTCCAATGGAATGAATGGAGTTCCTGTTTTTATTGTCAAGATTTTATCTTGAAGACATTTTATTATTAATTTTTTCTGTTGAAATTCTAGTAAAGTACTTCAAGAACCACTTCTACGGGGATTGAAAAGTCATTAAGCATGACAAAACCAACTTTTAGAAGAGGAGGACCTAGGAAAAGTAGTAAGGGTTTACTCTTTGTCGAGAATAAGTATTGACATTTAGGAATGAGCTTGCACTTTATTTCCATTTTGAACTGATATTATGTACAAATTAGGTAGCTTAGTTTCTATTCAGGAACGTGTCAATGATGTTGAATTGCTAATTATATGGTTATTTATAGGAATGTCCTCGTTGGGTGTCATATTGTAGCATTGTTTCTCTTTAGACTTTAACATTTGATATATAAATGGTTTCAAAAAGTATGTACATAGATTTCTTTGGTGTGTTGAAATGTAATGCTTGGTTGTACCATTGTAGAACCAACAATGAGTTGGAGGCAAAGTTTTTTTAGCAGAGAGCTGCCCCTGAAGCTAAATACTAGAAGGTTTATGGATCACTATAGTTCAGCATTGCTTGTTTTCTTAATGATCTTCCCAAATACGTCATAATTTCTTGTAATCAAAAGAAGTTCAAATTTATGTGAATTATCTATTTGTTTGGTTGACTTGTAATGTGAGTGGACATGTTGCAAAGGTGTGAAATTGTAAATGGTGTCGTAGAAGTTGAAGGAGTTACAAGTGAAGCCACAACGGACCTTGAGGATGATAACTCTACAAAAGATAACTCACGTCTTTGGAAATTGCTGAATTCTTCTTCTCTCTTTTGTTGGGAAACAATTTTTCGCACCATTGGATCTCATAATCACAAGTAACAAAAACTTCCATTTCTACTCTCCATTTCCTAAAATCTATTTCTCTATGAGTCAAATGGTTTTGAAGTTATTTGATTTCGGTTATGAAATGATTTGATTTCTATAGCATCTCTTCTCTTCTCTTCAATGATTGAAGTGGGTTTTTAAATGGTTTCTACTTCTATTTTTTGAAATGGGTTTCTAAAAGATTTCTATTTCTTGAGATGGGTTGGATTTAGGTATAGGTTGGGGTTTTGTATATTTGAAGGTGGAATTGTTAATGTAAATTTCACACCCTAATAATAATATTAATTAAAGAAAACAAATACTCCTACATTATTAAATGTTGTCTGTTTGTAGTTTTTCTTTCCCTTTTTTTTTTTTTTTTTTTTTCTTTTTTTTTTGGGTACAAAGTCCCCAAGCCTTCTTTGATTCAAAAAAGTAACCATTTTACAACCAAACAAAACTTAGTGGAAACATAACAACATAATGAGGGGTGAAGAAGAGATGGGTGGTCTGCTGATATATTCAATCTTTTCCAATAACTTAATTAATTAATGGGGTTTTGTGTTTAGTTTTTTAAATTCCCCATGCTTTCAAAACATTTTTAATCAAATAATGCATGGAAAGTTGATCCTCATTTTTGTTTGTTTTAATTGCCTCATTTTTTGTTTTTTTTTTTTTTGTTTTTTGGTTTTATTTTTATTTTTATTTAGGGAAGAGGAGGGGGTTTGTCATATGTTGTGATAGTCCTATAGAGAACAAGAGAATTTTTTAAGGAAATGAATTAGAAAAACATATTGATAGACCAATGTTAAGTAAAAAAATTGTAATAGGACGGAGATGTGATTGATTTTGTTTGATTATTTTAATGAATAGAATTGAAGGAAAAGATTGTTAAGTAAAAAGTCTAATAATAAAGAATTAGAGAGAGGTTTTAGTCCTATTATTTAAAGAGTTTAAAATTAACATTTAAATTCATAAAAGTAGTGCTTTTTATATATAAACAGAGTTTGTTATTTTTGCTTATAGGTTCTAACTTGTATGATGCCATGCCATTGCTTCAGTTGATATTTATTTTTGCTTCAATCCAAGTTTCTAATCTATGTTGTGTATCTATTTTTTTCAATAGTGCATTGTACATTTTTCAAAGCTGTGATTTATCCTTTTTTGGCAAGAATACAATTGTTGTCTAGATTATAAGTACAAGCATTTATGTTATTTGACAATAAGGTAGAAAAAAAAAATTGAAGACATGACATGAGTATCCTTATATGTTATTTGACATTCAGTCCATATTCTCTACCTAAATGATTTCTTGTTTTAGCCACTACCCAACCAACCTTGTAGCCTACTTACTTGATAAGCTTGAAAGTGTAGTTTATCCTTATTTATTTGGTTGATATTAATCAGGTTTAAGTCATAACATTAAGCATTGTTTTGGAGTTCTTTACATTTAGATTTTGCACCATTTATAATTACTCATTTCATTTGATTTCATGTTGCCTTTTGATTTTGCCTCAAAGAGGCTGAGAAAATTTATTATTATTTGTGCGTTCTTGTAGACATATCAGCCTTATGGACCTATCTTTGGTAGACATATCATCCTTCCACCTTTTGCAAAATAGAAATATTTAGTCTTTTTTTTTTTATCAGCTAAAAAAAGAACTTCATTGGTAAATCACAAAGTACGAGATTCAAGGATTACATCAATAAAGGGGAGGGAGGTTGGTGAGGAGCCAACAAAGAAAACCAAAACACAACAAACACTTTGGCTATCCTGTCTCAAGTCTCACAAACTGGTACAGAACATAACAAAACTTGACAGCAGCCACCCAAAAGCCGTTCAAACCACTCGTTCATTATTCTTCAGTTTCGATCAAATTATAACTTATTTCAGTACATTAGGACACATATATTTACGAGGTCTGAAAGGCTAGTATTATGCAGGTTGTAGTGTTAAGAAGTTAAAAATAAAGCATAAAGCCACCTTTAAAATCCTAAAAATCCTAAGTAAAAAACTAGTCATCCCATGTGAATAACTGTGATGTCTTCCCATTTTTTTTTTTTTTATTGTAATGATTATGGTTCTATAAATGAGTCAAACAAAAGTTACAATCTTTGTCAATTAAATTAATTATTTTTCCAATTAAGGCGGCACAGGGGACAACTTCCACCATACTTGGTCTTTTTCCAAATTACTTTCATCTCAACTTTTGTTATTTAGAAATTATCATATAGGTGGTTGTATGTTTGGTTAACAAGCTAGCTTTTGTAAAAAAAAAAAAAAAAAATCTTGCTGTTATTCTTATTTTTTGGGCAATATAATTAGGAGTGGCTGTTGTGTTTGATATATCATAATTTTGAGACTAAGCATTTTATTACTAACATTTTAATATTGTAATTTTTTTCATATGTTTGAGAGATTGGCAATGGATGGAACGTATTTTGGGGAGCATTAAAAGATTACATTTTGAAATTTTGGATATATTTTGTCATAGGATTTTGTAACTTGGATTTTTTTTTTTTTTTTGGAATCATTGTGTATATGTTTTAAGTTTCGGATTGTAAGGGATTTACTCTTGTTGAATGTTTTGGATTTGTTATTTTACTTATGTTTAATATGCAACTAGTTTTGAATTAATTAAGTTTATAGTTTGGATGCTTTGCGCAATGTATTATTATTTTTTTATTATTTTTATTACATGTATGTGTAGAAATTATGCATAAGAAAAGTAAGTTTGGGTTTGGATTATTTTTTACAAGTTTATGAATTGAACAGGGAAATTGTAAAAAAAATTAAAATACTGAATTTTTTATGACAGGTTTTTCAGTTGTTAATTTATTTTTGGTGACAATTTTTTTTTCGGTTGCTAAAAGTCTATCGCAACCAAAACCTTAATTGGTCGCCAAAAGATTTGGCATTCAACAACTAATTTATTTGGTCGGTGAAGAATGTTTTAGCAACGTTTTTGTAGGTCGCTAAAACGTTTAAGATTATTTTTAGCAACTAAATGTTACTTTACGGCGATGACTTTTTGGTATTTGGTGACTAAACTATTTGGTCGCTGATTCTTTTATAAGCGCGATCATAATTTATTTGGTTGTCGAGTCATTTAGTGACATGGCTTTGACGACCTTTTTTTTTTTTGCATCGCTAATACTTTTGGCGACGAAAAATACACTTTTGGTGACTGAAAAAAACGTCACTAAAAGTGCAAATTGTTGTAGTGCTCGAATGGAAAAAACGAACTGTCACGCCTTGATAATGTAATCCTCAACAATTATCCAATCTTTTAACTCCATTTCCAAATAATAATTGTAATTAGTATGTATAAATGATGTAGATAGATTAGATCAGCGTAGCACCCCAAAATACTTCTCTTTCTCATTGAACTTCCATTTGATTACATGTTCACCATACATCTATCATTCCCACATTTAGAAATAATAATACATGTAGTTCAAAAAGTTAGAAAAGAGACTACACTAGGATGCCTTAATGGCTTACAAATTTCAAGACGTCATGTTTTGATTCACAAAAAGAATAAAACTACTTGGACACATTAGCTCAACATCTAAATCACAATAGGCACAACAAAAGAGTGTCTGTGCTCCAGAAAAGATTTATCCTCGTCTTCTGCTCAATGGGATAGCGCTCTTTCATCTTGACTTGAAATGTTAATTTTATAAGAATGAGCAAAATTGCCCAGTATAGAATACATTTAATAAGGTATATCAACATTTGATACAATCATATGCAACCCAAAATCAGTTGCTCTAAGACTTTTATTCAAAACGAACCCACATAGGTGTATGTGTGTGTGTGTGTGTGTGTAGACAAATATAAGATCTTTCAAAAAACAATCCCACATTCTCCATCCTCACACGGATGGGCCAGTGGGCACCTCGAACTTTTTACATTTATCGTCCTCACACGATCGAGCATGTGAACGCCTCAAATATTTTTCACATTTATCGTCCTCACATGATCGAGCTCGTGGGCACCGAAATTCCCCGCGCGGGTACCAAATACATCATACAACATATCATTTCAACAAACTCCTAAATTTACCTCATCACAAGATTTCTCAACACATCTACATAATATCAATTTATTTCCAATTATCTCCTTGAAAACCAAAATCAATAGCTAGAGTTTTATAAAATTTAGGATTTTCTCCATATTCTCTATAAATCCAAGAGTCATGGAATCAATGTTGATTTTAGCAAAGAATATCTAAACATTACAAGATTGTTAAAGGAAGAACACATTTCAACATTAACACCCATTAAGTCAAGTCAACTATCTCATACCACAACGTGTATTATGAAAGCTACCAAATAATCATGTCAAAATATAGACATACAAGATTAAAGGTATTCCTACTTTGAAAATAGAAGCTAGAGATGAAACGCAAGAAGAAACTTCGAAGATAAAGTGACTTGATCAGTAGAATGTCTCTACCTCCACTTCGCTTCTAGTATTAGATCTAGGATAATCTTTTGATGAAAGGTGAAATCAAGAGTTTTGGATTAAGGTTTCTCACAGAGAGAGAGAGAGAGAGAGAGAGAGAGAGAGAGAAATGAGGAGTAAAAGTGATTTTTTAATATGTTGATCCCAAATAGACTGCTCGAGTAGTGTGAGAGCTTGAACCGCTCGAGTGGTAACTCTATCGCTCAAGCCAAAAATACACCTCCCTGAATATCAAACCTGCAGGACAAAATATTGAAAGTCACGATTCACCGCTCTAGCGTTAACTCCACCGCTCGAGCGATCCTGCCCTAGTTAGAATGTTACACGAACTAAATCGAGTGAAAATTCTACAAAATGACCTCGAAGAAACGTTTCAAAACCACAAAAATCAAACCTCATAGATTGAAAACAGAATCAGATTCGGAAAACAAAATCAAATCGCAATCTCCATAGAAACTAGAAAAAAAAATTCGAATCAATTTCAACCTATATTGTAAGAGAGTGTAAAATAGGTATTTTAGACTAAAAAAAATTGGATAAAGGACCTAAGCTACTAAAAGAATAACATTGAGGGATCTTAACTAGGAAGGAAATTATCTTGGACCTCTCTTATTACCCAAACCATATGGAGGATATATTTCTAATTTTCCCTTTTAACTATTGTATGTCCATTTATTATTTTTAGACTTGAATAGCTAACATTTCTTTAGAAATGTGAAATTACCATAGCGAAGGGAGAATATCAAATTTGCACTTAATCTGAGAATGTGATTCATGCTCAAATAAATAATCAAGAATTATTTTTTTAGTTTAATCAATTCTGAACACTAAAGTTATAAGAATTAGAAATCACATTTTTATGTCTTATTAAAATTTCATACTCTTTTTTTCATCTATCAATATCTCCAAAAAGTAATGGGGTAAGGGTATCCATATCAGATTCAGTAAATTTTGATCTAAATTATAATAAAAAAGTAACTTTTTATATTTTATCTAACATTTTTTTTTGTATATACATCTCTATCAAACTCTCTATTCTAAAATTTAATTTTATAAAATATTTATTTTTATTCAGTGGCCAACCACTTGGTTAAAATTGCCCAATTGTAGACACCCCATTTTTGACCGACCTTAAGACTCAGACGTCACCGATTGAGTGCTCGGTGATGTTGCATACTGTGCTCGTTCAGAAGTCTCAGAGTCACGGCCGTGCGCCCTGCCTCCGGACCCCCGAACCCTCTTCTGTGCCTTGTCTCGGTTTGCGAACCAGACTCGGTTTTCTCTGTTTTCTTTCCTGAGGGAAGGGAGTGGTCCCGTAGACTATCTCTCAGTGGCCGTGGGCTACTTTTCGTGGCCGTAGGCCATTTTGCCCATTTCGGAGCCCGGTTCCCGGTTTTCGGGACCGTCAGGCCGTGTGCCTCGGTTCGGGACCGCCCAGCCATCTCCGATTTCTCCGATTTTTGGCAAGTGCCTCTGTTTTATCATTCCGAGAAGCACTGGTGTCTCAGATACCCACTTCGTGGCCGAATGCCACTTTCGGTGCTTGCAGCCTGTTTTCGGGACCCCGAACTGCGTGATTTGGGCCCCGAGCATTCATTTTGCATCGGTTTTCTCCAATTTTTGGCAGGTACCTCTGTTTTAACATTCCGAGGGACATTGGGGCCTCTGGTACCCACTTCGCGGCCGTACGCCGCTTTCGGTGCCTGCAGCTCATTTTCGGGACCCCGAACCTCGCGGTTTAGGCCCCGAGCATTCGTTTTGCATCAGTTTTTGTTCAATTTTGGCAGGTACCTCTGTTTTAGCATCAGGAAGATCACTGGAGGGTGGAAGGCCAGCAATTGTTCCAGAAAACCAATTTCGCTCCTCCGGAGCCCGTTTTTCTCACTTCCGGGCTAATGTTGAACACCCTAGGGGTATTTTCTTCCAACCAAAGCTACATATTTGTGATGAGGGGACATGGGAGGACCCTAAAAGTGCATGGTCGGCCAGCAATTTTGATTTTCATTTTTGAGCCTCTTCTTCAAGTGCAATGTTGTGACTCCTACTTCAGAGTTGCCAAATTCCAACCTTGGAACCTTGTTCCACACGCATGGGAGGACACCAAAAAGTGGTGGTCGGCCAGTAATTGTGAATTTCATTTTTGAGCCTCTCCTTCAAGTTCTATGTTGTGACTCCTGCTTCAGAGTTGCCAAATTCCAACCTTGGAACCTTATTCTACACACATGGGAGGACCCTAAAAAATGGTGGTCGGCCATTAATTCAACATTTCATTTTTTGCCCTTGGCTGGCCGGCCATGGGGGGTGGCTGGCCGGCCATGGGAGGTGGCTGGCCGGCCATGAGGGGTGGCTGGCCGGCCACTTGCAGCAAAACCACCTGGCCGGCCAGCTTTCTGCTTTTCCACCCTTTACAGCTGTCCGGATACTTTTTGAAATATCTCACCCCTCCGGGAGATATTTTGGGAGGGAAAGCTTGGATGCATTTCCCTCCCCTTTTACACCCTTTCTTGCCTATTTGAGGGGCTGGACAGCTCCTTCCCTAGGGTTACAAGATTTCATCTTAGAAGCCTCTCTCCCAAATCCTTCATTTCCATAGCCAAAAATCCAAAAAACCTTCAAGTTTCTAGCTCTTTTCTTCATCAACCCTAAGCCTCACCATCACCACTACCATTCCAGCAGTAAAGGAAGGTTCTTCAAGGGCCAAGAAGCAACAAATTCAAGCCAAGAGGTAGCAACAATTGGATCTTCAAAGGTAAACCTCAAATTCAATCTTTTGTGCCATTTTCTTGCTTCCTATTTCTACCCTACTTGCCTACTGTTTTGGGCTCCGACCCCTACTGGTTTTAGGCTCATTTTGAGCCCCTCTACAACATTGTAGAAGGGCTCAACCTTGTTTGAAGCTTCTATCTATCACTTGTTTCAATATCCACCTTGTATGTCATAATCTTGCATGCTATTTTTGGCTTATATACATTTGTTTTTTGGGCTCCGACCCCTACTGGTTTTAGGCTCATTTTGAGCCCCTCTACAACATTGTAGAAGGGCTCAGCCCTGTTTGAGTCCTCTATGATGCACTTGTTTCAATATCCACCTTTATGCCATTATTTTGCATGCTTTATTTGGCCTATATGTGATCTGATTTTGAGCATGCTATAAACTGAGGTTGAGCTTATTTTGGGTCCCTCTACAACATTGTAGAAGGGACCAATCTTGTTTGGTGCCTCCATGCATGGCTTCTCTTTATACCTCTCTTTGACTCCATTTTGCATGCCTCTTTAAGCTTATTTGGCTTCTGACTTCAGCCTTCATCAGGCTTAGAAAGAGCCTCATTTTGGTCCATTCTTCCTGTTTTGTTAAGGACCTTAAGCCATTTGGTGATTCCATCATGTACTTCATGTTATATCCTTCATATTTTCCGTTATTTTGCATGCTTTGTTAGGCTTGTTTAACTTCTGTTTTAGGCCTTCATCAGGCATAGAAAGTGTCTTAAAATGACCCATTCTTCATGTTTTGTTAAGGGTCCAAGGTTTTTTGATGCATGCTTTTGGTACCTCATGTTATAGCCTTGGTTGGCCATTATTTTGCATGCTATGTTTAGCCTATCTACATACTGAATTGGGGGATGTCATTCACTGTAAATATGCATATTTTTGGCTCCTCTTTAATGTTGTAGAACTGTGTTTTTAAGTTTGAGCATTGTAGATACCACTTGCTTTGTAAATCCCCTCTTTTCCCCCATTTTTGCATGCCATTGTTGCCATATCTATGCTCACAATTTGGCCATGTTTTGTACTGAAAAGATGCTATTTTTGGGGCTGCCTTGCTATTGTTTTTGCTTTCATGTGCCAATTTTGCATGTTTAGCATAGCCGTAGGCCATTTCGGGTACTTAAAATCACATTTCGGGATGATTTCATGCATTGATTGTCATTTCGTATCATTTCGGGGCTGTTTTCCCCTTTATTTAGCTGCTGAAATTTGGTTTGCATGCTTGCATATCATTTCCCATGTCATTTCATGCCTTAGTGCATTGCCTCGGTTTGCGTGCCCGTGTGCACGCATTTCGAGGCGCTTCGTTTTCATCTCTCGGCATCTTATGTGAGTGCGGCTGAGGCCCTCTCATGTAAGTGTAAGCCCAATTTGCATTTTCATGCCATTTCATGATTCTATATCATGCCTCGGTTTGCGTGCCCGTGTGCACGCATTTCGAGGCAGCTCACTTTCGTCTCTCGGCAGCCTATGTGAGTGCGGCTGAGGCTCTCTCATGTTGGCGTAAGCCCATCATTGCATTCTGTATGCCATTTTATGCATTCCTCGGTTTGCGTGTCCGCGGGCACGCATTTCGAGGCATCTCTTGTTTTTATCCGATAGCGTCTGATGTGAGTGTGGCTGAGGTCCACTCATGTTAGTATAAGCCCAATTTGCATTTCCATCTCATTTTATCATTGCCTCGATTTGCGTGCCTGTGGGCACGCATTTCAAAGCACTTCATTCTTATCCGACGGCCTCCTATGTGAGTGAGCTGAGGCTCTCCTATATTGGTGTAAGCCCATCGTGGTATTCCGTTTGCCATTTCATTCCATTTTGTCATCGTCTCGGTTTGCGTGCCCGTGTGCACGCATTTCGAGGTACTTCGGTTTTATCCGATTTACATTTCACATCATCGCCTCGGTTTGCGTGCCCGTGTGCACGTGTTTCGAGGCACTTCGGTTTTATCCGATTTACGTTTCACATCATCGCCTCGGTTTGCGTGCCCGTGTGCACGCATTTCGAGGCACTCGGTTTTATCCGCTTTGCATTTCATGCCATCGCCTCGGTTTGCGTGCCCGCGCGCACGCTTTTCGAGGCGTTTCATTTTCATCTCATTCTCATAGCATTGCGCATGCTAGGTCGTATATTAGTTGCATTTCATGCATATCATGCATATTGCATCGTGTTCGGGATAGGAGTTAGCCCGGGCACGGGAAACGAGGCACGTTCCGTACTCCGAGTGACGGAACGGGTCTCAATTCCCAAGTCACCGACACTCCGGATTACCCATGATGGAGTTAGGTTTTGTTGTCGCATTCATCCGCATGCATCCTATATTGAGTTGTGCAATTCGGCTCCTCGGCCATCATGCATCGAGATGCGTGATTGGTGGCTCGAGGATCGAGGCATGCATATATGTGTGAAATACATTGCTGTGCCCCTTTCCTGCTCTCTGTTGCAGCAAAATCAAGAATCAGCAGCTTTTCGGAGTCTGGCACGCATTTCGAGAAACATTGCAAACAGAGGCTAATCGGAGCATCCCAGTGGATTTCAGCGCCAAGGCAGCCCAGCATACATCATTCATCAATAGCAAGGCAGCCTCCTGGCTTGCATGCCAGTTTACAGTTTTTCTTAGTTAATTCGTCAATTAATTAGAGATTTGTATTATTGCGGACTGTATATTTCGGACTGTAATATTCTTTTATTCAGACTGTATTATTTATTCGGACCCTCTGCGCGAGGGCACAACTGTAATAAGGGTGTGTGAGTGTGATGTATGTCTTCCAACCCCCATTTCTTTCTCCCTTTTATTTATCCACTTACAATGGTTAGATATAGGGCATATTTCAATTAGCATACAGCATGACAGCATGTTTGCATCATTCATCTGTTTTGCACGCACCGGGCTCGGCGCATCATACAAACTGCATCTGTATTTCAATTCCAAGTTGAGTACTTGATAGCTGTTGCATCTCATATGCCATATTTAGAATAGCCGAGCCTGCTATAGTTTGCATCTTTGCATGTGTTGCATTAGGCAATTCTGTGTATTTAGGATCGTGCATGATTCCTAATCAGTTTTTTCTTTTGGCTTGGAGTACTCGGTGAGTTTTATGCTTTAGCATCCTTGCATGCGTGTGAGTGTTGCCATGGTAGCATGCTTACCATGAGGCTATTTGCTTATGTGATATAACTGCCTTGAATGCCTGTGGGTGGAGGTTGAGTTATCTGAATTGGGACAATACATTGACTGTTTGTTTTAAGCCCACTAGATAGTGGCAAAATCATGTTTTCTAAGCCCACTCGAGGGTGGCAAATCCGCATTTTAGCCTACCTGCGGGTAGCACCTTCACACCATTTTCAAACAAACAAACATGAAATGTTTTGTTCCAATTCAGACGGCCCAGTCTATACTTGTTTGCTGCGAGCATCACATAGTAATCTAGGCTAATAACCGGAATAAGAACTCACAATGTTTTCAAAAACAGATATCATGGTTAGTAGAGGCCGGTCTTTGACCGGGCGAGCGGGGGTGCTCACGATGTGACCTTCCCCAATCGTACCCAAGTTCCCGAGCCGAGGCAACTTTGGTGATGATGGACACGTGGCCTTTGGCACCGAGTCAGGGTTTCCTAAATTTCCCATTTTAAAAATATTTAGGTGGCGACTCTGTTATCTGGCAAAGCAGTCCATGTTTGGCACTTCTTTCAAAAAAAATCTGTTTTTCTTCAAAACGATTTGCCAGAGTTGGACTCTTTGGTTCAGATTTAGAACTGCAACAAAATCGAGTCCGAACTGTAGCGAGGTCCCTCGCGGGCTTGTTACACCAATTTTAAGAGATATTCGGTGGTCGACCGAGTGGTCAACCATTTGATAAAAAATGTCTAGTTTTTCCATTTATTGAGTGGCCGATCAAGTGGTCGACTGGATGGATGATTGGGTGGTCAACTACTTGATGAAATTTTCTTTACAATAAATGATAAAATAGTATATAACTTGTGAACCATTGCTACATCAAGCATGTAGTGTAATAATGCCAAATTTTATTTTGTTGCAACTATCCTGATGTAAAGATTCTTTTGGATATTGTTGGACTAATATAAACACAAAGCTAATATAGCAAGCTTGATGCAGATGCTTTAAAAGAATTATTTTAAAACTTACGGATGCATTAAAAAAATATACAAAACTTACAAATATTCAAGTCCATCACATAAAATTGACAGATAATTTATCCTTAAAAATTTTGTCATTTAAATATATCCTTAAAAGCTGGATATATTAGTGGCTTGGACTCCACACCTTGGATGCCTTGGATGCCATGGATACCAAATTATAGGGGTAGTACTACTCAGTTCATAAATTTGATGACAGAAAATCACAGAAATTCTGCACGTTTGGTAACTACGCCAGTTTCTCATAAAAGAGAACCTTCACAAACTTATTTGATAATTTTTTTAGAAAAAGTAGAAAATTAATTTGGTGAAAAAAATTATTATTTTATATAATTTTATTTTATAGGACGTCAAAAATAATTTTTAAAAATTTAAAAATACCTTTTAATAATTATTTTTATCAAATTAGTTTCTTTTTTTTTTAAAAAAAAAAATTCCGAATTTTGTTCCTAAAAAACAAACCAAACAAAATGAACAGTTTTATTTTTGTGTGGAAATCTCAAATCAAGTGGATAATTAAAATAAAAAATAAAATCTTATTTTATGGAATATAAGTTTATCTTGTGTTTGGTGTTCGAGTGTTTTAGATTTACACTCAAAATACTATTTTTGTAGTGTGATGTTACAAGTTCAACTTCTAAATTCTTTGGGTTCCAATTAAAGTCACAAGACGAAAGTTTCAAACTTGAGATTTTTGATGGGGAGCACACCGTCAGATTCAAAGTCTTAACCCGTTGAGGTCCCATTACAGAGTCATAAGTAGTGGTTTGTTCTCAAGTTCGAGCTTAATAACTGTTGGGTTTCTAATTATCATTGGATTTCATGAAACAATCAATAGTATCTGTGGAGTGATTTTGATTATGAGCCCTACTTGAGTACTCTCTGTTCTGGATAACGTAAAGCAGAGAGAAGCCCCAAATATCTAAAAACACTATTCAAATGTAGCAATGACATACTAGATGGTTTTATTGAAGGAAAATATTGGGACCCTACAAGAGAGACCCCATGACCCTCACTTACAAAATAGTATCACCATGACTTTTATTGATGTGTTGATCATTAATGTGTTTAAATTTTTTTTGGGAGTTGTGTTTGACAGTGACATGAATGGTTCAGATCATTTTGGGAGTTGTGGGGGTTGTGTTTTGTAGGAGTCTCTATCATTAGTGTTTGCTGAATTACCCTCTAACCAGGTGACTCTTAAGTTATGAACTTATGGACATGAATTTGTGAAGAAAAATAATAAAGAAAAGAAAATTAATTGATAAACAAAAAATGAATAAATTACACTCAACTCTCTTGAAATTTAAAAGAAGAAAAAAACAGTTAATCCTTCACTTTTGACATAATTACGCTAACCTTTCTTTTAGTAAAACTAAAATAACTTCCAAATGTAAATTAAAACTTCAAAGGAGACCAGTATAATTATATCAAAAGTGTGAGAGTAATTATATTTTTTCTAACTCTCAAGGAATGTGACTGTAATTCATCCATACAAAACAAATTAAATTTATTTCTTTCATTTTCCTTTCATTTGATAAATCCAAGATTCAAAAATAATCTTAGGTGAACAAGTCTTCGCGTTATATCAAGCCACTACATTTACTTGGCCACTTGAAAGAGGAATCTTAATTTTCAATTTGATTGCAAAAGTGACAGAAATAGCAGTTGAAAACCTTCTTCTTCTAAAAGAACACACCTTATCTTATAAAACTCTTAAAGAGGGTTCAGAGTTGAATGAAAGGGAATAGTAGTAGAATAATGACAAAAAAAATAAATAAAAATCCAAAGTTGAGATCTGTTTGGTTACAAGCATGTTTATAGGGTATTTAGCCTTCCTAAATCAGCAAATGCCCCCAACAAAATCTAATTAAAACAATCAAGAAAAAACCATATAAATTAAAACAAACCCAAGACACCCATATGTAAAAATAGACTAGTCTTCTCTGTAAATACATTACACAAACCTAATTAGTCATCAGCATTAGGCTAATCAATCTTAGCGTATCGTTTCGACGCTCTTACTCAATTCCTCCAGCTTCTTCATCCTCAATCTCTCACTTTCGCTCACCAGCTGTTCAAATAATCACCAAATGCAAAAACATTGACAATTAGAAAAAAGAAAGTCTTGACTAAATATAATTAATCAGCAATGCTACACATTTAGAATTTTTACTTAAAAGAAGTGTCCAAAATTTAAATTGTGACACTTAATTTAATTAACAAAAATCTATAAATCCAAAAATTTTATTCAAAAAAAGTGTTCAAAATTTAAACGGTATGGATCATATTTACCTTGGTTGGGGTCCACACCACATCAATTTCAAATTTACACCATACATTCAATTCTAGGTGTATGCATTTTTCTTTAGGAAATGCACTGGATTATATGCTTATGTTCCAAGTAAGAAACAAGAATATTAATAACAAACATGAAGCTAATTACCTCCATCAATCTGGTAATTAGCTGTACTTTTTCCTTGTTCTTGTCATTGAAAGCCTCAAGAGCTTCTTTGTACTCTTTCTCCTGTGACCAACAAAAAACTCAGAAGTTTGATCAAATTTCTTACATAATCAATTAATCAAACTACTAAATTCAATTGATCAAATATGTGGATTTTCAAACTACTAAATTCAAACATGTTTGGATTTTCACCATATATGTAATTTTCGAGATACTTTTCAGGATAGGTCCTTCTACCAAAATAATTTTGAATTTAACAGTTGAAAATGTTTACCTTCTTCTGACAAGTTTGCCCCAATGGCTTCAAATCCTTGTTGACCGAGTCGATCTTCTTACGAACAAGTGAGACTTCTTTCTTCATTGGATCTGTTAGTGCCTCAAGCTCCTGACAGATTTGCATTTGAGTTCAAACAATTGTTGAAGGCAATTCCTAAGCATATATCTAATACACACCACTTGAGCAATATATATGAAACATTACCTAACATACCAACGACCACTAACATGGAATAATTATACTTTTGACATGCTAATTGGGTCAGCTTGATCAAGACAAAGGATCATTTATCACCAAAATTTCTATTTTTTTTTTTTCTAATGCAATTTAAATATACGATCATGCATTGAAATTCTCACCATCATACAATTGAAACTGCATTTAATAGAGAAATTTGAGAACAGATACAGTAAATGATATAGTTATTGCAATTATAACTAAAATCAAAATTCTTCTTCTACTTCTTCTTCTTCTTCTTATTATTATTTTTCTATCAAAAGTTGATGGAAAATACATCACCTCGTTATTGTCAAAATATGAAAACAAATAATACTCGAAATTTATTGTGACTAATTTTACAAATATGGTTTCTCTTATGACAATTATATCATTCTTTTCCCTTCAAAATTTGATGAAAGAAACAAACTTCGGTTTTCTTTTCTTCCAAAATTCTAATTTGTACACAAATAGTAAAAATAAAACCCATAAATTAAGTGACTAATTCTACAATTGTGGTTCTTTTAAATTCTTGAAATGACAATAATATCAATCTTTTTCCCAACAAAAACCAAAACTACATGAAAACCTTGATCCCCTTGTTCTTGACTACTGTTTTAGATCACATATACTAACATGCATAATTTAGTATCGTAGTTGAACGACAACACACAAATCAGACACACAATACACAATAGTGTGACAGATTTCTATGTTCCGGTTTTTTTTTTTTTTTTTTTTTTTCAGATAGTTATGTTCCTATTAGAATTAATCATACAATTATGTATGTACTACCTCGCGAATAGTCGATAGACGTCGGCTTTCTTCTTCAATGCGTCCCAAGTGAGCCTGAACTCTCTCTCTAACCTCAAGTTTCTTCTTCTCGATCTCTTCTTCCTTTGCCCTAAACGTAGAGAGAGCCGACTTTGACATCTCTTCGTCTTCTTTTGTTAGGGTTCCGTTGAAGCTTAGGCTTCCAGAGATTTGCCCTGATTGTGTGAGTGCTTGTTGCTGTTGTTCATATGCCTGCCTCTGTGTTTGCATCATCTTTCTCTCTCTTCTCGGAAACCCTTCTCCCTTGAATTTCCTCCCTCTCTCTCTCTCTCTCTCTCTCTCTCGCTTTTGCTTTGGAATGATGGGTTCTCTCTCTCTCTTTCTCTCCTGTTTGCAGGTGCTTATGAGCAAGGCTGGCCTTGATGTTTAAAGTTTCCCAAGCCAAGCTTTGCTTTTCTTTATGGCCTACAAAAGAAAAAGAGTAAATATATGTACAGAAATATAACAAAAGCATAAGCTGAAATGAAATGACCCAACTGCCAAGCACTCATGGAAAAAAAAACAAACGAAAACAAAAACAAAAACAAAAAAAAGAAAAGAAATGAAATGAATGGATAAGAATTCACCTTTAGAGAATTAATAAGGCTGACTGAGCAAATTCAAAACTTGTCTCAATTATTCATGAACCCCACGTCATATGTATATATATACTTCTTTTTATTATTATTATTATTTATTTTTATTGTTAACGAAGAAATGATAAATTATAAATATACTTTTGAGATTGGTTTAAAATATAATTTTTTTATAGTTTTAGAAATAATATCCCGTCCATTGAAGTTTTTAATTTTATAAAAATGACTCATTTTATTAATAAATTATCAAGTCAATTAACAGTTCTTAATGAGGTCATAAATTTATTTTCATTAATAATTCAAGTAATTTTATCATTATATAAGAGAATGTTTATGAATTTTAATAAAAAATTTTGATAAAGAGATGTTTGTAATTTTTTAAATTATAAAAAATAATTTGTATTTTAAATAAATATCAAAAAATATATTTGTAATTTATCCAAAAAGAGAAAAGAAAATGAAAGAAAAGAAAAGACAATAGTTAAGTGTTAGTACATGTACCCGTACAACTTGGTGCAGCAGAAATACTAACAATAAGACCTTTTATTGTGTGTTTTATTATGCAACACTGCTGCATATCGACCGCAGTGAGGTGGCGCAATGTCATTGGCCCCAACATTGTTTTTTTTTTTTTTTTCTTTTCTTCCAATCCCGCAGTGCCACGTGGAACTGGGGGGGTGGGGGTGCCTAATCACTGGGGGTAGGAAGCATTTTTGTTTATCATGTACGTAATTTAAGTTCTTGTTTGGCATTGATTTTTTTAGTTAGTTTTTTTGTGTTGAGAATTTTTTAGCCTAATTTTTTTAGTCTCATTTGATTTGTTTTTTTATTTTATTTTTTTAAGAGAAAAAGTGTAATAATTATAGTTTAGATGTGACATTTTGTCTTATTAATTTATGTAGTCAATTTTATCCTTTTGTATTTTTTTAGCCAAAAATCTAAAACCAAATGAAACTTAATGTGGAGAATTTTCATGATATTTTTTTTCATATTACTTAATATTACTCAAACTTTTAACACCTCTCAAAAATAATAATAATAATAATAAATAAATTGAGAGATTTATACTATGACATGGAAAATTTGTTGACAGATGCACATGGATGTACGGTGTACCATCTGTCATTGTAATGAAGGTTAATTCTTAAGTTGGTACAGTGGCAATTCCAACTTGCCTGTCATACTTCTTTCACATGGGGTTGGCTCACTCACACAATTAATCATAATATAGTTATATTCATCATATATATATATATATATAATTAATATAAATATGTTTTGTACAGTTTGTAATTCAGCAATCCAGTTTGTTAACTCTACCTTTTTTGCCGGCCTAGGGAGCGAACAGCTTGGCATAAAAACAGTTGATTAGTGTATATGTGTCTGTCTATATAGCTTTTAACAGGGTGTATTTTTGTAGAAATATTTGTAGCAATTGGATCTTAATGCGTAGATGTTTGCTACTGGTGTTATGCATCTTACTATGAGTATAACATCAAATTAGCACATGGATGCCTAGAGGTAGATATTATACAAAACTGTAATTTGTAAATGAACCTAACTCTCCTCCAGTCCATTTTATCCAGTCTGGCTTGTGTTGCTCACCACGACCCTACTTGGATGATCTTTTCTGTTTAGGTTTTTAGGTGTTAGTATGTAAATTATCAGTCTAAAAAACTAGATTGATTTGATAACCGTATATAGCAATGTAATTTTATCGTTTTTGTATTTTTATTTTTTAAAAATGAATGATTTGTTTTTAAATTCATATGTGTTTATTTTTTCAATACATAAAGACAATTAAATTACATGACTCGTGAATGGTCTATCCATTGGAGTTTTGAAAAATAAATGACATAGATCATTGAAGTGGGACTCTTGATGAATTTTTTGAAGTCGTAATAAATAGAAGTGGATTGGAAAGGAGATAGGTCCTTTAAAAAAATAAGTACAAAAATATATTACCAGATTTATCTAGTATATCTAGTAAGAAAAAAGTTTGGTATGGAGCAAATAGTTTTGTGTACAGCATGTTAGGGCACGGAATTTTCGCCATTAATAAGTTTAGCCGTTATGTGAGCCCACAAATCGATAGCTAATTTAGGAATAAATCAATATAAGAAAAAAAAAAAAAAAAAAAAGTAGGTGAATGGGCAGCACCACCAGCAGAAGCGGCTTAAGCTTAATCTTTTGACAAATATGCTACCTTTTCCAATAAGGCTTTAAAGGAAGAATCTCCTTTTTAATATGTATCTAGATATTTATTTATCAACTTATATTCCTTATTTGGGAAGTTGATTGTTTTAATAGGTTATTTTAATTTTTGATTATTTTAGTAGGTTAAAATTTTTGTGTTTGAAAAAATGGTTAGATTTTTTTTTTTTTTTTTTGTGATTGGTTTTAATGTTTGTGAGAGAAAAAGTGAAATAATCATATGTTTGATGTGATATTTTGTATTATTGGATATTTTAGTCTATTTTATCTTTTTGTGAATTTTGATCTAAAAAATTCAATTTTAGCTTTTGCCAAACAAGACCTATATATTTTATCCTTTTTCTGTTATTTATTTTCTTAGCCCTTTATTTTAATTGGTATGATTGAGTCAAGTTGTACTTTACTTATTCTAAAATGACATAATCACAAGGAGTTAATAATGGGTCTCTCTAGCTTTTTCCTTTATGTGGGAGGACCATTTCAACTATTGACTCATTCAAAATTTCATAATTTGAACGGTCATGATCGTACGACCAGGTTATTCCGGCCCTAGGAATCTAAGATGGGGTCATCCATCAACGGTGGGCGTTCAATGAACGTTATATATTGCAGCCCCTCGCGTGCTACGAAATTGCTGATTAGTCCAATTAAAATATATATTAATAAAAGCATCAAAGATACGAACTTTTCCTTAATGAACAAAGCATATACATTTAATTTCAAGGTTGTGTTTGTGAAATTAATGATTCGTTGTGTCAGACCAACTAATTCATATATTATTTAATACGTTTGGCGTGTAGAATATGTGATACATGAGATGAGCAGTGTTATAAATATAAAATTTATGTACCGAAAAAAAAGAAATATAAAATTTGAAACATAAAAATAATACAAGATATGAAACAAATGTGAGTCTTTCCCTTTATTTCACATTTTTAATTTTTTGTGTTATTTGGAATGATCTAAATGAGTATATTTTTTAATTTTTTACAAAAAGATGCACAAAAAATTAAAGATGTGATCTGACAAAAAAAAATAAATAAAAAAAAAATAAAAAATATACTTATATAGCACATACCAAACAAATTATCTTATTAGAGTTTTCGTACTAGATACAATACAACTATTGTCCCGTTTGGTAGAACTGTGGGAAAGTGATTATAACTTATAACTTAACAGCTTATAGCTTATAACTGTGAACATAAGCTGATTTTTGACTTATAAATTAAACTTCTCCTCCCCCACTCAAAGAATAAGTTGATTTTTGACTTACAAAAAGTTATAAACTGTATTATTAAGTTGAACCAAACACATAAAAATAACTTAAATTAAATTAAAAACTAAAAATAAGTCCTACCAAAAATGCGTATGTCTTCTTTTTTTACTCCTAATAAGATTGCTCACTTATTGCGGGAGCACGCGGCCAACTGATAAGCATGGAAATATCAAGTGATTTCTCCAACTCCAAGATGATTTCTTGGGAAAATTATAATTTAGTGAAAGTGAGACAAATATTTATTAAAGGGTGAAAATCTTCTTGGAGTGCAACTTTTGCTATGCTTTTCTATATAAAAATAATTGATAGCAAAAATTGCATTTCCATATATTTGTAATTATTTTTTAGATAAATTTAAAAAATTAAGGTTTATTTTATACATGACTCAAACTCTAAGTTTTTTTTTATTTTATTTTATTTAATTTGTCCTATTTTTTATTATCTGCACTGATTTGTAATTTTTCTTAATTTCTTATGTGGAGCTCAATTGTCATAGAGAGTATTGCAGTATATTCATCAAAGTTTTATTTATTTATTTATTATTATTATTATTATTTACATTCTTTTGATAATTAATATATTGATTGAAGAGTTCTTACTCTATTCAGCACATGGTCAGCTGAGTATCTCACTGGTTAGAGGCAGTTAACCAACTGTATCTTAGATTCTCACGCTTTTGCCTCATGATTAGCTCAAGTAACAAAAAATTATAATTAATTAAAGGACCAAATTAATTTATGAATATCTTCATAATTAATCCCCTTATAAAAGTAGGACCTTATTATGCTGCTCTGAAAATCAAAGGGCAGTTTATTTGTGTGTCTGTCTGTTTAATTTCAATCTTGCTAGCACAAGTTATGCTTTATAGTATTTTTGAAGTACGTATATGGTCAAATCAAAATAGGATTTAGCCATAGGTTTGCTTCTTGAATTTGGGTAGAAATTGAAAAAAATAAAAATAAAATATGTATGTAAAATATAAATAGAAGGGTTAATTACACTAATAGTTCCTATACTTTGGGACTTGTGTCACTTTGGTCCCTGACTTTTCAATTGTGACACATTTGATCATGAATTTTGAATCTTGTTCCAAATAAGGACAATTGAAAATATTATTAGATTTTTTAAGGGTAAAATAGTTAATTTGATAAAATATAAACTAATTTGACAAAAATAAATGTCAAAAAAATATTTTTAATTTTTTAAAAATTATTTTTATCTACCAATGATAAAATTATGTAAAATTAATAAAAATTACATGATTAATTTTTTAAAATTAATTTTACATGATCATCATCCAAACATATAATAAAAATTAATTTGGTAAAAAAAAAATAAATGTCTAAAAAATTTATCAATTTTACATAATTTTATTTCTAGCAGGTAGAAATAATTTTTAAAAATTCAAAAATATTTGTTTGATATTTATTTTTGTCAAATTAGTTTATATTTTGTCAAATTGACAATTTTACCCTTGAAAAATCTAATTATATATTCAACTGTTCTTATTTGGAACAATATTCAAAATTCATGGTCAAATATGTCACAATTGAAAAGTCAGGGACCAAAGTAACACAAGTTCCAAACTATAGGGACTATTTGTGTAATTTGCCCTAAATAGAATATACTTATATTGTACACACTTATTTCTTTTCTCTTTTCAAATTTTTATCTAAATTCATAAACCAAACACAACCTTAAACCCCAAAGTAACCTTGGGTACAATATCTAAAATGATTTTTTCATACAAAATCTCAAATTGTGTTTGTTATGTTCCGAAGTGATGGCTTGGGTTATTAATCCAAGCGGTCTTAGAATCATGGTCCAAAGTGGTGTTTGGCTATACCCAAAATTTTAATTTTGGTTATGACTTAATGGAAAAATTACTCAACAGTAGTAACTTAAACAATTTAAGAAAATTTATCTATAAATTCCATTTTAAGAAAAGATGATCCATCAAAGAATTTTTTTACAGACCAATTAGTCTCATTGATTTTGAAAATTTATATTTAATATATTATTTAAAAATTAAATTTACTGTTATATCATTATTTCTATTATGTTTCCTTTTTTATTTTTTTATTTTTTGCTAGAAAGGTAAGGTACACAATGTATATGAATCAAATTTAAGATAAATTTTTATATAATAATCTTTTTTATTTGGAAAACATTTCAAAATGAATATAAAAATGACTTAAAATATGAAACTCTACAAATATTTTAAAAGAATGTGGAATTCTTCAAATTCAAAAGGAGTACAAAAACTCCTTAGTAAGTTTTGGGTAAATATAATTTCAAACTGTAACACTCCAATATAACACTCAAATGTAACACTCCGAAAAAAATCCTTAGTGTACTTTTTCCAAACTTAACACTTCAAAAAATACTCTTTTGTGTAACACTCTAATACAACACACAAAAAAACTTAATAGTATACTTTTATAAAACGGAATATTCCAATATAACACTAAAAAAAAAAAAACACCTTAGGGTGTGTTTGATTGGACGGACTAGATAAGGGGGGATTAGAATCCATCGGACTTGAGTCCTAGGACTGTGAATCCCCCGGACTATTTGGTTGGATTGGATATGTATCATGTGTTTGTTTTTTCATTGAATTAGATGTGTGGAAAGGACTATTTTTAGTGAATCTAACGTTTGGTTGGACGGACTGGATAGCATAAATGAACAAATGACTATTTTACCCTTTTTTAATTGTGTACACAGTAATAGCAATATTAAACATATCTTTAATATTTTAATTATTTTTAGCTAGATTAAATAAAAATTTATTTTATTTTATTTTTTATACAATTAAATAAATTTATTTTTTTTAAAATAAATAAATAAATAAATAAAATATCAATAAAAATATATATATTATTTTTTTAATTAAAATTTTAAATAAATTTGTTTTTAAAAATAATAATAATCAAAAAATGAAATTAAATAAAACATCTATTAAATTTAAATAATGAAATTAAAACATAAACAAAATTTTAAAATAAAACATCAATAAAATATCTATAAAAAATTATTTGAAAAAATTAAATAAATAAAACATCAATAAAAAGTTAAATAAAATTATTTTATTTTTAAATTGAGACATTTAAATTTTATTGAATTTTCTTAAATATAATACATAATTAAATAGTAGAGGGTCAAAATGGTCATTTCATCATCTAATCGAAACAGTGATTAGTCCCCCCAAAACAATACCATAACCCCCCGGGACACAATAGTCCCCCATATGGGGGATAATGAGTCCGACCGGACATGGAGTTCGGCGGATTAAAAAAAAATCAAACGACGGATAAGGAACACTATTTGGATTACAATCCAAATAGTGGATAGTCCACCCCCTTTATCCCGCGAATCAAACACGCCCTTAGTGTAATACTTTAATGTAACACACAAAAAAATATTCCCTCCGTCCCATAATATTAGTCCCTTATTCCATTTTTCATTATCCCAAAATATTAGTCCCTCTTCAAAAATCAAGTACAAAAATAATATAAATTTCCTATTTTGCCCTTCTTTTAAATTCATAAATAATATAAAAAGTACAATAATGACATTGATATTCCCAAAAAAAGTACTATAAAAGGATAATTTTGGAAAATCAACTTTTTAAAAGTACAATAATTGCACTACCAAAAAAAGTTAGATTCTCCAAAAGGGACCATTATTTTGAGACGGAGGGAGTATGAAAATTTTCAAACCATTTTAAAATGATATGGGATTTTTCAAATCATTACAAAAGGAGTATAAAAATTTCTTAGTAAGTTTTGGACAAATATATCATTTCCAATGCAACACTCTAAAAGAAGATGTGTGATTTTTCAAACCATTCTAAAAGGATGTGGGATTCTTCAAACTATTTCAAAAGGAGTATAAAAATTCCTAGTAAGTTTTGAGCAAATATATAATTTTAAACCGTGAGTGTTACGTTTAGAAAAAGTACACTAAGGAGTTTTTTGTAGTGTTTTTGTATGTTTTACATTGAAGTGTTATGTTTGGGACTACATTGATTGGAATGTTATGTTTGAAAAAGGTACACTAAAGAATTTTTATTATTTACTTATTAAATTTGAATGTTATGTTTGGAAAAAGTACGCTAAAATTTTTTTGAGTGTTACGTTGTTACGTTTGAGAAAAGTACACAAATGAGTTTTTTAGTGTGTTACATTAAAGTGTTATGTTATTGGAGTGTTACATTAGAGCGTTAAGTTTTTGTTTGTAATGTTAAATTTGTTCTAGAATGAGGAAAAATTCAAAACTTTTATAATGAGGATTGCCCAAATGTGTAATTTTACATTTGGAGAAATATATTTTTATCTCTAAAAAAATTAAATCCAAATATGTAAGTGACTACCTTTTTGTGTAATTTTCACTTTAATGAGAATTTTGGATTTATAAGAAAAAATAGAGGACTAAACAATTCACAACATCACATTTTGATATTTATTAGTACTGCACCCAAGAATTTATTATAGATTCATAAAATAAAAAATAAAAATTATATTTTTAATTATCAATATTTATAAAATTCATCATCTATTTGTAATTATTTCTTAAAGCAACAACCACTGCCGTGAAATTTCTCCTAACTTAAATGCTCTGGTTCCAACTAGTCGTTAGTTATACCTCAAATTGATTTTGATTATGAATCAAAATAATTAAAAAGAGTACATGATATGCATTTATCAATTAAACATACCCACTCATCAACCACACAGAACATATATCGGTGTGGATAATTATTTAGTAATCTCATGACATATTGGTCTTATGAATTTTTCGATTAATGACATAACAAAAATCTGTACTTGTAAGATAATGATCTATTTTGAAAAGATGGTAAAAAATAATTTTTTGACTTTTAACTAAGCTTTTGACTTTTTTAGACAAATGATTTGAGAAGTTGGTAAAAAGTTACTTTTCGCTTGTTTAATTAATATTTGTTTATGATGTCAAATCACAATAAAATAACCAAACTACCCTCATTTAATTTAAAATATTTACAACTTCACCCATATAGCACATTTTGACCTATGAGGGGTAGAATTGTAATTTCACCATTGGTTAAAAACCAACTTCCTAAATGAAAAAAAAAAAAAAAGTGACTAAAAACTATGTTCCCAAATGAGGCCAATGTAGAAAACTCACTTAGTATGGTTCATGATTGCTTATTTGTTGAAAATAGGACCTAAAATATACTTGCATTATATTCTACTATGATGTCTTTCAAAACTATCTAATAATTTTTCTATCTATGTTAAACGGTTTGGCCACTTTGAATTGAATAGTGGAGTCCATTTCCAAACTCCCAACAATTGGCATTTTTTCAATTTGGCCACTTTGAATTGAATAGTGGAGACCAGTTCTAAACTCCCAACAATTGGCATTTTTTGGTCAAAATTTTCAATTGAATCCACTCAAATACACAAGTCGTGATTATTGTGACGACTTGTTCATCTACCCTTGCTATTAAAAAGTAAAATTCACGCCACAAAAGGAAATTATGAAAAGGATGTGCATTAGTTTAAAATATAGCATTGTGTACGCATATGGACTTGTCGAGACTTAATTAGTTTTTTATTATTAGAAAATATATATATATATATATATTATCAACAATACCAAAGTAGGTAATGCAGTGTATAATTGCTATCACAGAAGGAGACATTTTTCATACTTTGGTTAACCTATCTTACCGAAATAAACCACCCTTTTATTAAATTATAAATTAAGTGGCCGATGGAACAAATTGTACATGCATCGCATTGATATATATATATATATAAGAATCGCTTAGTTGCTTGAGGTTTGTCTTCTTTCTTTTTTTTTTTCTTTTTTTTTTTTTTTTTTTCATTTTAAATAATTGACTAATGGTGGCCTATATGTTGAGGGAAGACTTTTTTGTATTTACACAAATATTCTTGGTCAATTATGCAATAGGTTTTTTTCATAATTACGCGAATATTCTTGGTCAATCATGAAATTGATTTTTTTGTAATTATGCAAACGTTCTTGATCAATTATGAAATATAAATCTTTTATTTTTTAACAAATTACAAATACACCTATTAAGGTTTGTTTAAAATGAGAATTGGTCCTATAAACTAGAAATTACAACTATCATTTGTTATAAATTTTCATTTAACACAATACTCAGGAAAAATTTAAAAAAAAAAAAAATTTCTTTTATGCAATAATAAATCATCAAAATTGTTTATTGAAAATTAATTCTTATATCATTAAAAACTATTAATTGACTTAATGATTTATTTTTTAACAAAATGGTAAGCTGAAACATATTTTTCATATTACAAATTGTTAATTTATTTAATGATTTACTTATTAGTAAAATTGGTCATTCATTATGCGAGTATAATTTATGTATTAATAAAATTAGTTATTTGTATATATATATGTATTTTCTTTTGCTTCTTTATCAATTCAATGAATAATCTTAGTAGTTTTTTTTTTAGATGGAAGAATTATCGAAGTATTTGTTTTATATTTATCTATTGAGAAAAGTTACACACCATAATTTCTTTAATTTTTTTTATAAATTCGAAACAAATGTTAAAAACTCATAAATTCATCTAAAATGATATAGTAATAAAATTGAAGTCTACTTCATTGGTTGTATAACAAATCAAAAAATAATACATACCATACCACATAATTCTATTATCTATCTAACGATTTATTCTATTTAATTTCGTAAAACAATATTTTAATTTTTAAAAAATTATCAAAATACAAAACTTAAATTGTGACGCCTCAAAAATCGAGAACATTAGAGAATATATTAACAAATAAATAAAGGCTTTATCTAAGGTTTTAAGAGTAGGAAAACATCACTAATGTGTCATTTGGTTAATAACCAAGTTAGATCTCAAGAAGGTCGGAAGAGTCCATATAGCCTCCCTTCTAAGTCCAACCACATTAAATAGCAAAGCTACCTTTTTGACAGATCTTGACAAAGTATAACACAAGGACTACATAAGTTGACGGAATATAAGGACAAGTTACAAATGATATATATAATAATTAAAAATTCATGTCTTAAATACAACAAGCAATTAATCACTTATAATCTCACAACGCATTTACAAAACTAGTTCCTAACTCTCATAGGGTAGCCATACGTCTTCAAATACTTTAGCTTTGCCTTTGACCAGTCCAATAGTCTTCAATACCTAACATGAAACGCCATGAGCTTTGAATGCTTAGTAGACGCACATACACTCTATCCTCTTTTTCCCAATCCAATACACCATCACAATTATAACAAGTAAGTAATGAAGCATGATAATCATTTAATAATAAAGGATTACAAGGTTAGATGTTAGTAATCTATCCTCCCAACCACAAGAATTGGATACCAGACAATTTGGAACTCCCTTTTTGCTGCTTTCCAGAACTTACCACGGATGCCTGCAATGGTTACATACCGTGTAGTGCCATCGGTAGACCTCAAAAGGGATGGCGAAAAGAAAAATAGTTTTATTATCTTGAGTCTAACCTTATCCTTCCAAAAATGTTTTATCCTCTTGAATGTCCCATATGGACCCAACCTTATCTCAACAAATCAAATCATTGCAAACAGTTCAAATACGTCCGTTCCATTCTAGGGTTTACGCGATAACTGCTTGCACACGCCTTAACCTTTAATTAGGGAGCACATCCCATCAATCCATACATAACACATTATCATCTCTTCATTATTCAAGTGATCGAAAACCTATCACCCCAATTAAGGTTTGTCACGCCCCGGATTTACACGGTCCAGCTCACTTGAATAAACTACCCGACAATGAACAATAGATAATAACTCTCATACAAATGAATATAATATAGCCACCCAATACATGTGTTTATCCGATTTTATACATTCCTAGATACAACATCTAAGTCGAATGGATGTTCTGTAACTAAAAACATACACAAATGTTATAAATTAAATTGAACGCCCTGAGGCTTACATCATACATAAAGGGTGTTACCCTAATGGCCCATGGCTTACAAATAACAGAACCACCCTACACATTTTCGAACACAACTTCACGTCTCAGTCCACATCCATACATGTACACCTGAAAACCATTTTCAGCCACGTAGGGTGAGCATAAAGCCCAATAGAGAATATTTTAAAAACTAAACATGCTCTATCAGTATAAATGATCATGATGCAATACATATATACAATATACCCAAATGCATTTTCAAATCTAACTGATTTCTCAACAAAATCTTTTCTTTCCAATTATCAAAACCTTACGTTTAATCAAAACGTTTTCCGAGTTCAAAACATCTATTTGATATAAAATCCCTTTCCAAAAGCCAATCCAGGTGTTTCAATACCAACTAGCAAATACATTGCTAAATCAAATACAAATACATCGCTAAACAACAACAAACACATTGCTAAAACCTTTTTCAAAAACATTATTTCATGCCAAAATGATAATAAATAAAATGGATAAATCTCCAAGGCTAGTGTTCATACAAGTATCTATACAAGTCACAATGTCATTTCTACCCGTGCTAACCGGAAGGCTTGATACCTACCACACAGGTTTAGGTCTTTCACCGTAGACACACAGGCCAACTTAATTTTGCTTTAACACCCTCTCATAACTTTACCACTTTATCTAACCTTTTCCAATAGCACAATACGTATGATTCAAATATTGTTTTCTAAAACAACGCACACATTCCAATACATAATATGAGAATTTTCAAAACCTTTTTCCAAACATTCGGTTTCAAATTCCAAAAATTCATTACATGCTCCATGATATGAATGATTTCAATTTCCCTAATCCACATGAAATTTCTAACACACGGCAATGTTATCCTCTACTGATAGCCAAAACAGCTATCTCTAATGCAATAATTAATAGATAACAATACAAATATATTTTTCCAAAAGAGTAACAACACCTGTAGACACCACATTTTGACCAATCCTAAGACTTGGACGCTTTCTATTGATTACCTGATGATGACAATCAGAATGTGTGCCCCAACAGTCCTCAACAAGAAAAATGGAATTTGAGCTTTAATCCCAACCTTCACACATTTTTGGCCAAACTATTTTAGACCTTAAAACCCTCTTTTCGAAATATTTTTCTCAATATTTCTATGATGTTCCGAGGCTCCCATTTCAATTAAAATATTGCACTTTTCAGTAAACCAAGTAAGGACAAAGTAGAAATAAATGAAATGGAGGTAAACTCTTTAAAAATATATATATATTTAAAAACATCTTCTTTATAGATTTAGATAGGTTTGGATTTGAAGGAAACATGAGGGGATGGAAGAAAACTGATTTAGGGAAAGGATGAGCATCAAATTCTTAAGAAGGAAATGCACTGCCTTCACTAAATTAGGCATATCTCTTTGTACACTTGGATTTTAAATGTGAGGCCACCACCATTGGAAATGAGACTTCTGGAGCTTCAATTTAGATCCAAGAACCACCTAAAACCAAGTCTAGATAAGGGAGATATGCCCATTTGAAGTTGGGCTTAAGAGCAGATTTTGTTGACCTGGCCCGAGGGAAATGAACAGTCTTCACTAAATTAGGCATATATCTTTGTACACTTGGAATTTAAATGTGAAGCCACCGCCATTGGAAAGTAGAATTTTGAGGCTCCAATTCAGACCCAAGAATCACCTAAAACCAAGTCCGGATAAGGAAGATATGTCTGTTTGAAGTTGGGCTTAATAGCAGATTTTGTTGACTCAGCCCAAAACAGCAGCAGCAGCCCCGTTTTTTTTTTTGGTTTTGGTTTGGTTGGGACAACCCATTTACCTATTTTCTGATCCTTTCAAGTACATCCACTCATCCTCTATTATACCTAATCATCTCCCATTGTCAAAAAGAGATTTTGTTTACGTCCATAAAGGAGTATCCCATGCAACCACCTTGAAAATTTGCCTTCCTATCACATTCTTGTCTCCCACTTTGTCTCCCACCTTCTTTTTGACCTTTACCCTCACTCATTGCCTATATAGAATGATCATATTGTAAGAGAGAGACAGAGAGAGGACCACGAAATTGAAGAGAAAATAGTGAGAAAAGGGTGAAAAAAGAGAGAAAATTTGAGTTTTTGAACAAAAAATACTCTTATCTTCCATACACACCCCATACCTTCCATATAAACTGAAATTCCATCTTTCCTACACTCAAAACTCCTCCAAAAATTCTGAAATAGCTGAATTTCAGTACTGATTGATCAAAGGAAAGAGTGAGTGTTGTTGAAAGTGAGAAAAAAAATAAGAGAGTTTGCCACTTTTCCACCATATATACCCAGAGTTCCATTATAGTTTCAAATTGAGGATTGAGAACATACTTCCTAAACTTGAGGTTGATCATGAGAAAGTTTGGAAATCAAGAAGTTCAACCTTTCTTTGGAAGGTGAATTTCTAGTCTTTCATTTTTTTTATATTTTTTATCTCATATTTATTTTATTGCTTCTTATTTCATAGTGTTTTGTTATAATCCAAGTGGTTTGTTTATCTCATATTTATTTTTTTACTTTATATTTCATAGTGTGTCATTGTAATCTAAGTAGTTTATTTAGCTCGTAATTATTTATTTATTTATTTATTTTGATTCACTTGCTTTAATTTCATATTAGTTTTGTTGTAATCTTGCATGTTCTACCTCATATTTGCTTTTTTGTTTTAAGTTCATGTTGTAATCTTGCATGTTCTATCTTATATTTGCTTTCTTGTTTTAGTTTTATAGTAATTGTGTTGTAATCTTGCATTTCCTAGCTTATATATATATTTTATATTAGTCTCATATTAGTTTTGTTGTAATCTTGCATGTTCTACCTCATATTTGCTTTTTTATTTTTTATTTTTTTTATTTTAGGTTCATGTTAGTTTTGTTGTAATTTTGCATATTCTATCTTATATTTGTTTTCTTATTTTAGTTTCATAGTAATTATGCTGTAATCTTACATTTCCTAGCTTATATTTTTCTTGTATTAGTCTCATATTAGTTTTGTTGTAATCTTGCATGTTCTATCTTATATTTGTTTTCTTGTTTTAGTTTTATAGTAATTATGTTGTAATCTTGCATTTCCTAACTTATATTTTTCTTGTATTAGTCTCATATTAGTTTTGTTGTAATCTTGTATGTTCTACCTTATATTTGTTTTTTTGTTTTCGGTTCATATTAGTTTTGTTGTAAGTTTGCACTTTTTTTTTTTAATTTTATATTTGTTTTCTTGTTTTTAATCTAACCGGTAGTGGTTAGTTGAGCTACCTACATATTTCTTATTTGGTCCATTTTTTGGTTTCGCAATAAGACAGGTTTTGCTAGGTCTAGTGGGCTGGCTGGCCTATTCGGCTGGCCGGTTAGCTTCTTTTGGACGAGACGGCGTTGTCTTCCGATATTAACCAACTTCCGATGGTTTCCAAGGCACATGAAATTTTTTTTCTTTTGTTTATTTTATTTTGAGTGTATTGTGAGGTTTTTATTTTGTTGTAATATTCTCCTCACATCCCCTCTAATTTGGTTTGTAATAACTTATTCAAAGTGTTGTAATAATTTCCCGCCCCACTTCTTTCTATCCGGTTCTTTTACTTGCTTTCCTTATTTGTAAATATGCATCTATGTTTTATGCATCTTGATTCGGCTAAGTTTGCATTTGTGGATTTAATCAATTCCTATGTGATTATGTATGCTATCTCATGTTCTTGAGATGATTCACATGTTATATCTTAGAAGCCGAATCTTTAGTTGCATCCCATTAGTGAATTGCATTAGGATTTTGTATATAAGATCATGCATGTTTTACTAACTTCATTTTGTAGCTATTCAAGGGACGTCGGTAAATATGTAAGTTTTTATGCTTTAGCATCCCCTTTTTGTGCGTTTTTCTTATTATGTTTAAGCATTCTACCATGTGGCTACTTGCTTACTTGATATAACTGTATGAATGCCAGTGGATAGAGGTTATGTCGTTTAATTTGGAATAGTATTGATTTTCATGTTTGTAAACTCAATTTATTTGGGTTGTACATCTCCAAAACTCTTTCAAAATTACATGAAATCAAATTATTCCAAAATAAATGACATAGTCTATACTTGTATGCTTCACATAGTAATTTTTAGGATTTGTTAAATAATCGAAATATGAACATATAAAATAAATAAAATTCGTATCATGGTTTAGTAAAGATCGATCTTTTGATCGGGTGAGTCAGGTTGCTCAATTAATGGCCTTCCCCTCTCATACCTAAGGTTCCGAACCGAGACAACTTTGATTATGACGAACAGTGGCCTTAGCACGAGTCATAGGTTTCCTAATTTCCTAAAAATATTAGATGGCGATTCTGAGATCTGATGACGTAGCCCATTTTTTGCAAAAGGTTTTGCAATAAAATGGATTTTCTAAAAGTTGTCAAATCTGGACTCTCATTTATGTTTCACATTACACTAGTGAGGCTGGATCAAAGAGACCGAGGGTCTGAACTGTTTAACACTCACGGGTACCCCCCGGGCATGTTACACACCCATTTTCAAAATTCCATAACAATTTCCTTTCCATCTCTTTCCAACCAAACCATTTAGAAAAAATCAATGCAACTTCCAAAACAATATCATTTATGGCTTTTCCACAAATTGGGATTTTTCCACTTTTAGAAATCCATATACTATTTGTATACTGAAAATAATCGCAGTAGCATAACTATAGCCCAAAACCCCCTCAAATTTCACAAAACCCTCAAGCCCAAAATAATATTTCAAAATCAACTCAATGACTACCAAATATAAATAAGAAAATACGCCACAAATTTGCTACCAAACTCATATTGAGTTAAGGAAATTGACCCTATCTTAACTCCGGAAGAGGACAAAATCAAAAAGCCCCAAAGGTCAACATCAATGAAAACACGAAGCTCTTGGATCAAAAGAAAGCCCTTGATGAGATCTACAATCTTTCTTAAAGGACCAAGGTGAAAAGATGTCTCTAACTGAGTAGATCTAGAGATATATGTGAGAAAAGTTGAGTTTAGAGAGAAACAGAGAGATTCACCACTCAAAGAGAGAAAAGAGAGAGAGAGAGAGAGAGAGAGAGAGAGAGAGAGAGAGAGAAGAGAAATGAATGAGGAAAGTGTGTTTGAGGTTTATTTGTAGTGGTAAAACAATAGCTCTAAAGTCAATGAAAAGAATAAGTCAAAAACCCCCAAAAGTTAGGCCCAAACCAAACCTAAAATTCTGGAAATAAGTCGCAGGGTCTAACCTGCAAGGCAGTGGTGTCGACTCTTAAGAAGAAATGCTGAGACACATATATTTGCAGCAAACAAGAGGGTCGACCCCAGAACCTGTGGTGTTGACCCCAAAAAACAGCAGCAACACCCAGAACACAGCAGCAAGGTGATATCGACCCCAAAAACCAGTAGAGACACTAAGAGTCAGACAGCAAGGTGGTGTTGACCTAAGGAACCTATGGTGTCAACCCCAAAAGCAAAAAAAAACATGAAAGGAAAGAAGAACGACCGTTATGGATGTAGTTTCTCGGATTTAAAAGCAATAAAAGGGTCAGGTCTAAATCAGGATCGCTATAACCTTCACTTCTTAAGGAATTTCGTCCTTGAAATTGAAGAAACACCAAAACTAAAAAGGCCACCCAATCTATAAAAGGAAACACAACGTTAACCCAAGCTTCGATCCATCGGGGGATACGATCCTGGATCTCGATCCAACACCTTGGGGCCTCAAAGGCACCTGAACAGCAAAATACTAAGTACAAGCACAGATGCCTCTTCGACCCATATAACTCGTAGTGGTCTATGAGACAAGAAATAACCACAACAACAACAACAACCACCCGGACTCAAAGACGTCAACCACGTCCTAAACCACCTGTAACACTGAAATCACCAACGAGTGCTCAAACGCTCGAACACAGAGAATAAAAAAAAACTCCTCGCATACAAAGCTCCCAGGCAATTCTCTCATAACTCAAGACATAAATAAAACACGATCAATCAACAACGTTATGGCACATCAATGCTCGACAATTTTAAGTCTTTGCAAAAATAACATACAACATGTAACTAGCAACTCAGACTAGGTCAAAACCCGACTTCCCAATACAAGATATAAAATACCCCATTCAAGTTAAAGAAAATTCCTTATTTTCCACATTTATCTCAAAACACTTTTCTTTCCCAAAAGGTGTTCAAACCCGCACCGTTACAATCCAAACGCATTTTCATCTGTCCACAACAAAACTCAAAGATTTCCAAACTATTTTTCCGAAACCATAAGTGTTACTCATAACACCAAAATCAATTTCATTTTCAAAAAGCTCTTTTTTTTTTTTGGGGAGGGGGGGTTGGATTCAGCTCTTATTAAACCAAAAACTTACATTTCAAACCAAAATCGTTTTAGTTCAAGAAAACTACTCAAGGCCACAACACCAAAAAGAAAATTTTTGTTTTCCTCAAAATCATTCTTTAGCGTTTCTCCGGTGATCCACAACACAGTCACCCAACAAAACCCATCACAACTACGGTGATACCACAATACCCAAAAAAAAAATTTCTATAATGAGAATCCTTAGAAATTTTTGAAATGCCAGCAACACAAGAGAAAGAAATTTAACACGCACCAATCACATAATGACGCAAAATGATAGCATAAGACCAAAGTTTCCAACCGTAACCCCAAACCAGTTACCATAAACTCAGAACAACTTCCTAACTGTCCATATAGGACTTACATGCCACACCATGACACTGTTCAATTACACAACCCTCAATTCTAACCTATTTCCGAGGTGACTATATGTCAACCAACCCAAACACTAACCAATCAACTATCCAACACCATTATTTTGCACCAACCTCTAAACACCAACATACCACTTAACTTCACATAACCTAACATCAACACCAACACCTGGCCCAATCTCACTAACTCCAAAATGGGGTTCCAGACACAACCTCACATGTTCGTTAAATCACTCCGGATTCCTCAAAGTTAACCTACAGTACTCTGGTTCTTAATTCACCCATTACACATGCCTATGTGGCATGCACATCCTCACTTCACAATTAAGTTCGAAATGGACTTCTCAAGTTAAAACACAACACATCCCCTCAATTCAATGCACATTCCAACACTTTACACCACACACATAAGGACTGATAAGGTCTAAAGTCAAAACAACTCTGACGGAGCGCACCAATCACTCCACACAAACTTACTACTCCAGTCGAAGTTCCATTATCCAAACCAAACAACAAACACCACACCAAAGTAACCAACACTATTGAACATTAAACTACTCAATCCATACATTAACCACACTATTGCCTCATTGAGACAGTCTCCTAGGGTTGTCCCATGACCAATCCCCTTCTACACTTCACCTAACAACAATACACAAATCATATAGTGTTACACACCACACAAGCAAGACTCCATTACTTACTGCACAACATCTCATCCTTAACCCCGAATGGGTTATCTCAACACTAAATCCCTCATTCTGCCAATGTACTCACAACCTTGACTAAGTTCACAACAATGAAATTCACATATTTATTCTCTCACACCAAGCCAATTCGCAAGAGCCTACCACACTACAACGCCACCGACACTACGTAACAACCCAAACTGAACAACAAGCAAACACAACACTTCTATCCATCAGTGACCAATAAGGTCAACTCTCTAATCCACATTATATCCCGTCACCCATTATACGAGTACAACCAAAACACTAAGTCCCCTAGTCAATCTACTAGTTGCTAATACTTACTGAACAATTACCCCAAACCAAACCTAGACACATACACACAACACTTAAAAGGCTGTGAAAGTCATATTATCCTAACTCTACAGAAGAACAAAAGAAGTTCTTAACCTCCTCTACCAAAGTCATAGAACACTGCATTCACAACTACTCTCTCAACCAACCTAGAACACTACGTGAGCCAAAACACGGCCCATCTCTGAAGAAAATCACCTCCTCACCATCATTCCAAACCTTAACCAATAAACACAAAACCACTGTGACCCTACACATAGGTCACGCACCAACCATAGGTTACATACCTGACCAACCCTTCCGAAAACATCTTTTAACTTAACCAGAATTGAGGTACACATCTCTTGCACCCAAATACAATAAATAAATTCTAGAACTTAAGAAACGTTCGCAGTACCATTACCCGAAATACAGCACAAAGCGTGACAACCCTACTCTGTGTTATGCTAATTAATCTTAATTATGCTTATAATTCTATGCTTGATATGATTTTTGTGCTAATTATATGATTATATGTGTTTTTAAATTTTTATCTGTTCATCGTAGGAAAATCTGTTTTATTTTCTGTTATAAAATTAAAATTGAAGGCCTTAGAGGCGACATAAACCAAAATTAAATGTACCATTGTGATTAGCATAATTTTTAGAGCCTGTGGTGAAATTTGATTACAATATGATTCAGATCAAAATAATTAGATTAGACTAATTAAATTAAGCCTAATTAATTAGCACTAAGCCTTAATTAGCAATTTTGATTAGGCCAACATATAAATATGTTCTAATGTGCTTGAGCTCATGAAGTGAGCTCAAAAATTCTGAAATATACACTCTAAGGAGAGTAAACTCTACACTTAAAGAGAGAGAGAGAGAGAGAGAGAGAGGGAACATAATTATGAAGGAATTGAAGAAGATTAGAAGGATTGAACTAGAATACACTTAAATTCAAGCCTTAGGTATGGTTTTTAACCTTAATCCTTGTAAATGAAACATGTAGAAGTTGAATTCATCTAGTTCTTGAGCTCATTTGCATATGATTGTACAATGGAAGATTAATTGGAAGAATTGAGTTGAATTATGTACATACATGCATGAATCACCAATTTGAGTTTGAATTTCATGGAATTTTCCACATGTGTGAAGTTGCATTTGACATTTTTGAAGATGTTTCATGGTTTTGCCACTTTTCATCTCATGCATGAGGGTTTTGAAAAGATTTGGAAAGAAAAGAGTGCAATTCACATCATGCATAGTTTCAACCTCATGATTTGAGCTTGATTTTGGAATTTGGTCCATGATTTCAAGTAATTGATTTCAAATTAGAAGTGTTCCCATGTCATATAATGTTTTTCCATGTTTTTGTACCAAAAATACGAGTTTTCGGCCTTTAGAATCAAGTTTTGAACTTCAAACACAGTTTTGGAAATTCCAAAATTCAACATGTCCGCTTGAGCGAGGAAAGTGTCGCACGAGCGTAAAAATCAAGCTCCCAAAATTTTTATAGAGATTTGCATAGTAGCTCGAGCGGAAAACCTTACGCTCGAGCAAACTCTATCTTACATGGCTCATCGCTTAAGCAACAGAAGTCTCGCTCGAGCATAAAATTCATGCAACCAGTACTTTTACAAAGTTTTGCAGACCGCTCAAGCAACCAAAGCTGCACTCGAGCGGAGTGCCCTGTTTCAGCAACTTTCGAAAAACTGTTTTATGTTCCGAATTCCGTTCTCTTTCATTTCTGAGTATTCTTAGGCATACATTGAGCATCCTAACTGAGTTAAATGGCACGAAAGAAGACTAAGAAAGTTAAATAAACCAAAGAACGGATTGAATTGTCTTATGACCAATGTGTTCTAGATTATGTAGGGTCAAGTACGAGGACGAATCAGGCACCAGAACATGGTGAGTAATATCTTAGTAAAGATATTTTTGTATATACATTATTTCTAGATGATGCCTATGTGGTAAGGTTCTAAACTTTCAAAGTGATATGATGAATGAGTATTCTAATCACTTAATTTGAAATGAAATATGCGAAGTGATTGACGTATGAGTATGAAATGGGCCTAAGGCCGTTCAGTATATTCAGTAAGGATGTGGATTGGGCCTAAGGCCATTTATATGACTGTTAAATGGGCCTAAGGCCATTTTGTATAATTGTTAAATGGGCCTAAGGCCACTTTGTATAATTGTTAAATGGGCCGGAGGTCATTCAGAATAAGGAATTGAATGGACCTAAGGTAGTAATGGATGCAAAGATGAATATGTATATGACCATGGAGCTAAATGTGTGCACAGAAACGTTTATATGAGTTGGACCTAAGGTCGTTTTACATATGATGGACCCGAGCTCGTTTTGTGTGTAAGTTGGACCTAAGGTCATTTTGCATATGATGGACCCAAGGTCGTTTTGTATGCTACATGGACCCGAGGTCGTTTTGTGTTTGGGAAATGATAGAAATGACCTGAGGTCATTTTTCTTTATTATTGATTTCCAAGCGTGATAGTGAATTATGATTATGAGAATTTTGTTCATGAACTCCTTTGCTTTGGTATTATTCATTGGGCGTTAGCTCACTACTTATTTATATGTATGTAGGTGAGTAACGAGATGTCCAGCCCCAGCCCCAGTGAGCTATGAGAAATCGAGTTTTGAGGAGTCAGCCAAGGTCGCCTCACGCAAGAGGCCTTGTTTTTATTTTGCTTTTCCTTTTGTTCTTTTGCGGTCTTATGTGGCCAAGTTGTGTATAACCTTGGTTTTTGTTAACACTGACTTTTGAATGATCCTGGACTTATGTAGTACATAACATGAATGTAAGTATAGTGTGAGTTATTACACTTACGAGAAATTTTTTGGTTAAGCCATGTATGCACAACTCATTGGACAATCTTTGTAAATTTTTGCTTTCGCTATTTGACCCTGGTAATTAAACCTCTTTTGATTTATGACTGAGGCCGTAGGTAATCTCATGATTATTGGCCGATTGTGACCCTAATCCATAGGGGCTGGTTCGGACCATGATAGAGTGGTATCAGAGCACGAGTAATAACTCACACACTTATCCAAATGAGCATAGAGTGTCTAGAAAAGACCTAAGTTGCATTTATATGATAAGTTATGCGTAAAATGCATTGAGAAATTGCTAAGCGGTTTGAAGTATGTAACTATATGATATATATTTGTTGCCTAATTGTATAAATGTGCTCTTCTGTACATGAATATTGTGTATATCTTCTGTATGAATTATAATGCAAGTCTCATTAGATAATGGTGAGAACAAGAGCCGATAAGCTAAAAGAATCCTCCACTGCTCGGCTAGACCGAATAAAGAGAATGATGCAGGACATATCAGAAACACTAAGGCAACAACAACACTGGCAACAACCGCAACCTCCACCTCCGGTTCAACCTATACCGGATTTACAAAATAATGACCGAACAATAGCCCTCACTAAAAAATTCAAGAAAATGAAGCCACCACTATTCTACGGGGGTGTAGACCTATTAAAGGCCGAAGCTTGGGTCCTTGGAATTGAAAAGTTGTTTGAAGTGTTTCCCAATAACAGCTCTGGTCGGGGTGTCAGAATTAGTACTCTGATGATCTAGTTAGTTTATCTCTCTCTAGCATATTGATTATGTGATATCCCTGTTCCGTAATATGTTAATTGGTCCTTAATATGAGCATGATTATGTGTTTAATATGATTTTGTGTGCCATTTTGTGAAACTATGTGGTTTTGAATTTCTATCTGTTCACCGTAGGAATATCTGTTTGATTATCTGCTTTGGAAATTAAATTGAAGGCCCTATCGGCCACCGAAACCAAAATTGATTACGCCATTATGATTAGCGTAATTTTTAGAGCCTACGGTGAAATTTAATTAGAAATTGATTCGGATCAGATTAAATTGATTTAATTGATGAATTAGTGCCCAATTATTTACTATTATTAAATTGGAATTAGTGGGGTTTGTTGAATTAAGGCACTACACCCTCAATTCTCTCCTTATAGCTTCATTTGGCTGATTTGAACTCAAAGAAGAGAGAGGGCCGGCTATAGAGAGAGAGAGAGAGGGAGAGAATTGTGTAATCTTGGCTCAAGGTTTGGGGAATTTGAAGATTAAACTCAAGAAATTGCTATAGTTTGGAAGATTGAGCCTCTAGGTAAGTGAATTCATGAGTTTAATGTTGTAAATTGTGAATTCAAGTTTGATTAATGGTCAAGAGCATGAATTAGTTTGATTATAAGGAAATTGAGTTGTATTTGTTGAATTTAAAGTCAATAGATGCATGCATGTAGGAAATTACTATGAATTTCCATATTTGAGCACAATGTGTATGATCCATGTTGAATTTTTTGTTTAAGTCCATATATTTGATCACCTCTTCACCAATTAAGTTGAGGATATTGTGTATATTCCACATGCAAGTGCAAATCATGGAAGTATGAACCTTGAATGTTTGAATTTAGTGTGTTGGTGATTAGTTTGAGTCAATTTGGGACATGCATGTGTTTGCTTCATGAAATTGAGCT
Organism: Camellia granthamiana; assembly: GCA_036172215.1. Lineage (NCBI taxonomy): Eukaryota > Viridiplantae > Streptophyta > Magnoliopsida > Ericales > Theaceae > Camellia > Camellia granthamiana. The sequence continues at coordinate 64,517,183 of CM069912.1, forward strand.
TCATTGGATTGTAATTTGGGGTTTATGCCATGTTAGTACAAGTGTATTTGAAGTTTGAGCTATTGCATGCAAGAAATGTTGGATGGGATGTCAAGTTGAAGCTCAAGAACCCAGCTGGAAAACCCAGGAATTTTGGTGCCAGCTCGAGCGGGGAAACCGCCGCTCGAGCGTGAAATACGGGCTCCCAACATTTTTTTGCAGACATGACTCCCGCTCGAGCGGGGAGCCATGTAGAGAGGCCTTCCGCTCGAGCACCATAATGCACGCTCGAGCGTAAATTTGGCATAGCCAGTACTTTTGCAGGCCTCAAGGGTCCGCTCGAGCGGGGAAGTCCACGCTTGAGCGGGGACCCTGTTTTCTGAAATTTTGAAAAGACATTCTATGTTTCATTTTCTATTCTCTTTCACTTCCAAGTACTCTTAGGCATGCATTGAGCATTGTAATTGAGTTAAAGAGATAAGAATGAAGCCTAAAGAGGAAAATGTGAATTTAGAACGGATCGAATTGTTTGTGACCCTTTTGTGTTCATGGAATGTGTAGGGTCAAGCTCCAGGGCAAACCAACCAACCGATCACTGTGAGTAATATCGATATTTTGAAGCTTGTCATTTGTCCAACTGCTTATTTTCTTATAAGCCTTATAAGTTTGCTAGTTTGAATTATGGACAAATGTTTGATATGAATAGTTGAATGGACCGAAGGCCAGTCTGACATAAACAAATGAATGAATGGGCCAGAGGCCAGTTTGACATGAATGAAAGTTTGAATGGGCTAGAGGCCAGTTTGACATGAATGAATGGGCCAGAGGCTAGTTTGACATGAATGAATGGGCCAGAGGCCAGTTTGACATGAATGAATGGGCTAGAGGCCAGTTTGACATGAATGATAGTTTGAATGGGCCAGAGGCCAGTTTGACATGAATGAATGGGCCAGAGGCCAGTCTGACATGAATGAAAGTTTGAATGGGCCAGAGGCCAGTTTGACATGAAAGTTTGCATGGGCCAAAGGCCAGTTTGACATGAAAGTCTGAATGGGCCAAAGGCCGGTTTGATGAATGGAAGATAAATGGGCCAAAGGCCAGTATGTTCGGAACCACAGTCACTTGACTTAAATTGCGTTTATATATGTTAAATAGAAATATGAATTGGGCCCAAGGCCGTTTGAGGTATGTTGTTCTACATATCGTTCGTATAACTTCTTTATTTGATATTATTCACTGGGCTATCGCTCACGCTCATTCATGTGTTTGTAGGTGAGCCAAGAGAAGTCCAAACCCAGCCCCAGTGAAGTCTGTAAGGAACAACAAAGGTTTTGAAGAGTCAGCCCTTGCATCTCACGCACGAGACCCGTCTTCGCCTTTTTGTCATCCTGTTTTATTTTGTCATATGGGCGAAGTCTTTGAATATGTTGTATATAGTTTTGTTCGGCTGACTTAGACCTATATGATCCTGTATGTACAGAGCTTTGTGTAGTACATATTTTGATGTGAGTTATTAATGTGCATATGTATGGTTTGTTATGATGTGCCATGTAATCATAGCTCTATGGACAAAGTTTTAAATTGCTTCTGTTTGGTCCCCCATTAACTCTTTTAAAATATGTTTGGTTTGGTTTGAGGCCGTAGGTAATCTCATGATTACTGGCCAGTTATGTCCTTAACCCTTTGGGGCGGGTTCGGGTCATGACAGATTAATATTTTTCTTAAGTGAGCTTTTTTGAACATACCTGATCCTTGTGCTTTCCTTCTCCTTTTTATAGAGCTTCTCTTTTAGGTTTTATCCCCTACTACGCACCTTATCAAGACTTATTCCCCCAGCACTCTACGGAAAGGAATTGACAATTGGCCAAGATGTCAACTTGAATGGACCATTCAGCTTCTGCTACCAGAACTAAGATCTCTTACTTGACCATTTATTGAGCTCTAAATGGGCCTGATGGATGAGGCCAAAGGGGCCAACCTTCAATTGGGCCTAATGGTATTAGAATGCTTGAACACGGCTTCCACAATATCTAATAGTTGAGGATGTGTCATAAAAGATGCTAAATAAAATATGGTACAAAAATATGCTAAATGTAAATCTTAACGGCACAAATAACTATTAATTGCAATAATAATTTTTCTTTATGAAATATTACTAGTCAATAAAGAATTACAAATGATATTAGATAGGCACAAGTTTTTTTTTTTAATGACTCAGTATCTGGCCCATTGGACTAGCTAATTCATAGAACCAATAACACCATTCAATTGCGGGGGTCCCAATTTATAGTGTTTCTAGTTTAGACTCGACCCATTGTTTGTTTCGAATCCAGATTTCATTGTCTTATGCAGCTGTTTACGTCTTGTTTTCCCTCACCTCTCTGTGAGTTTGACCTTTGGAACGTGTTGTTTACATTTGGAACAGGTTGGTAGCTTGTTTTTCAAATTGTTGATGTCTAGAATTTTGTTCTTTCGCTCGAGTAGTTTTTGTGAACCTCCAGTACTTTTGCAAGTTTGTAAAACTACTGAAAGTTTGTATTCTTCGCTCGAGCGAAGCTTCATGCGCCTGAGTGACGGTCTTTTCTCTGTAAAACTACTGGGACTTTGTATTCTGTGCTTAAGCTAGGTTTCTTGTGCTTAAGTAGTGAAACTTATTATGTCTAGTCGCTCGAGCTACACATCTTGCGCTCGAGCGAACTGTGCATATATCAATTCGTAAAGACACTTTTCTGAGTCACTTTTTCACCTCTCTCTCTAAACATTTCAAAACCCTAATATCTCTCACTCTCTCTCTAAAACTCATCTATTTCACTCAAATACACCTAGATTCGTCGATTTTTTCACCTGTGTGCCTTTGTTAAAAAGGTAGAGCTTGGCGAGCGTTTCGTTCTAATCAGAGCAAAGTCAGTTTTCGGTGTCTTTGGGCTTCCTACACACACACACACACACACACTCTTTCTCTCTCTCTCTCTCTCTCTCTCTCTCTCTCTCTCTCTCTGTTGTCTTCTAAAACTTGAGGTAGGGATTCTTCACACTTTTTATGTGTTTTAACTTAGTTATTTGTGATTTCTAAACAATATTGTGATTTTGGAAATTTTTGGAATAAATCTCAGGTTTAGGTCGAAAATCGAAAGAAGGGTTTTTCAAATAGTTTCTTGGAAATGATTTTGATGTTGGAAATAATGTTGAGTTTGGTGGAAACGGTTGATTTTGATGTTTAGGGTTGATTTTGGAAAGAAAAAGGAATTTTGCTCTAAATGCCTCAAATGTTGATTTTGTATAAATGATGAAATTGACGTTGAAATTATCGAATTGGATTGATATTGATGAGGATGGTATAGTTGGATATGTATTATCACTCATCTCTTGAAATTTGAGAAGTTTATCTTTATGGAATATTAATTATTTGTTTAGAAACATCTGTTTTGGGTTGTCAGTAGAGAATAGCTATGATTATTGTAGAAATTTCATGTGAATTAGGAGAATTGAAACTATTTTTTTGTCTTTCATTTGCATTGTGCATTATCTCACACTTATACATTGAAAATGTTACTGTTTTGAGAAAATGGGTGAATCTGCGAAAGAGTTGTTATTTCAAATTAGTTAGCCTGTATGTCTAGGGTGAAAGTCCTAAAAACTGCGCATATACATGGGTGCCGATCCTACAGACGAAATTTACATGAAATGACAACAATAGCGCTTGTATAGCCTACGTTTACATAGGTCCCAGTTTACGATTTCCTCCAAACGAAATTTCTAGGAATGGTTATATTTTTTTGAAATTTCCAGAGTGTGATTCATTACCCTATTTTCTATTGTAAAGGAAATAATTTATGAACCATGAAAATAACTTGGCGTTACATGGTTTTGGAAACAAATATAAAATGTTTTGGCACGAGCATTGGATATGCATTCACCTTATAACTTTGTTAAGATTCATATACTTTGAATTATTTCTATTGGACTTTGGCTCACTGTAACAAGCCCGCGAGGGACCTCGACTACAGTTCGGACTCCCTTTTTTTTTTTGTTGCGGTTCTTAATCTAAACCAAAGAGTCCAACTCTGGCAAATCGCTTTGAGAAAAATAGATTTTGAAAAGAAGTGCCAAACATGGACTGCTTTGCCAGATACAGAGTCGCCACCTAAATATTTTTTAAAATGGGAAATTTAGGAAACCCTGACTCGGTGCCGAAGGCCACGTGTCCGTCATCACCAAAGTTGTCTTGGCTCGAGAGCTTGGGTACGATCGGGGAAGGTCAGCTATGAGCACCCCCTTTCGCCCGGTCCGAAGACCGGCCTCTACTAACCATGATATCCGATTTTGAAAACGTTATGTGTTCTTATTCCAGTTATTAGCCTAGAATTACTATGTTATGCGCACAGCAAACAAGTATAGACTAGATTGCCTAATTTGGAAACAAGCATTGCATATCCGTTTGTTTTGAAAAGCGCTTTGGAATTTGCTACTCGCAGGTAGGCTAAAACACGGATTTCAACGAATTTTTCCAACTCAAACAATCTAACCTTCACCCACAGGCATTCAAACAGTTTATCTCATATAAGCACTTAGCCACATGGTAAGCATACTATCATGGCAACATTCACACGCATGCGATATGCTAAAGCGAAAATACTTACATCATACTCCGTGCCAAAACAATAAACTAGTTAGTAAACATGCATGTCCTAGTTCATGTTAAAATGACTAATGCAACACAAGCAAAATGTGATTAGGATAGGCTCGGCTAATCTACGATGACATGTGAAATGCTACAACTAACACGTATTCAATTTGGAAATTGAAATACAGATGCAATTAGAATGATGCGCCGAGCCCGGTGCATGTAAGACAAATGAATGGATGCACGCATGCATTGCATGAGGTATGCTAATTTAAACGTGCCCTAATACTAACCATCAAAGCAGGTAAGTAAAAGGGAAGAAAGAAGTGGGGGGTTGGAAGACATGCACACCACTCACACACACCTATTACAGATTTGCCCTCGCCCGGAGGGACCAAATAAATAATACAAATTAATTAACTACGCAAGCTAATTAAATAGTACAAATTGCCTAATCAGTTAACAAACTAATTAAACTAGGAAAAGCAGTAAACCGCCTCGAGAGGAGAGCCAGATGCAGCGCATGCTCGGGTCCTGCTCGGAATTGCACTGCCATACATAGTCTGCCTCTGTTTTCCCTGCTCTGCCTCTCTGAAGACTGCCAAAGTCTCAAGGATGCCTCTCTGGATACTGGGAATCACCACCGGCTGAGTAGAATTACCACCGGCAGTGAATTGTGGTCACCGGCACAAAATGAATCCATCGGCTGGTGATTTACTGCCGGTCGGCAATGTATACTGCCGGTCGGCAAAGAATGCCTGCAGAACCTGCAACTCACAGCAGCAGAGGACAGAACTTGCATGGCAATACAATTCAAGCAATGTATGCACCAATCATGTCCCCTATCATGTTTATGACTCAAAGGGGCATGTGTCTCGATTCTCGGACCACCAATCATGCATTTCCATGCATGATGGGCCAAAGAATCAAGTGTGCAACTTTCATGTTAAATGAAATGCAAACCAAACAAACAAACCAAGGCGCAATTCCTATCACCAAGTCAAGGAATAAGGCATGCATGCAAGATGCAATGCAACCTAGGCATGCAAGCTAAGGATGCAACATGGCATGGCAAGACACTTATGCAAGCATACAAGCAAACATGAGGCAATGCAAACTGATGAAAAGGTGGACTTAGACATGATTTAGGCAACTCTAAATAGGCCTAAAACAGTGGCCAAAAACCAAGGAATTGGGATCAAACATACATACACACATGCAAGTAAGTTGGACCGACACTTAGGCATTAAATAAGCAACTCTAAGGCACACTTGAAAGGGGATATCATGGACAATTAGCATGCAACATAAGCTCTGAAAATCATTTTAAAACATGGTGCCAAACCAAGCAACAAGGCAAGCTAAACATGCAACAATGGTCCAAGCATTCAAGGCTCACCAAAGAGGCAATGGACTACACTTAGTACAACCACACATGGCAAGACTTAGGCAACCAAAAACAGAGTTTTAACACATGAAACTAAGCCCAAAAGACCAACTAGATAGCATCTAGATGGTTTGAATTTAAAGGCATGCATAAATGCTCAAACATGGAGCATGCAAGGCAAGCTTCCAAAGCTTCAAAGAGGCATCCAAGGCAAACATATGAGCATGTCAAAGGGATTGAAATAACATGTAGGGTGGTTCCAAACCACCGAAATGATGCAAGCAACACATACTACACATTCACATACTCGAAGCATACAAGCTCAAATACAAAGGAGCTATACTAAGCGTGCCAAGATCGACCCAAACAACTATGGACAGACCTAAAACATGGCAAAATGAGCACAAAACCTTCACAAGGCTAAACCTAAAACATGCTAGAGCAAAGGCTAACAACCTAAGGCATATTAAGGCAATAACAAGGCATTACATGGTAGGTATGCTAAGCATGCATGGTGTACCAAAACCAACACACAACAAGGTTATATCATGGCATAATAAGCATGGAAAATAGCCAAGACATGATCAATACACACCCTAACATGATGCTCCCTCAAGAGGCCAAAAAGGGTCCCTTTCAAGGACAACAAGGAGAGGGGGTGGCCCTCCCCTTTTGGAGACTTCAAGGCACCATCTCCACCACTGAAATCTCTCAAGATTTTCAGTGGTGAAGAGGCCCAAACTCCAAAGTCTCAAAACTTGCACAAAAATAGCACAAAAAGGAGCCTTACAAGGCTTAGGAGGGGTCAAACAAACCCAAACCACAAAACACTCTTAATAAACAATCAAGAGGGCTAAAAAACAAAACTTTTTTGTATTATACACTAAGCACGAAAACAGCTCTAAGATAGGTAGAAAAGCAATGCAAAAATGGGAAATAAAAGGGAAGTTTCTCACCCTTGTAGATCACCTTCACAAATGATGCTCCAACAGCCCTCCTTGGCTTGAATCTAGCTCCAAAACACCAAAACCAACCCCTTAGAACCTCAGTAGCCAAAGGAAGGTGAAGCACTAGGTGTTTGTGTGCAATAGTATGGACTAAAACACCTAGAACACAAAGAGAGAAAAAGAGAGATAGGAAATATGTATGAACCCCAACCCTAAAACCAGAGCTTCTCTTTGTGTTTTTCTCTCCAAAATTCTCTAAAAACCCCATGCCAAGAGAAGAGACCCTTCTCTTATAGGCAACCAACTTGTAAAGCTTATACAACAAGCTTACAAGGAGGGCATCCCTCCATACACGTGTTTGGAGGGGAACCAAATGCCACACAGCTGTCCTAAAATATCTGCAAAAGCAGATGAACAGTAGTCGGCTGGCCAAAAATGTCATTTTGACAAAAATGACTGCCGACCGGCAACAAAGAGTGCCGACCGGCCACATACATTGTCAGTGGCAACAAAAACCAGCCGGTGGCCTCTAGCCACCGCCGGTGGTGTGTGGGGATGCCTCACAAGGCATTCCCTGCCCCTCCAAGGCAAAACACAAGTGTTTGGTGCAAAACCAGACACAAAATGGTCAAGTTCGGAGATCCTGAGGCAGGGCGCGTAGCCGAGACCTCCGGGAACTCCAAACGAACACAAACATGGATAATCACCGAGTGTTCAAACGGTGACGTCCAAGTCTTGAGGACGGTCAAAAATGGGGTGTCTACACTCACCCTATGTGGGAAAAATATTTCAGGTGCTGATGATATGCTCCACCAAGGCAATAGCTTGGGAGGACTTGGGGCGAGAGCTTCTTTTGTGTATTTATTGTATTTATTTTTGTACAAGACAAGGGTTTTAACTGTATTGGACTTAAGTCCACTTTTGTTGTAACCAAGCATCGTCTTGGCAAGATGTAAGCCTTTAGGGCATTTCTTATTTGTCTAACCTTTATCTTGTCTTTCTATTATATCACTCTTTTGTAAAGCTTAATTATAAATCAATGAAAGATAACTTCTGTACCATTGTGAGCAATTCTTGATATTGAGTATGGGTTATTATAATTATTTCGGGGCGTTACAACTTGGTATCAGAGCGTACCAAGTTTGAATACTTTGGATAAGTGGGAAGTGGTTCTTATCACAATGGGTTTATCTCGCTTGATAGAGATGTTTATATGCTTGTAATGCTATGTGATAACATATTTATGTGATTATAGGGATATGGGATTTAATTCCTAAGATATTGATTGGGTCTATGAGTTTTTAGAAGTCCTATTAGAAGAGCACTTGATCACTCTAATTGGAACTCTGGCAATGCCGCAGGACAATCATTATCGAGGAAGGAAATTCGTATGTGCTTACTGTTGTCCATTGCATTAGGATGCAAGTGAGTTAGCTTTGACACATTTGTAAATGTGCAAATCTCTTTTGTTACCTTTATTAGGATGTTAGGATGTGGACGTGGTGGTGGTAGGTGTGGTCGACCTAGAAGACATAAGGTGCCTTTACCGGATGAAATTCTGGCGCAAGAGGAAGGGGTTGGTCAGGCCAATGTGGCCGAACCAGTTGGTCAGCAAGCCCTGGTGTAGACACCCGATTTTTTACCGACCTTAAGACTCAGACGTCATTGTCTGTGCACTAGGTGATTGTGCATGTTTGTGCTCATTTTGAGTTTTCGGAGCCTTCGGCTGGGCGCCTTGTCTCGGGACCTCTTACTACTTCTTCTCTTGGCCTGGTTTTTGGACCATGCCTTGCTGCCTTTGCCTAGAGGGAAACAGAGGCATGTAGGCCACTTTTTGTAGCCGTAGACTACCTTTCCCTCTCGTAGGCCACTTTTTGTACTCGTAGACTAGTTTTCGGGGCTTCCGGCTTAGTGCCTTGCCTTGCGGACTCTTGTCTTTCTTCCTTTTGGTTTGTTTTTGAACCAAACCTTGTTACCTTTTGCCTGGAGGATGGAACAGGGGTGTAGACCAGTTCCCCCCCCCCCCTTGTAGACCACTTTTCTTTCCTGCCAGCCACTTTTAGTGGTCGGCCAGCTAGGGTGGGTGGTCTGTGGACCACCTAAGGTGGTCGGCAGCTTGCCACCACCTTCTACTCTCTCTGTAGACCCTCTTCCTCCCTTGCCAACCAGTTTTATTCCCTGTAGACCACTTTTTGTGGTCGGTTGACTAGGGGGAGTGGTCGGTCGACCACTTTAACTGGTCGGCGGCCTTCCTGCATTTTCTGCAGATATTTTCCTTGCCAGCTGTGCCAGCTGTTGGGCACAGAAGGCATCCTCTATACACGTGTATGGAGGGATTGCATCAAGCCTCTAGCTTGTCTAACAAGCTTGAGGCATGGAATTCTATATAAGGGAGCCTCCTCTTTCTTGTTCAAGGTTCAAAAAATTTGCTTAAGGCTGAACATATCCTTCTCTCTCTATATTTCTCCCTCTCCCTCTATGTTTGTGCTATTTTGTGCCTTAAAGTGAGTTTTGTTCACACTTTTGCACTAAACACCTAGTGAAACACCTTCACTCTTGAGCTGAGGTTCTTGGAGGTTGCATTTGAGTGATTTTGGCTTGGTTTTTGCCTCTGAAGTTGCTGTTTTGAAGTTGTGCTTCAAGGGTGAGTAATAGCCTCTTTAAAGCTTTGTTTTCATTGCTTATTTGGCCCTATTTGCATGATGTTTTAGGCCTAACTTGCAACTACAAAAACTTTTGTATTTAAGTGCTTAAGGTGGTTGTTTGAAACCTCCTTAGTGTTGGAGGTGTTTTACCCTATTGTATGCCTTGTCTTGGTTTACTTTGTGCTATCTGCTAAGGCCTTTGAGATCACCTTTGTTTGGCCTCTTCACCACTGAATTCTAGAGGAATTTCAGTGGTGGAAAGTGTGTTTTGGAACCCAAAATAGGTGGGGGTGGTCCCCTCCTTTTGTACCTTGTTTGCATGTGTTATTGGCTTACCAAGTTAGCATTTTTTTTTACCTTCTTGGGCCCCTATCTTAGCATGTTTCAGGCCTTGTTTTGCCATGATATAGCTCTATTTGGGGTTGGTTTGGTTACCTCTTGCATGCTCCTTGCACTTGTAGTGCAATTCCACTCACTAGCCTAGCATGCTTACTATTTTGGCCTATGGCTCTAGCTTGTTTTGGCTCTTTTTTAGCATGCTTTTTGCCATGATTTCACATGCTTTAGGTCTGATTCGGGTGGTCTTAATCATGTATGCTTTCCTTTGTATAGCCATAGTGTAAAGCCCCTCCACAAGCTTTGTGTTTTGAGTCCACTAGCATGCATGGCTTGGGCTATTTGCATGATTTAGCATCATTTGATATATGATTTCAGAGCATGTTTCACTATCATATCCTCGCGTGTATCACTCTTTCAATGCTTTGGAGGGCTGTGCTTTATGCCTTAACCATGAGCCAATATGTATGCATGCTTGCCTAAGCTTTTGGGCTATCATCTCAGCATGTTTTTGGCGTTATTTTCCCATGTTACAACTCTGATTTTTGTTGGTGAAGTCATCTCATGCTTGGTTTTGGTATGTGTAGTATAATCCTCCTCATTAGCCTTGCATGCATCATGCTTTATGCCTCCCACTCTAGCATATGTTAGCTCTACTCCATGCATGTTTTGGCATTGTTTTAACCTACCTTAGGACTGTTTTGAGTCATCTTGGCCCTTTGGGGCTTGCTTAATATGGCTATGGTGCAAGTACCTTAGCTAGTCTTGAGCTTTGAGCTTCCTAGCATGCCTTATTTGTGATATGTGCATGATATGGCATCATTTGGAATGTAATTTCAGAGCTTATGTCTTTGCTATACTCCCATGTTTATCACTCTTTCATTGCTCTTGAGGGTTATGCCTTATGCCTTGTTTGTGAGCCAATGAATGAGTACGCTTTGCTTGCCTTTTGAGCCTATCTTTTAACATGTTTTTGGCCTTGATTTAGCATGCCTCAACTCTGTTTTGAGTAGTTTGGGTCATATGAGATTTGTTATGCATAGTTGTAGTGCAATAGCTTTGACTAGCTTAGTGATTCAAGGTCCTTAGGATGCTATGCTTGTGTTGTTTGCATGATTTGTCATCATTTCACACATGATTTCAGTGCATATAGTGTAGCTACACTCTCACATTTGTCACTTCTTCATTATGTTTGAAAGTTGTGCTTCTATGCTTTGTTCATGGGTTAATGCATGAACATCATTTTCTTGTCTTTCATGCTATCATCTCAGCGCATTTAGGCCACTGTTTTGGTATGGTTTAGGTCTGTCCATAGTTGGTTTAGCCATTTAAACTTGGTATTGCATGCCTCTTGTGAGATGCTCTTTACTAGCTTTGATGCCTTAGCTTCTAAACATGTCTTGCATGCATCGTTCACATGATAGAAGCTTGTGCATGCCACATTAACATTGATAGATAGGCATGTTGTGTATGTTGCATTGTGTTTGGATTAGACGTTAATCCAAACACGAGGAATGTCGCACGTTTCATACTTAAAGTGATGAAACGTGTAGCATTTCTTAGTCGCCGACCCTCTTGATCAAGCATGATAGAGGTGGAGGACCTTATGTGTTATTTGTGCATCCATCGACATTGACTTGTGCAAATTTGGCTTCTCGGCCATCTGTAGACATCCCGGAACGTCCTGGGAGGGAATCCCGTTTTGTTCTTTTTGGGGTCACTACAGTTTGGACTCAAATTGTCACGGTTCTTAATCTGAACCAAAGAGTCCAAATCCGGCAAATCGTTTTGGAAAACAGATTTTTGTAAAGAAGTACCAAACATGGACTGCTTTGCCAGATACAGAGTCGCCACCTAAATATTTTATTTTGAGAGAATTTAGGAAACCCTGACTCGTTTGCCTAAGGCCACATGTCCGTCATCACCAAAGTTGCCTCAGCTCGGGAACTTGGGTACGATTGGGGAAGGTCAGCTATGAGCACCCCTGCTCGCCCGATAAAAGATCGGCCTCTACTAACCATGATATCTAGTTTGGAAAACATTATGCATTCTTATTCCGGTTAATTAGCTAATCTTACTATGTGATGCGCACAACACAAAAGTATAGACTAGATCGCCTAATTTGGAACAAACCATTGCATATCCGCCCGTTTGGAAGACAGTTTGAGATTTGCTACTCGTAAGTAGGCTAAAACATGGATTTCAATGAGTCGTTCCAACTCAAACAATCCAACCTTCACCCACAGGCATTCAGGAAGTTTACATCACATAAGCATATAGCCACATGGTAAGCATGCTGTCATGTTAACATTCGCACTCATGCAAGATGCTAAAGCATAAAAAGCTTACCGAGTACTCCGAGCCAAAACAAAGAACTTGTTAGCAATCAATGTATGATCCAAGTCCATGTTGAATGGCTAATGCATCGCATACAAAATGTAACTAGAATAGGCTCGGCTAATCCTAGTATGGCATGTGGAATGCAACAAATAACACGTATTCAAGTTAGATTTGAAATATTATGCAGTTAGCATGATGCGCCGAGCCCGGTGCATGCAATACAAATGAATGGATGCACGCATACATAGCATAAGGTATGCTAAATTAAATATGCCCTAATACTAACCATCAAAGCAGGTAAGTAAAAGGGAGAAAGAAGTGGGGGTTGGAAGACATGCACACAAGCACCCACACTTATTACAAATTTGCCCTCGCTCGGAGAGACCAAAAGAATAATACACTTTAATTAACCTACAAGCTAATTACATAATTTACAGACCACCTAATTAATTAACAAATCAATTAAGCTAAGGAAAGCATTAAAAGGCCTCGAGAAGAGGGATGCACGCATGCTCGGATTGGCTTCGCCCGGAAATCCAATGCCATGCACAAGCTGCCTCTGTTTGCACTGTTTTGCTCCTCTGAAAATGGCACAATTCCCAAAGAACACTCTCTGAACACTGTGGAACACCACCGGCCAAGGGGGAACACCACCGGCCAAAGCTAAGTGGCCATCGACCACAAATGAAGCCATCGGCTATAAATGGATGGCCGGTCGGCACTGAATGAGATCGGTCGGCTATCTATGCCTGTAGAATCCTGCTTTGACAGCAACAGAGGACAAGCAAGGCATGTCAATGCATTTCAAGCAAATGTGTGCACCAACCACACTCCTTATCATATTCATGACTCAAAGGAGTTTGGTACTCGGCCCTCGGACCACCAATCGCGCATTTCAATGCGTGATGGCCCAAGAAACCAAGTTGTGCATTTTGATTTCAAATGTAATGCAAACCAAACAAACAATGAATCCTAACCTCTATCATGGTCAATCAAGAGGCGAGGAATGCACGCAAGATGCAACCTAAGCATGCAAGCCTAGCATGCCATATGAACATGCAAACAAGCAATGATGCTACCAAGGCAACTAGCATATTACAAGATGCAAGGACAAGCATGCAAACAAGTGTATGACTTCATTCGATCATGTGACAACATGTGAGGCATAACACATGCAAGTATGCAAGGTGACTTAACGTAAGATGCATGCCAAATGTAATGCCACTTAAACATGCAACAACACATGATAAGTCAAGTATGCAATCAACACACAAGGTGAACATGCCACAACGTGCGATGGATGGTCTTATACCAATTTGGGCAGCTCTCAAATAATCCCAAAACAGTGGCCAAATGCCAAGGAAATGAAGGCAAGATGACATACAAACATGCATGCGCACATGGTTCAACACTTAGGCATTAAAGAGCGACTTTTAAGCACACTTAAAAGAGGACAAACATGGACTAGTGGCATGCCTACTAAACTCTGAAATCATGTTATAAAAGGTGCCAAACCAAGTAAACAAGACAAGCTAAGCATGCAACGATGTCCAAAACTTAAGGCAAGCCAAGGGGCTTAAACCATAGCCATGCCAACCAAGCCTCACAAGGCTAAGAGGACTTAGAATAGTCCCAAGGCAAACCTAAACAAAGCTAAGGGCACACCTAGATAGCATCTAAGTGGCCTACACATGGAAGCATACAAAAGAGGCCAAACATGGAGCACAAGACTACAACCTTTTAAAGCATTAAAGGAGCATCAAATGCAAGCATACAAGCATACCATGTGGGATTGAAATAATGCTACAAGTGGTGCCAAACCACTGAAACAAGCTAAGCAATGCATGCTCAACACTCATACACCCAAAGCTAACAAGCCAAAATGCAAGGTGGCTATACAAAGCATGTCATGGTCGACCAAAAAAACCAAAAATAGAGCTAAAGCACACTAAAACATACACAAAAGCTTCACAAAGCTTGGCCAAAATCATGCTAGAACAAGGGTCAAAGCCTAAAGCATGTTAAGGCAAAATATGGCATTACAAGACAAGTATGCAAGACAAGCATGGTGTGTCTAAACCAATTAAAAACAGTGCTAAATCATGGCAAAATAAGCACAAATAACACTTAAGACATGGTCAACATGCACTTAAACAAGATGCTCACACATGAGGCTAAAATGGCCAACATTGAAGGCAACAAGGAGAGGGGATGGCCCTCTCCTTCTTAGGACCTTAAAGCACCATCCACACCACTGAAATCTCTCAAGATTTCAGTGGTGAGGAGGCCCAAACAAGGTGGTCCCGGAGCTCACCAAAATGGCACAAAATGGGGGCCAAACAAGGCCTATGAGGGGTCAAACAACCCCAAACACCAAAACAACCTTAAACAACTATTTTAAGCAAGTAAAAACAAGACTTTTATATGTTATACACTAAGCTCAAAAACAGATGCAAGGTAGGCAAAAAGACTATGCAAAAATGGGGTATTTAAAGGTAAAGTTCTTACCCTTGTAGATCCCTTCAAGAACAGCACTCCAGCTGCTTCTCCAAGCTTGAATCCACTCAAGAACTTCAAGAACAACCTATTGGCTCCTCAGCAACCAATGTAAGGTGTAGAACTAGGTGTTTGTGCACAAAAGTAAGGACAAACACACACTTATACACAAAGAGGGGAAGATATAGAGACAGAATATACACACTATGCTAACCCTAAAACCAGACCTCTGGAGCTTTTTTGTAACCTTGGAGGAGGGAGGAGAGGCCCTCCCTTTATAGAGGATCACTCTTGCAAAGCTTACAAAACAAGCTAAGCAAGAGTGAAATCCCTCCATACACATGTATGGAGGGGGTGCAAAGTGTATGCTAGCTAGAACAGCTGGCATAAAAATATCTGCAAAAGCAGATGCACAGTGCTCGGCCAGCCAAAAATGACAAATTGGCCAAAACAAGGGTCGGCCAGCCGGCCAAACACTTGGCCGATGGAAACAAAGCAAGGGTCGGTGGCCTCAAGCCATGGCCGGTGAGGTGTGGGGATGGCTAACAAGCCATTCCCTGCCTTCCAAGGCAAAAACACAAGTGTTTGGTGCAAAACCAAACACAAAACAGTCGAGTCGAGAGATCCTGAGACAAGGCGCGTGGCCGAGACCTCCGGGAACTCAAGACGAACACAAACATGGATAATCACCGAGTGTTCAAACGGTGACGTCCAAGTCTTGAGGACGGTCAAAAATGGGGTGTCTACACCATCGTGCATTGCGATGCTCGGTTGGTGGCCCGAGAGTCAAGTACCGCACTCCCTTGAGTTTGAGAAATGATAGGGAGGGTGGTTGTGCACACATATCTTGCAAATACACTGCTATGCCCCTTGTTGTTCTCTGTTGCAGCAAAACTGGAGCTTGGCAAATTTTCTGGTCTGCCGACCAGTAGGGGTGGTCGATCGACCACTTTTTCTGGTCCACAACCATTTTTTCTGGTCTACAGCCCCCTTTTCTGGTTGGTAGCCCACCAGGAGGTCCCATGTTGGAGCAGAAGCAATCTGGAAGTTAGTGCACTTTTCAGAGATCAAATCAAATGCAAACAGAGACAATTCTGGGCGTAGCAATGGATTTCCGAGCGAGGCGATTGAGCATGCATGCACCACTCACCCCGAGGAACTCTTTTAACTACTTTAGCTGCTTTGCTTACTTAGCTAATTCGTCGGCTTTGTACTTAATTAGTAAATGCGCTTAATTAATCGATTTGTTTTGTAATAATTAGTTAACTAGGAATAGTTAATTAGTTTTGGTTTGTAATAATTAGTTTAATTAGCGTAGCTAGTTAACTTATTATTCAGACCCTCCGTCGAGAGGGCAAAATGTTGTAATAAGTGTGCTTGTGTGTGATGCATGTCTTCCAACCCCATTTCTTTCTCCCTTTCACTTATCAACTTTCGATGGTTAGTTTAGGGCATATCTCAATTAGCATACTTATGCTTTGCATGCGTGCATCATTCATCTGTCTTACATGCACCGGGCTCGGCGCATCATTCAAACTGCATTGTATTTCAATTCCTATTTGAATACATGTATCAAATTGTTGCATTCATATGCCATCTTAGCCAGCCGAGCCTATTTTAGCTGCATGTGTTGCATTAAGCATTGTTAACATAGCTAGGATCATGCATTGATTACTAACTAGCTTCTGTTTTGGCTCGGAGTACACTATAAGTGTTTACGCTTTAGCATCTTGCATGTGTGTATATTACCATGCTAGCATGCTTTCCATAAGGCTATGTACTTAATTGCTTAACTGCATGAATGCCTGTGGATGAAGGCTTCATTACTTGAATTGGAACAATTCATCAAAATGTGCGTTTTAAACCCACTTGAGAGTGGCAAATCATGTTTTTAAGCCCACTTGAGGGTGGCGAATCCGCGTTTTAGCCTACTTACGAGTAGCAACTTCAAACCATTTTCAAAAAACAAACATGAGATGTTTTGTTCCAAATTGAGTGATTTAGTCTATACTTGTATGCTGTGCGCATCACATAGTAAGGTTAGATAATAATCGGAATAAGAACACATGTGTTTTAAAAAACAACATATCATGTTAGTAGAGGCCGATCTTCAATCAGGTGAGTGGGGGTGCTCATGTTATGGCCTTTCCCTCTCGTACCCAAGTTCCCGAGCCGAGGCAACTTTGGTGATGACAGACACGTGGCCTTAGGCACGAGTCAGGGTTTCCTAAATTTTTCGAAACAAAATATTTAGGTGGCGACTCTGAAATCTGGCAAAGCAGTCCATGTTTGGCGCTTTTTGATTAAAATTGATTTTCCAAAACGATTTGCTGGATTTGGACTCTTTGGTGATTTATCGGTCTTACATTGCACTTTGTGAGATTAGATTCAGAACCGTGATAGGAGTCCGAACTATAGTAGCTATGAATTCAATTCGTGCCCTCGCGCGCGCGGAGCGGAGTTCAGGCGGTCTACACCTGGGCGCTTTGGCTTGTGAGATGGCCAGAGCTTTGCTAGAATCCATGGATATTTTTAGGGCTGAGAATCAAGTCTAGGCCCAAGTAACTGAGGTAGGGCCGTCATTCTTGAAGAGGGAGTTCTTTCAATCAAATTCGGACGAGTTTTTGGGTGATCCTATGGAGCCACTAAAGGCGAATGAGTGGTTAGAATAGATGATGAAGACTTACGAGATGCTTGGCATCGAGGATGACAGTTTGAGAGTGACCTTGGCATCCTTCCAGCTGAAGGGAAATGCATGTGGACGCATTGGGGTGACTTAGGAGGCCTTTGTCAACGCCTTCCAGGACAAGTTCTTACTTCCGAAAGCTAGGGAGAAGTTAAGAGATCAGTTTCTGAAGCTTTAGCAGCTTAGTTTGCCAGTAGCTGAGTTTGAGGCAGCTTTCACTAGCCTCTCTAGATTTGCACCAGAACTCGTGGCGACTGAGGAATGCCGTTGTATTGAGTTTGAGAAGAGGGTGAAGACCGGGCTCCTTTTCAAGGTGGTTGGGTCAATTATTAGGAACTACGGATGCCTTGTGGAGGAGGCGGCTCATCTTGAGACTATAGTTTAAGCAAAGGATGAGCAGATGAGGGGCTCTAGGAGGAGTCAAGAGGTTCAGGGGGGAACCGGGATAGTAAGAGACAGAGGGGTTCCACCCCACAGTAGTCCCAGGCAGCACAGTCTAGGTCCACCTTTCCTGTGCTGAGTTCAGGTTCATGGAGAGGTAATCCAGGAGGTTTCTCTTGTTACAAGTGTGGCCAGTTGGGTCACAAGTCTCCAACTTACCTGCAGAAAGGAGGAGGGCAACAGTTTGCACTACCTACGGCTCGTTCTCAGAGCCAGAGTCAGGGGAGAGGGCAGCCACCTACTTGTTATCAGTGTGGGCAGTTAGGGCATATGAAGAGGTTTTTCCCTCAGTTGGGTAACACACCTGGTGCGTCTGGTGTGAGACTAACACAGAGCCACCAGCCTGCACACTAAGTTCAGGCCTCGAGGGCCAATCAGGGAGCCTCTTTAGCCTAGTCAGTGTATCAAACTTATGCTCCGAGGGGTGAGCAAGTGGAGTAGAGACCTACAAGGCATGTGTATGTTGTTACCACGTCAGACTTAGTGCCAGCACCTTTGGTAGTATGAGGTAACTTTTTGTTGTGTAATTCTATTGCCAATGTGTTAATTGATTCGGGTGCATCCCTTTCGTTCATCTCATCTACATTTGCATCGGCATTGGGATTAGAATTGGGCCGGTTAGCATCTCCACTAAGTTTAGAGTCACCTGTTGGTCGTGAAATTGTATTGGAACAGGGGTGTCGGGGTTATGAAATAGAAGTTGCCGGTCGCCGACTTCTTTTTGCATTCGTATTGATAGACATTTTAAGTTTTGATGCTATATTGGGTATGGACTGTTCATCATTGTATCGGGTTGTCATAGATTGTCACCGTCAGAAGGTTACTGTACGTACCTTGAGTGGTGATTGCTTTTATTTCATGGAGAACAGAGCCGATGGAGCTTCATTGCCCTTACGTAATCCATGAGGTCGAAGTGAGCTTAGTTGTCTTTTTGCAAACTTCTTGAGTAGTGAGTGTGATAAAGTCCGAGTTGAATTACCAAGGGTAGTTTGTGAATACTCGGACGTTTTTCCGAGGATCTCACAAATTTGTCACCTTACCGTGAGATTGAGTTTTCTATTAATTTAAGGCTTGGCACAACATCGATTTCTATGGCACAGTATAGATTTGCACCCGCCAAATTGAGTGAGTTGAAGATTACTCCAGGAGTTGTTCGATAAGGGTTTTATCCGCCGTAGTACTTCTCCTTGGGGAGCACCGACTCTCTTTGCCAAGAAAAAAGATGGTGCATTGCGACTTTGTATAGATTATCGGAAGTTGAACCGGGCAACCGTTAAGAACAAGTACCCAATGCCTCATATAGATGATTTGTTTGATTAGTTCAAAGGGTCTTGTTGCTTTTCTAAGATAGACCTGAGGTCGGGTTATCACCAATTGAAGGAAAGGGAGGAAGATATCCAGAAAACGACATTCCATGCGCGGTATAGCCATTATGAGTTCCTAGTGATGCCTTTTAGGCTAACCAATGCACCAGCCATATTTATGGATTTGATGAATCGGATCTTTCATGAGTTTCTAGACTGTTTTGTAGTCGTCTTTGTTGATGACATTTTCATTTACTCACCCTTTGAGGAGGAGCACGTGGAACACCTGCGGGTTGTACTTGAGTTGCCTAGAGCCCACAAACTGTATGCTAAGTTCGAGAAGTATGAATTCTGGTTGAGAGAAGTAACGTTCTTAGGCCATGTGGTATCTGAGGAAGGAGTGACTATATATTCATCCAAGATAGAAGCAGTACAAGATTGGAAACAACCTAAGAATGCCTTCAAGATTCGCAATTTCTTGGGATTAGCTGGGTATTACCATCGATTTTTGAAGGATTTCTCTAAATTAGCCTAACCGTTGACTAGACTGCCAAGGAAGGGAATCAAAGTTGTGTGGAGTGAGACTTGTAATAAGTCATTTCAAGAGCTTAAGGTTAGACTTACCACTGCTCCAGTGTTGATTATTCCGGAGATGAGTTTGGGCTATTCTGTGTATTGTGATGCTTCATGGGAAGGTTTAGGTTGTGTTTTGATGCAAGAAGGGAAGGTAGTAGCCTATGGCTCACGTCAGTTGAAAACACATGAGAGGAACTATCCCACCCATGATTTAGAACTAGCAGCTGTGATTTTTGTCTTGAAGATTTGGAGGCAATTGTAGACTCGACTTTCTTCGCGCGCCCCCCTCTCAGAGAGGGCGTGAATTGGTCTTACTATAGTTCGGACTCTTGTCACAGTTCTGAATCTAATCTTACAAAGTGCAATGTGCAATGTGAGACTGATAAACACCAAAGAGTCCAAATCTGGCAATTGGTTTGGGAAAATCAATTTTGAATGAAAAAGTGCCAAACATGGACTGCTTTGCCAGATTACAGAGTCGCCCACCTAAATATTTTATTTTGGGAAATTTAGGAAACCCTGACTCGTGCCAAAGGCCACGTGTCCATCATCACCAAAGTTGCCTCGGCTCAAGAAGTTGGGTACGAGAGGGGAAGGTCCTGAAATGAGCACCCCCGCTCTCCCAATCAAAGGATCGGCCTCTACTAACATGATATGTTGTTTTATAAACACATGTATTCTTATTCCGGTTATTAATCTAACTTACTATGTGATGCGCACAGCATACAAGTATAGACTAAAATCGTGAGAATTGGAACAAAACAATTCATGTTTGTTTTGGAAAATGGTTTGAAAGTGCTACTCGCAAGTAGGCTAAAGCGCGGATTTGCCACCCTCAAGTGGGCTTAAAACATGATTTGCCACTTCGCAAAGTGGGCTTAAAACTCACAATCATTGAGTTGTTCCAATTCATGCAATCAAGCCTTCACCCATAGGCATTCATGGAGTTAATCACATAAGCAAATAGTCTTATGGCAAGCATCCTATCATGGCAACACTCACACTCATGCAAGTATGCTAAAGCGTAAAACTTACAGTGTACTCCGAGCCAAAAACAAAAGCTAGTTAGAAATATGCATGATCTTAACTATACAAGATGCCTAATGTAACACATGCAAAAATGCAACTAAATAGGCTTGGCTATCTAAGATGGCATATGAATGCAACAATTGATAACATATATTCAAATAAGTATTAAAATACAATGCAGTTTGAATGATGTACCGAGCCTCAGTGCATGCAAGACAAATGAATGATGCACACATGCAAGCATAAGGCATGCTAATCAAAATATGCCCTAAAACTAACCATCGAAAGCGGTTAAGTAAAAGGGAGAAAGAAATGGGGTTAGAAGACATGCACACACACGCGCACCCTTATTACAACAATGCGCCCTCATGAAGAAGGGTCCAGATAAAAGCTAAGCTACACTAACTAATCTAATTAAACTAATTAGACTAATTATTACAAACCAAATTGAATAACTAGCAAACTACTTACTAATTATTACAACACTTAACTAATTGGCGCACTAATTAATTAAATTACAAAACCAATGCTAACTAACAAGTAAAGCTTTAAACAATGCTGCCTCAGCTCTGCTCTAGGAAATTGAACATGCTTGCATTCGGTTTCTCGCCCCGAAAAGCTCTCCGGTTTGCTCTTGAGAGGCTCTGTTTGCAGGGTTACTCCAAGAACTTTCTGCTCTGCCTTACCAATTCCATGCTGAGGAATGCACCAGTGGCTTGCCAGCCATGGGAGCTTACTGCCGGCCACCTACCGGCCAAAGATGTGTACTGCCGGCCAAGGATGAAGCAGTGCCGGCCATTGATGGAGCATTGCTGGCCACTGGTGTTTTGTAACACGATTCTGCAACAGAGCTCAAACAGAGAAAAGGGGAGGGTCTCCCAAGGATATGTTTGTACTGCACCCTCTCCTTATCATCTCAAAACATCAAAGGAGGGGAGTTATTGGATCCAAAACCATCAACCAAGCATTTTTTATGCATGATGGCTAAGGATCCAACTTGCACAAATTCAATAAATGCACAAAACAAAGACATAAGTCCATTAACTTATCATGAGAGATCAAAGGCAACGAAAACCAAAAAACGTGACACGTCTCATCACTATGAATATGAAACGTCTCACATTTCTTGTGTTTGGATTAACATCTGATCCAAACACATACAATGCAACAAACATGCTTATCTTGCACAAGTTTTACTTTGCTCAATTCTTGTTTACACATTTTACATTACCGGGCCATTAATTAACCGGTTAAGTACAAGTAATTGTCCTCTAATTGGAAAGATAGCCTAAGCTTCAAGTGCCTTGAGCATGAAAGAGGTCTTATGCTGTTGGTTAGTAGAAACCCTCAAGGGAGGATTAAAACTATTAGGCATGAATGCCTCAATTTCATGCCCAAGCCAGCAAGGGGCTCAAGACCATTTTCAAAAGCAAATTAAAAAGTGAAGAATGGAGGGAGGTGGCAGATATTTCAGTGCTAAAATGGCATGAAAAGTAACACTATAACATACAAACAACTCATGTACAACATGTTAGAAGCCTCAAAACACTAAGCTAGTGAAGGCACTTGCATTATAGCTATACAAAACAAAGCTCACATGGGACAAATATTTCAAAACAGAGTTAAAGCATGCTAAATCAATAGCAAAAATGTGCTGAAGTTGAGCTAACACAAGCTAAAATGATAGGCTAAATCATCATCCATGCTAGGTTAGTAAGCATAATTACACTACAAGTGCAAAAAGCAAGCAACAAGTGACCCAACTAGGCAAAAACAGAGTTAAAGCAGGTCAAAATAGGGCCTAAAACATGCTGAGATTAAGTCATGTGATGATAAAAAAACATGCTCAACTAGTAGGCCATCAACACATACAAACAAGATACAAGGAGGGGGGGACCACCCCCTCATATTTTGGTCCTCAAAACCAACTTTCTACCACTGAAATTCCTTTGGAATTCAATGGTTAAAAGGCCAAGAAAAGGAGGTTTCAAAAGCTTTAAAAGAAGGCTCAAAAGGCTTTACAAGCCAAAGAGCAAAGGAGGGGAACCACCCCTTAACCAAATAGAGGTTTTTACAGTTGAAAACCAGCTCAAAAACAGTTTGCAAAGGTGGCAAAACAAGTGTGCAAAACAAGCTTAAAGGGTGAGTCTTATACCTATTGAAGGGAAGACAACACTAAAGCAACAAAACCAAGCCAAATGACCTTCAAGAGCTCCAAGGAAGCTCCAAGAGAGCTTCAAGCAACCTCAGCCCAAAGTTGAACCACTTTAATCAAGGATGAATAAGCTAAAGTTTGATGTATGCAAGCCTTTAAGCACAAATGCTCAAGAGAGAGAGAGAAATCTAGAGAGAGAGGTTTTAGAGAGAGAGGCTCCCAAACCTTTTGCTAAATTGTTCTAACCTTTTGAACCATAGAGAAGCCTCTCTATATATAGAAAAATACAAGCTTTGGTGGAAATATCTCCAAAAGGGACAGCTGTAACAGCTGGAAGTAAAATATCTACAGAAAACTACCTTTTTGCATCAATGGTCGACACTGGATCACTGATGGCCGGCACTACATCATTGTTGGCTGGCATGGGACACTCTTGGACGGAAGGGGGCCAGCATAGGCCATTCATGGCCGGCACATGGCCAAAAAATCCCATTTATGGCCAGCATTCTCCACCTCTGGTTGGCCAGAAAAATCTGCTTTTTGGGCCCGACTTCAACCGGACATAACTCCCTCATCTGGACTCCTTTGCTGGTCATTCTTGAGCCTAAATTGAAGCCCTTTAAGTCTTATTTCCAATGGTGGAAGCCTCACATCAAAATTCCAACTGTGAAAAAAGTTATGCCTCTTTGAGTGAAGACTGCTCAGTTTCGATCCTACCCAGATTCATGCCAAACTTCTCCCAAACTAGTTTTCTTCTCTCCTCTCCTCTTTTCTTCAACTCCAAACCCATAAATAAGGTGTTTTGAAATATTTTTCAAAAGGTTCACCTCTCTTTCATTCATTTCCACTTTTGTCCTTGCTGTAGTTTACCGAAAAGCGCAACATTTAACAAAATGCGAGCCTCGGAGCATCGTAGAATCGTTTTTCAAAAATATTTTGAAAGAGAGGGTTTTAAGGTCTCAAAATCACTTTAGTCAAAAGGCTTTGGTCCAAAAAGGGGTGTGAAGTTGGGATTTGACGCTCTCATTGCCAAAGAAATTAAACCTTTGCACTGCACAACTTTCATCACCAAGTAAACAATCAATGGCGCCCAAGTCTTCCGGGCGATCAAAAATGGAGTGTCTATAGCAATGCCTTTATGGTGAGAAGTTTGAGGTGTTTTCTAATCATAAGAGTTTGAAGTATCTATTCTCGCAAAAAGATCTAAATTTGAGGCAAAGGAGATAGATGGAGTTTATGGAGGGATATAATTTTAAGTTGCACTATCATTGGGGAAAGGCTAATGTAGTGGCCGGTACCTTGAGTAGGAAATCCATTAGTAGCGTAGCTTGCATTGCCATCCGAGAATGGGAAATGTTGGGTGCTATTGGTGAGTTTAACTTGCATCTTGGCGAGTCCGTTGAATCAGTAGCTTTGTTTTCGGTAGTTGCACAACCTACACTTGTGAGTCGAGTTATGGAAGCACTAAGCGGTGACTTTGAGGTAGAATCCCTTCGGGAAAAGATCTCCACTGGTAAGATAGAAAGAGGCTTGAACGTGTACTTAGACTCGAGTGTTAGATACCTTGACCGTCTTTTTGTACCTGAGTCTTGTCGAGAGGACGTACTCTGAGAGTTTCACCATTCATGCCTTGCGGTGTACTTGGGAGGCACAAAGTTGTATCACGATCTTAGTCGTCAATTTTGGTGGAAGGGGATGAAGAAGGATGTAGCCATGTTTGTGTCGAGGTGCTTTACTTATCAACAAGTGAAGGCCGAGCATCAGCGGCCAGTGGGTTTGTTGTAACCCTTGCCTATAGCTAAGTGGAAGTGGGAGCATGTCATAATGGATTTTGTTGTGGGTCTTCCAATGACTTAATGGGGGTAATGACGCCATTTGGGTAGTAGTTGACTGATTGACAAAGTCAACGTACTTTGTACGTATGTGCACGAATGACTCGGTAGACTATCTACCTGACCTTTGTATTAGAGACATTGTTTGACTTCATGGGGTCCCTATAACTATTGTTTCTGATAGAGATTCGCGTTTTACGGCTTGGTTGTGGTAGAGCCTGCAAAATACCTTGGGTATTAGGTTGACTTTTAGTACCGCCTATCATCTTCAGACTAACAAGTAATCAGAGCGTACTATTCAGATCCTTGAGGATATGCTTTGAGGTCGTGTCCTTGACTTTAAGGGGTTGTGGGAGAGGCACTTACCCTTAGTGGAGTTTGTCTATAACAATAGCTTCCAGTCGAGTATTGGTATGACATCATTTGAGGCCTTGTATAGCCGACCGTGTAGATGCCCCGTATGTTGGGCCGAGGTCGGTGATGCACCAATGTTAGGTCCAGAGTTAGTCTGGGAGACGACGGAGAAGATTGCACTTATCCATAAGAGGTTAGTTACGGCTCAGAGTCATCAGAAAAGCTATGACGACCATAGGTGGAGACCATTACCCTTTAAGGTGGAAGATCACGTCTTCTTAAAAATATCACCTAAACTAGATTTGATGAGGTTTGGGAAAAGCGGGAAGTTGTCTTCTAGGTTTATTGGGCCTTTTGAGATCCTAGAGCGGATTGGGGAGATAGCTTATTGTTTAGCATTGCCGCCATAGCTTTCCAGGGTTCATGACGTGTTTCATATTTGTATGCTCCGGAAGTATGAGCCAGATTCATCACACGTGTTGGATTGGACGGAGGTAGAGGTAGATGAGGATGCCTCGTATGACGAGAGACCTGTTAGAGTTTTAGATACTTGAGACCAAGTCTTGCGAGGCAAGATGATTCCATTGGTAAAAGTGTTATGGCGACACCATGGGATTGAGGAAGCCACTTGGGAGCGTGAGGCAGAAGTTCGTGAGAAATATCCAGACTTATTTATTGATGTTTGAACATGTATTGGAAACTTGGTTATATTAATGAAATATAAACATTGTATATGTTTTGTAAATATGAATTGTATATTCAATATCGAGAACTCGTTTATTATGTTGATAACAATAGATAACTGGTGGATAGGTCATAGTGACAAATCTGAATGACTATCATTGTTGTAATTGGTTTAATCTTAAATTTTATGTTTGGTTTAAATTTCAGGGACGAAATTCCATAAGGAGGGAGGTTATAGTGTTTCTGGTTTAAACTCGACCCATTGTATGTTTCAAATCTGGGTCTTATTATCTTATGTAGTTTGTTCATGTCTTGTTTTTCGTCATCTCTCTCTAAGTTTGGCCTTTGGGATATGTTGTTTACATTTGGAACAAGTTGGTAGCTTGTTTTTCAAATTGTTGATGTCTAGAATTTTGTTCCTTTGCTCGAGCGACACTTCTTGCGCTCGAGCGGTTTTTGTGAACGTCCAGTACTTTTGCAGGTCTATAAAACTACTGGGAGCTTGCATTCTTCGCTCGAGCAAAGCTTCTTACGCTCAAGTGACGATCTTCTGTCTGTAAAACTACTGGCAGTTCAAATTCTGCACTCGAGCCGAGTTTCTTGTGCTCCAGCAATGAAACTTATTGTGTCTGGTCGCTCAAGCGACATATCTTGCGCTCGAGCGAATTGTAAGTATATCAGTTCGTAAAAACACTTTTCTGAGTCAATTTTTCACCTCTCTCTCTCTCTAAACATTTCAAAATCCTAATATCACTCTCTCTCTCTCTTTCTCTCTCTAAAACTCATCTATTTTCTTTAAATATACCTAGATCCATTGATCTTTTCACCCGTGTGCTTTTGTTAAAAAGGTAGAGTTTGGTGAGAGCTTCATTCTAATCGAAGCAAAGTCAGTTTTTAGTGTCTTTGGGCTTCTTACACTCTCTCTCTCTCTCTCTCTCTCTCTCTCTCTCTCTCTCGTCTTCTAAAACTTGAGGTAGGGATTCTTCGCACTTTCTATGAGTTTTAATTTAGTTATTTGTGATTTCTAAACAATATTGTGAATTTGGGAATTTTGGGAACAAATCTCGGGTTTAGGTTGAAAATCAAAAAAGGGGTTTTTCAAATAGATTCTTGGAAATGATTTTGATGTTGGAAATAATGTTGAGTTGGGTGGAAATAGTTGATTTTGATACTTAGGATTGATTTTGGAAAGAAAAAGGAATTTCGCTCTAAATGGCTCAAAAGTTGATTTTATATAAATGATGAAATTGATGTTGAAATTATCGAATTGGATTAATATTGATGAGGGTTGTAGAGTTGAATATGTATTATCATTCATCTCTTGAAATTTGAAAAGTTTATCTTTATTAAATATTAATTATCTGTTTAGAAATATCTGTTTTTGGCTATTGGTAGAGGATAGCTATGATTGTTATAAAAATTGCATGTGACTTAGGAGAATTGAAACTATTTTTTTCTTAATCATTGGCATTGAGCATTATCTGACACTTATACACTGAAAATGTTACTGTTTTGAGAAAATAGGTGAATCTGGAAAAGAGTAGTTGTTACTTCAAATAAATTAAGCTGTGTGTCCAGGGTAAAAATCTCGAAAACCGCACGTATACATGGGTGCCAATTTATCAGACGAAATTTTCGTGAAATGGCAATAGTAGTGCTTGTATAGCCTACATTTACATGGGTCCCGGTTTACGATTCCTCCGGACGAAATTTTCGGGAAAGGTTGTATTATTTTGAAATTCCCAGAGTGTGATTCACTATCCTATTTTCTATTGTAAAGGAAATGATTTATAAACCATGAAAATAGCTTGGCATTGCATGGTTTTCGAAACAAAACTTGACATTGCATGGTTTTGGAAACAAATATAAAATGTTTTGGCACAAATATTACCTATGCATTCACCTTATAGCTTTATGTAGACACCCCATTTTTGACCGTCCTCAAGACTTGGACGTCACCCTTTGAACACTCGGTGATCATCCATGTTTGTGTTCGTTTGGAGTTCCCGGAGGTCTCAGCTACGTGCCTTGCCTCAGGATCTCCGAACTCGATTGTTTAGTGTTTGGTTTTGCACCAAACACTTGTGTTTTGCCTTGGAGGGGCAGGGAATGCCTTGTGAGGCATCCCCACACATCACCAGCCATGGCTAGAGGCCACCGGCTGGTGTTTTGTTGCCATCGGCAATGTATATTGCCGGTCGGCACTTTTTGTTGCCGGTCGGCAGTCCATTTTGTCAAAATGGCAATTTTGGGCAGCCGACTATTGTTCATCTGCTTTTGCAGATATTTTAAGACAGCTGTCTTGCATTTTGTTCCCCTCCATACACGTGTATGGAGGGATGGCTTCCTTGTTAGCTTAACTTGTAAGCTTTACAAGATTGGCTCCTCTATAAGAGGAGCCCTCCTCTCTTGGCTTTAGGGTTAGAGATTTAGGGTTAGAAAAAGTTCAGAGGAAGCTTTGGATTGGGGTTAGGGTTTATATATATTTCCTATCTCTATATCTCCCTCTTGTGTGTTCTAGTGTGTGTCTTAGGCTTACTATTGCACACAAACACATAGTATTGCACCTTCTCTTGATTCTTGAAGGGCCAGAGGGTTGTTCTTGGTGTTCTTGAGCTGTTTTGGAGCTAAGGAAGCAGTTGGTCCACCATTTGTGAAAGAGGACTTCAAGGGTAAGAAACTCACTCCTTTTTCCCCATTTTTGCATTGTATTTTTGCCTATCTTAGAACTGTTTTTGAGCTTAGTACATAATATAAAAAAGTTCTGTTTTTGGGCCCTCTAAATAGTTTGTTTAGAGTGTTTTGTGGTTTGGAGGTGTTTGACCCCTCTTAAACCTTGAGAGGCCCCATTTTGTGCTATTTTGAGTGAGCTCCGGGACTTCGGTGTTTGGGCCTCCTCACCACTGAAATCTTGAGGGATTTCAGTGGTAAGGATGGTACCTTGAAGTCCCAAGAAGGAGAGGGCCACCCCCTCTCCTTGCATGTTTAGCCTATCCTGTTTGCTTGGTTTGACACCTTATTCTTGCATGATTTTCAGAGCTTAATACATGTCATATGTCCATGATTATTCCCTTTTAAGTGTTCTTAAAAGATGTCCTTTGATGTTTAAGTGTTTAGGCCTTAACACGTGCATGTGTGTATGTGTGTTTGGTCTCATTTTCTTAAGCTTTGGCCACTGTTTTGGACCAAATATAGGGCTGCCCAAATTAGTGTAAGATCATCCTCTTATGTTATTGCACGTATGCCTTGCATATCATCACATGTTTGCCCCATTTCACCTCGTGTTGCATACCATGTGTAATTGCATTTTGTTGCATTGCTTGAGTTGCATGATATGTTGTCGCATGTTTAGGTTGTAATACATTTGGCATGTATTCTCTCCTCTAGCCACTTAACATGTTGTTGCATGCTTGTGCATTGTCCATATTCATGCTTGCATACTTGCTCTCATGATCATATTCCATGCTAGTTTACATGCCTAGGTTGCATTCTATCTAGTATGCATGCCTTGTCCCTTGATCAAGTGATAGGGAGTGCGCCTTTGCTTGTTTGTTTGCATTTCATTTGACATGAAAATGTGCACACTTGGTCCCTTGGGCCATCACGCATGGAAATGCGCGATTGATGGTCCGAGAACCAAGAACTATGTCCCTTTGATGTCTTACACATGAAAAGGGGCTTGGTTGGTGTATACATGGCTTGAATTGCAGTGCCATGCAAAGCTCTGTCCTCTGTTGCTGTCAAACAGGTTCTGCAGGAATTTATTGCCGATCAACCGCACCTAGTGCCGACCGGCAGTTAATAGATGGCCGATGGCTTCATCAACAGCCGATGACCACATCCCACTGCCGGTGGAGATTCTACTCAGCCGGTGGTGTCTCCCAATGTTCAGGGAAGCAATTAAGAGACTTTGGCAGTCTTCAGAGAGGCAGAGCAGGGAAAACATAGACAGTCTATGCATGGCAGTGCGCTTCCGAGTGGAACCTGAGCATGCATTACATTGGACCCGCTTCCCGAGGCCTTTTACTACTTTCCTTAGCTTAGTTAATTTGTTAATTAATTAAGTGTTCTGTAATAATTAATTAGCTTGTAGGTTAATTAATTTGTATATTCTTTTGGTCCCTCCGAGCGAGGGCGAATCTGTAATAAGTGTGGGTGCGTGTGTGTGCATGTCTTCCAATCCCCATTTCTTTCTTCCCTTTTATTTACCTGCTTATGATGGTAGATTAGGACATGTCTAAATTAGCATACCTTATGCTATGCATGCGTGCATCCATACATTTGTCTTGCATGCACCGGGCTCGGCGCATCACGCTAACTGCATTTGTACTTCAATTCCAAATTGAATACGTGCATCAATTGACTACATTTCACATGCCATGTTTAGGTTAGCCGAGCCTACTCTAAATTGCATCTTGTATGTGTTGCACTAGTCAAATTGACATGAACTAGGACCATGCATGTCTACTAACCAGTTTACTATTTTGGCACGGAGTACAATGTAAGTACCTTTATGCTTTAACATATCGCATGCATGTGAATGTTAACATGATAGCATGCTTACCATGTGGCTAGATGCTTATGTGTTATAAACTGCCTGAATGCCTGTGGGTGAAGGTTGGATTGTTTGAGTTGGAATAGCTCATTGAAATCCATGTTTTAGCCTACTTGCGAGTAGCGAATTCCAAAAAACATTTTCAAAACAAACGGATATGCAATGCTTATTTCCAAATTAGGCGATCTAGTCTATACTTGTTTGCTGTGCGCATAACATAGTAATTCTAGGCTAATAACCGGAATAAGAATACATAACGTTTTCAAAATCGGATATCACGGTTAGTAGAGGCCGGTCTTCGGACCGGGCGAGAGGGGGTGCTCATAGCTGACCTTCCCCAATCGTACCCAAGTTCCCGAGCCGAGGCAACTTTGGTGATGACGGACACGTGGCCTTTGGCACCGAGTCAGGGTTTCCTAAATTTTCCAAAATAAAATATTTATGTGGCGACTCTGTATCTGGCAAAGCAGTCCATGTTTGGCACTTCTTTTCAAAAATCTGTTTTCTCAAAACGATTTGCCGGATTTGGACTCTTTGGTTCAAGATTAAGAACCGTGACACAATTTGAGTCCGAACTGTAGTAAGCCCAAAGCGAACAAGACGGGAGTCATCCTCCCGGGGCGTTTGGGGACGTCTACAGTTTCTGGCGACTCTGCTGGGGACATTAGAGAACTTGACTCGAACTCGTGATATCTTGTTTTGACCACACTTATGTGTTTCTTTGCATTGCATGTGCATTGGTGCGCCTAGGACACCGTGTTGGCCATCTGCTATTCCTGAGCGGTTTGCTGGAGTCTTGTCTTGTCAGGGCATGACCATAAGGCTGACCGGTTGCGGGCTCTACCAGTATGGGAACACAAACCCCGGTTCTACCGGGGCACCCTTTTCGACCATTCGACCTAGTGCATATTCGGAATCCATAGTGACCATTCCAAGCTAGGACAGGTTGCTTACCCGATAGGTTGTTTGAAACCGCTGCGTGCGTAGTGAAACCCTAGCTCCTGACAAAATAAATAGGATAGGGAAACCCTACCCCAACATAGGGGTGTATTGGCTCTCTTTACTTGCTATGTGCTTTTGGAGTGTATTTCTACAGGGAACACACGTATCAGTTTGCAAGTTTGAGTATCAGGCCTGAGGGCACCAGTATCGGTATTTGTGAGAATCAGCTATAGCTGTGGGTATCTGATTCAGTGTTTTGGGACAGATATTTAGGGAACAGTGATCAGTAATAGAATACAGTCGTTCAACTTTGCTTGTATCCGTTCCAGTGAAGTTGAGCTGAGATGCTGTCTGTTTTCTCTTTTGCTAGGGTAGTCCTGGAACCATAGCTTCAGAAGGCTCCACTATCCCCTGGGTGCATTGGACTAGCGCTGATAGACTTTGTTAGGTCAGAAATTCAATTCAAGGGCAACCAGTGTTCTTTCCCTGAGGCAAGGCAAAGAAAGGCCAGTCAGGGCTCACCGGTTCATCTGATCTGACAGTTACCAGTCACATCATCAGTAGACCCGTGATGGCACAGGGTTCGGAAGAATTTGTGGCCGTGATAGCCGCGTTAAATCAGGGAACTGCCATGCAGGCTGAGACCAGTGTTGAAACACGACGCCCATCTGGGGCATCTGCCTCACATCTAGCTTCGGGACCCCAGCCAAACTTTGACCCACTTCCGCCAGCTGAAGATTTACAGGGTCCGAATCCCCAAGAAGGGTTGGCTCAAGCCCGAGTTGTCAGACCCCTGGTGCAGCCTACTGAGAGGTTTCAACCCTTTCATGTTGATGAGTTCAATCCGACTGTAGCGAAAATCGCAAACCTTGAGAAGCAATTCAAGAAGGCACAGGGCCTTAACTCCATTCTCGACATTGAGGATGGGCACATCGAGGCTGCCGTCCGGCTTCCAGACAGATTCAAAATGCCATATATTGACCGTTTTGACGGGTCTGGAGATCCAATGGTACATATCCGACTTTTCTTGGATGTCCTGAAGCCGATGGGTCTGACTAAGCCACAAAAACTCTCTTTGTATGGAAGAACCCTGTCGGGTGTGGCAGCCACTTGGTACGCTAAGTTAGAAGATAAAGTGAAGCAAAACTGGGAAGAACTGGCTGAGGCCTTTGTCGATCAGTATTCGTACAACACCCAAGTTGAAATGACCATCCAAGAGCTTGAAGTAACCCGCCAAAACCCAGCAGAGCCTTTTGTGGAATTTGTTGCGAGGTGGAGAGCAAAGGCAGCACAGATGACAGATCGGCCTTCCGAGAAGGATCAAGTGCAGATGATGGTGCGAAACCTCGAGCATGATATGTTGCAAAAGTTGATAGTCACTCCGCTATTCACTTTCAAAAGTTTGCATGAACTGGGGGTCCAGATCGAGAATGCGTTCAACAGTGGGATCATTCCCAGAACAAGTGAACCAACAAGAAGGGTGATTTCCGGAAGTACCAATGCTGGAAGTAGCCCTATTCCTGAGCCCGTTGAAATCAATACAGTAGCCACAGCCAACCCTTCTGCCAAACCAAGCCTACAAACAGCCGGCCCAGCCCGAGCTCAGGGCAGAACTTTCACCCCCCTCTATATGAGCCTGACTAAAAGTCTTGATGGAAAGAGGGCATCTCAAACCCCTCGATCCTCAACCTCTTCCTGACCCACTCCCAGCTAGACATAATTCCTCCAAGTACTGTATGTACCATCAGCAGCGCGGTCATGGCACCGACCGTTGCTACCGCCTTCGTCATGAGGTCCAAAATCTCATTGACAACCGGACGATAGCTCCACCTTCAGACCCCAATGGCCAAGTACCCCATCTACATATCAATCTCATCCATACACTGCCGTCCACCTACAACCCCAGCGTATACATCACCCCAGCCCATTTACCCAAACCAGAGGTGTTTATCCCGGAAAACATGGACTTATGCATGATGGGTGCATCTGAACCCCAATCATCTCAAACCCATGAACCAACTACTTCTGAGCTGATGAAAATGATTGAAGACCTTCAGAGAACTGTGGCAGATCTGGCCTTTGGGGTTTTGGCCCCATTATCGACCATATCACGTACTAGGGAGTTCGTGTCTAAAGGCTCCCCAACCTTGGGACAGGTTGCATTGGAAGAAGGCCAATCAATTAACAAAGTGGAAGCAAGGGGTAAGAACAAGGTAGGGGCAGGCATTGGCCCCCATGAACACCTTCGGTGGGATATTGAGGTTTTCAAAGCTGAAGGACTGAACAAAGAGCAAGTCCTTGCGGTTGTTGCAGAGGCTGTGGATGACACTTTTGCCACTCAAAATGAGAGCAGTCTGAATCAAGGGGCAAGCCGGGAAAAGGGCCTTTGTACCAGGAATGTTCCTTTCAGCCCTAATCCCGTGCTCGGAAGAGATCAGCAAACCCAGTCAACGCCTGCCAATCTCTTTGCTGGTGCATCCAGCAAAAAGCCACGAACCTCAAAACACCCACCTCGAGGCCAGAGGGTGTTCACACCACTGTACATGTGTCTATCAGCGGCCTTGAGGGTCCTGATTAGAGAGGGGGATTTGAAACCCTTGGAGCCGCGACCATTGCCAGATAGACTTCCTTCCTCCCATAATTCGGCCAAGTACTGTGCCTTACATCAACAAGTCGGCCACGACACTGATGGTTGTTACCGTCTTCCCTATGAAATACAAGATCTGATTGACAACAAGATCATCACCGCACCAGTCTTGCAAAGTCTATCGGCACTGGATCAGTGAACTTATGGGGGATAATGTGATTATGTGATCAGGGGATGAACCACCTGCGGGCAGCGCTCAGTTTACTCCAGATGTGGCGTTTGGCACGCACTGTTTTGAGCATTTGCGAATGCTAGTTTTGTAGTTTCTGACTTGGGTGTTGAGTCAGTTCTATAGTTTTGTTTTGAGTCTGTCTCTTTGTTTTGAGTCAGTCTTTTTGATTAAGGGTCTGTCTTGTTGTATCGAGTCAGTCCTGTTGTAAAAAGGTTAGGT
This sequence comes from Camellia granthamiana, assembly GCA_036172215.1. Lineage (NCBI taxonomy): Eukaryota > Viridiplantae > Streptophyta > Magnoliopsida > Ericales > Theaceae > Camellia > Camellia granthamiana. The sequence continues at coordinate 64,551,532 of CM069912.1, forward strand.
GATTCCGGGGGTGTTACCTCGGGCATCACCATTTTGTTTCGCGTTTGTCTTTTCATTTTGTTTTGAGTCTGTTTCTGTCAGGGAGCCAGTTGCACCAACAGATTTGAATGAACAGCAGTGATTTTCACATTTTTGTGTTCGCTTCTGCCTTGTGCCAGTTGTGCCAGAAGTTCTGAATGAAACGGCAGTGCATTCCACCTGCTCTTTTCTGTGCCTTGAAGTCATTGTAATGACCTGAGTTTTTCAAAACTTTTTGAACACTGAGGTGAAAACAAAGAGGGAGGAATTCCTCGGGATTTGTAAAACTTTGATCAAACTGAGAGAAAGAGAGGCGTGCTAAACCTTTAATGAATGAAATCATGCTTGTTAGTGTGAGTACTGAGAAGGACCCTAGCTTTGATCCAGATTGGTTCTACACTGTCTTCAGCGCGAGCGATTTGTCGCTTTCTTAAAAACTTTCAAAAAAAATGTTTTGCGCGGTCCTGCAAAGACATGTGCGGAATCGCTCTTGAGATTGTGTAGCCTAGGATCGCTCTCAGCCTCGAGACCCGACCCCCTCTGCTCTCAAACCTTGAATCCCAATTCAGAATGTTCAAACGGTCAACCACAATGTGAGGCCTGCGTGGCCAAATTCAAAGCAACCCTCGAACTAGGGGCAAGAAAGTCAGATCAAGAAGATCAAGTGTTTTCAAAGGAAGCTTGCAAAGCTAGATCAAAAACACCCCTCAAACTAGGGGCAAAGGAATGTCAGATGCACTCAAAGAGTCAAAGATGAGTCACGAAGTTCCTATCCACAACACTAGGGGCAAATGCGGCCCCCCATTGGATGGACTCCTGCATCGTCAGCGAACAGCAGCCTTTCTCTTGGATTCAGATGACTTCGGGATCTCGAACCATTCAACATGGACAAAGCTACACTTTTACCCTTGAGAGGCTCGCTGGGCCGAAAACCCGGAAGGGCGACCCAGGCAAAAGTTAGAGCAAAAAAAAAAAGAAAAAAAAAAGAGAAAAAATGCAAAGAAATGAAAAAAAGAAAAAGAAAAAATGAAAAGAATTGAAAAGAAAAGAAGAACAAAGCTCGCAAGGTCGAAAACCCGCAACGGGCGCCTTGACAAAAGTTAGAGCGCAAAAGGAGAGGTTAATACCCAAGTGTACCTTAACCGCGAACTACGTAAGGCTTGATTCCCATGTTTGGGATACGTAGGCAACTTCATCTTGAAGTCCAGCCCCCGACGCTTTCATAGCGCCTCAGTCCATGTAATGGTTTTGATCATCCTTGCTTCCTCTGCATCCGACAATCCGGTTGTAACAACCGTGAACTACGTAGGCTTGATTCCCATGTTTGGGATACGTAGGCAACTTCATCCTGAAGTCCAGCCACCATTGCTCTTACAGTGACTGTGTCCATATATTGGTTCAGACCGTCGTCTTCGAAGTTCAGTCGTCATTGATAAAAGCAGTTTACAGCATGCTGCGGCACCATCCAGACAAGGGGCAACTTTCCGTTGCCGCAAGTTACCGTCCAAACCAGGGGCAACTTTCCGTTGCCATGCCCCCCCTTTAAGCAAAGGGCAATTTTCCATTGCCTCCGATCCGAGGTTGCGCATCTCGAGGGTAAGTTCCATGCTCGTTGAGCATTGAATGTTTGCAAAAAAATAGTTTTTGAAAATTTTTACTGAAGTTGACTATTTTCTCGAAAACTATTTCATTTTCCAAAACCGGACCATCTTCTTGGAACCCAGAAAGGAAAATTTTCAATGCTCACAGCCTGACTTGCATGATTTTCAAATCAAAAATCGGACAAGTATGTTAATCCGACTCGCATTTTGGTCAAAACTATTTTAGAAAACAAAAAATGGTCAAAGTGACGAACTAGGGCCGAAATTGAGTTCGGTGTTCTGTCTTTTCCCCGCCGTCAACATACTTGCCAGAAGGGCACCCTATTCGCCGGAAGAAGCTTTCCCTATCCGGAACCCTGACTGGAAGTCACCAGAAGAAATAGCCGCGAGCTAACAGTGTTGGGCGTGAACCCGCAACTTCCTATTCATCCATCAATCACCCTGGGGAGGGATAATAAAAAATGAGAGATTGAAGAATAGAGGTGTAAGTTGAGAGAAAAGCGAGCAAAAGGTTTTAAGAGAAAAACGAGCCTGAGGGCCGAGTGTCGTGAGAGTCACAAATTAGAAAGGGTGGGAACAAAACCCAGAGAAACTGGCTCCTCGTGATCTGAGGTCTTTCATTCTTGTGAACGCGTCCGTGAGTCGTGTTTTTTGCTTTCTCCCATCGTAACTCTTGTCTTGAGTCTTCTCCGAGTGCGTCTCGCTGCATTTAGGTCGTGTGCCTTTTGTCTTCTTCAATTGAGTCTTTCTCGTTGTGTTCAGTTTTAGATTCGATACCCAGGTTGAAAACCCTTCCTTATTTCAAAAATCGTTTATGCTCAGACTGCTGTGCCATTCTCCACATCCATGCGAAGCAAAAGAAGAAAGGGAAAATTTGGGGCATCTGAGTGCGCTTCAATTTCGGCCAGTTTCGGCCTTTGTGGTCAGTCTTATCAGATTGGGCTGTTTGTTCAGTGCTTGCCATGTGCGGAGAGAACCAAGTGCCATGTTGTGGGCTGTCTACAGATCAATCCCCAATGGAGTATAGGCTGTGTGTTCAAAATGAAACAGTGGTTTGCTTGGGTTGTTTTACTATTAACTGGTCAGTTATCTGATTATTACAGTGCAAGTGTTCAATTTTCAGACGGCAGATCAATATCATCTACATTTAAGGTGTAATATGATGCAATGCAGTATGAAATGTACAGATACAACACTTTTTTAGACGAAAAGTTTGTTTCATTGCATATCATCTTTTTCAAGTACATAGTTTTGAAGAAAACAAAAACCCTGCTTGCGGCAGTACAAGGTACTCTAGCTACCAACAAAAAGAAAAAAAGGTGCAAAAGAAGAAAAAACAGCAAAAATCTGGATCAGCATCAGTGGTCTCAGGCCTGAAGGTCTGTCCTCGCCCTCTTCCTGGACGAAGGTCCAGGAGCGTCATCAGCATCGTCATCAGAGCCCGAGTCAGTATCGCCTCCGGTCTCCTCCTCAGATGACCTCGCCTCTGCCTCTGCCTCTGCCTGTGCCTCGGACTCGGACTCGGACTCATCATCCTCATAATCAGGAATGGGTGCCCGAGAGCTACTCCCGACATGAACACGCCCCGCCCTGGTATGAGGATGTATGGTGTCTCCTCGCCCTCCTCGAGCAGGAATAGAGGGCCCAGCTGGAGCACCACCCACCGGAGGGATCTGGAAAGGAGGCTGAAAAGCATAAAAGGCAAATACATCAGAATGCTGTGAGCAGTGAATCAGTGCAGAATACAGTGTATGAGTACAGTCTGTGAATACTGTGAGCAGTGAATCAGTGCAGAATACAGTGTATGAGTACAGTCTGTGAGTGCCGTGAGCAGTGAATCAGTGCAGAATACAGTGTATGAGTACAGTCTGCGAGTGCTGTGAGCAGTGGATCAGTACGGGATACAGTAAATGAGTACAGTGCATGCATGCTGTGAGAAGTGAATCAGTGCAGAATGCGGTGTATGAGTACAGTGTATTAAGTGTTGTATCGTGCATCAGATTATGCGAATCAGCTTATGTATGGTTTAAGACAGTGGTTAGAAGTACGTACCGGAATACTGTAAAGGGCCAGGAGGTCGAAGGTCCGCTGTAGCATCCCCATCATGGAGGCATTCATCTCCAATGACTGCCGGATATACTCGGAGGAAGCCTGCAAAAATATCAGATACATCAATATTCTGCGGAATATCAAATAAACTAAAATGAAACGACTATACAAGAATGCAGTAATACATACCGGAGGCAGGTCGGGGACACCGACCAACTCGTGATCCACCGGGGGAGGAGAAAAGGAGACCTGGTAGGTCGCCCCACCCTGCCCTCTGAAAGTTAGTGAAGTGGGCAGAGCAGGCCAGCCGGTCCCCCGCCCTCTCCGAACTCCGCCTCTACCACGGACTCGAGCTCTCCTCGACGCTCCCGCTCCAGCTGCCGGCGCCGCTGGCCTCGCCCCCTCAGCTCGCCGACCACTGCTCAAGGGTCGCATAATGTAGGTCCGGATGTACTCGGCGTAGTCGCCCTCGCCTCTATGACGCTCCGCGCCCCAGCCAACGGTATACTCTCTCAGGTGCGCGAGGGAAAACCTCTTTGTATGCCTCATATGTGCAAGAGGCGGACCCGGAACTATCTGCTCCGGTAAACCCAGGGTCTGACGTAAGAAACGCTCCCCTAGGTACCAAGCCCGACAGACCGGGCCCTCCAACAGAATCTGGAGGCGGGCAGTCTCCTCTGCACCCTCATAGTGATCCCTCACCACGGCCGGCAATGGAGCCCAAGGCTGCCAGGTGATCTGCGGGTACAAATGCAATTTGTCATCTATCTGTTATCAAAAATACAGTGCTATGCGGAGCTAAAACAAGCTCTAAAGTTTGAACATACCTCCGCGGCAGTGATGGTGTCGAAGTAGCGGCGGAAGAAGATGAAAGACTCCCGGGGTCTCCGCACACACCGCACATCAAAGCGATGAGAAAAGGGGACGTCAAGCGGGATCTCCACATCGGGTACTGGGGCAAGTCTGGGAAAGTAGGCGTAGACCCACAACTGCAGAACAGATATCAGTATGACTGTCAGATAAAACAGAATAGAGAATAAAGCAGAAACGGCAGAGCCGTGTGTTGTGCAGTGTATTGTGCAAGGTGTACAGTGAGTGCAGTGTACAATCGGCGTAAAGCAGAGTATATGTGTGTGCCGCGTGTGCAGTATATAGTCAGTGAGGGATAGATCGTGCAATGTACAGAATACAGAAAATGTAAAGCAGAAAACAGAAATGTAAAAAGGGGAAGAAGATGTACCTCCCAAGCTCGCCAGTATCCGCCAAGGAGCTGTCCGCTGAGGCGAGAAGAAGAGCTCATGTAACCATACAAAGTGGCCAAGCCTGCGCCACCCCAGTCATAGTGGCGGATCCGCCTGACATCCACCAGTGCGCTCAATAGGCATAGAGGCACGGTGTTCGCCCGGTTGGCGAAGAGGGTCGTCCCGAGCAAAAACATGATGAAGCCCTGAGCGTACTGATCTACCTGCTCCGGGGTCATCTGCGCCTCCTCTGCCAAGGCTGGCTCAGTCCTGAAGTAGCTCTCGAACCACGAGTACCTCACAAAACCTGCTCGAGCGAGGGGTGGCCGGGTGCCGAGCAGGTACAACTGGGCGGCGTCCCACTCATCCATATCCGTGTCGAAGGGAATCGGATCCCCCCCTACCCCGATGCCGGTAAGCATCGAGAAGTCATAAGGGGTCATCGTCATGTCCCCTGCGACGGAGAAGTGGAAGGAGTTGGTGGTATCCCACCACCTCTCCACTAAAGCAGCAAGCAACGGCCTGCAGGTGGTAAGTTGGGAAAGCCCCCTGCAAAAGATGTCGAAACCCGCCTCGTCAACGATCTGGAGAACCGCGTCTGGCAACTCCATGTACCAGTCTCGGGTGACGACGTTCCCATACCCGCGGATGGTATGGGAGTCCCCCTGTAATCAAAAACAACAATTGCGAAGCAATATTCAAGACACAATTTTAAGAAGCATACAAATATAGTGTGTGTGTGTGTGTGCGTTTTCAAATAAAGAGCTGGCATTGGATGTCAGTGTGCTAGCAGAGAACTACAACATATGATATGTCAATGTGTTGAACGGTTCAGTATAGATGTAACATGTGTGCACGTTTTTTTTAGATTCAAACAGACATCGGGTGCCGGTGTGCTTACAGTGAATTACGACGTGTGATGTGTCAGCGTGTTTGAGTGGTTCAGTACATATACGGTAGGCGTGCACGTTTTTCAGAAATCAAACAGATACCGGGTGCCGTTGTGTCCACAGCAAAGTACAGTATGTGTTGTGTCGATGTGTTTGAGCAATTCAGGGCTAGTGCAGTGTGTGTGCGCGTGTAAGTTTCAAGCAGTCATCGATTGCAAGTGTATTCACAGTCAACTACAGTATATCAGTGCATCAGTACATTCGAACTAAGCAGTCAAAGAACAGAATCAACTATAGCAGTTTAAGTGTTCTACATTGCGAAAAATTGAAACCGGGGAAATAAAGTTACCTCCGAGGCGCCGTGTGACAAATGGGACTCTGGCTCACGTAGCAGTAGCTCGCGTGCCACGCCCCTCTCGAAGCTCCGAAACTGGCGTAGCCCATCAGGGAGCATCACGTGAACCGCTGGCCTGTAAGTCTCCGGATCGAATGGCCGGATGCGATGTGGCAAGGGCTCAGCCTCGGGATCCACCTCGAGCTCTGGAAGGGGCCCGCCCTGTGGAAGATCGTCCGCCATCTCAAAGAGAATGTAAAATGGCCGGAAGAGGGAAAAATTGGCGAGAATGTGAAAAGTCAACAAAAAAGTCAACCCCGAGAGGGTCGGAAATGGCCGGGAAAGCCGAAGTGCGGAAAAGGCACAGATATCAAGAAGGACTCGAGGGAAACAAACCCCGAGTGACGGAAATCAAAAACAAAACACCGAAATGAAATTTCAATCGGTTCAAAACGTCTGGAACGCGAAGGTATTCGCGAATCGAACGATGAAATCGAGGCTAGAACGCAAGAAAATGAGAGGATCGAAGGACGAAAACACTCTAGGGAGAGGGAGGAAGGATTTTCGAGCAAGGAGGAAGTGAGAAAATAGGGTTAGAAACCCTATTTTAAAAGACCCACGGCCGAAATGTCAAAACTGCCCCAAACAGGAACACTTTGCCGGTCGGCCACACTCTTTGCCGGTCGGCAATATATTGTGCCGATGAAACTGTTTGATAGCCGATGGACGGCCGGTGATGCATTATGATGGCCGGTGGACAGCCGGTGGTCTCCCACAGTGGTTTTTGAGCCTCCTACACCTTTCCTTGGGTTATATGAGTGGTCCAGAGCCTTCATTGCTTAAAATAGTGCAAAACAGTGCCTCTTCGACGCTCAACCGGCCTCCGTTTTGACCTCGGATCGTGTCCTCTATGTGTAGCACTCAAATTCGTGCAAGGTGTATCCTTTCTGTATCCTTTTGGCTTTTACAAAGTTCGAAAGTTGCCCCATGTGCATCGCATTTCAAACGCACTGTTTTGTGCATTGCATTTCATTCGCATTGTCTTGTTTGCGTCGGTCTGGCGAGACCTTAAACACGCACGGTCTAGGAGACCTAAAATCCTTGGGAGGTGCAAGACCTTCACTCGCGTTGTCTAAACGCACCGCGCTGTTTTGTACATCTCATTGCATTTGGCATGTATTCCATCGCGCGATCTTGCGCATCGCACTATCTTGTGCACCGCATCTCAAATTCATGCATTGCCCCAAGATGGGTTCGGCGGGACCGAAAACACGCCACGGTCCGGCGGGACCAAAAACACGTGCGGTCTGGCGAGACCATAAACCCGCTCGGTCGCATTGTCATGTGTCTCAATAGCCGTGTGTTGTCGCGCATCTCGAGATCATACATCTTCATGCATTCTCAATTCATTTGCATTGTCATGCATCTAAAGCCGCGCGTCGCCACGCATCGAATTTTCATGCATTGTCATGCATTTCGAGGACTTGCGTTGTCACGCACTTCAACATCATGCATCATTTGCATTTCAAACAAAAACATGCATTGTCATGCATACACTTTGCATCCCGGTCTAGGAGACCTTAAATCCTCTAAAGGTGCAATTCCTTTGGTGTTTGTCGTGCCCGAATGACTTTCGGTGGTCTGGTAAAGCCACCTACCTGTGTTTGCGATGAGTTCCTAGAAGACCAACTGGGACGGTGGAAACTAGAGTTCGAACGGCTTATGCCTAGAACGCAAAGGTTCGGAAGTTCCGAGACTAAAGTCTGGTTTAAATACCCAGGGGTGTATCCTCGGCTTGAAATCTGTATGGAAGCCCCATAGGTTGAGGCAGCATGTCTGGGCCTCAGTTCTGGATACTGAACCAACCTAGTATATCGCCCTGTTGGTAAGATAGGGAAAGCTGCAATCATAGCCGTTGCATCATAGTGCATTGTCATGCATCCATTGTAAATAGTGCATTGTCATGCATACATGGTAAAATATTGCATTGTCATGCATTGTAGAAAATAAACATGCATTGTCATGCATTTCCATTGTAGCTTGCATGCATCCATTGCATTTCCCCCAGTAGATCGCATCACACTGCATTGTCATGCATTTTTGTAAATATCCATTCCATTACATATTGGTAGACATTGCATTGTAGTTTGCATGCGTTCACTGCATCACCCTCCATCTATGGCTTGCGCCCTTCCAGGTTGAGCTTGGTCTGGTATGTGCCCTTACTTTTCACGTTAAAACACAGTTCTGCATGTGTACGCGCCTATTCCACGCTGGTATGTTGGTTTGAGGGTTGCGGCACCTTTTCTGTGTTAGACATGGCTTGTTTGTGTACATGCCTTTCCTAGGCAAGATTTGGTTTGGCCCGCGTGCCATATCCATTGTATCCATTTTCATTGCATTGTAGTTTGCATGCATTCACTGCATCACCCTCCATCTATGGCTTGCGCCCTTCCAGGTTGAGCTTGGTCTGGTATGTGCCCTTACTTTTCACGTTAAAACACAGTTCTGCATGTGTACGTGCCTATTCCACGCTGGTATGTTGGTTTGAGGGTTGCGGCACCTTTTCTGTGTTAGACATGGCTTGTTTGTGTACATGCCTTTCCTAGGCAAGATTTGGTTTGGCCCGCGTGCCATATCCATTGTATCCATTTCCATTGCATTTTAGATTGCATGCATCCATTGCATCACCTTCCATCTATGGCTTGCGCCTTTCCATGTTGAGCTTGGTCTGGTATGTGCCTATACTTTTCACGTCAAAACATAGTTCAGTGGACCGTTCTATGTTAGCCGCGGCTTGTATGTGTACATGCCTTTCCTAGGCAAGATTTTGGTTTGGCTGCATGCCATATCCATTGTAGATATTACATTGTAGTGTAAATTTTTGCATCCGGCACTAGGATCATCATTCTTTCTCCACCGGGTCGTTACCCCACTTATGTCATTCCACCCAATACTCGTTCTTGTGTCCGTCTACATTACTCATAGTTCAGTGGACCGTTCTATGGTAGACGGACTTGTTACCTCCATCAATCTATTTGACATTTGTGTGGTTTTGAACCGCTCATGATTGGATCATGATTCAATTGCTTTGCATGTAGCTCGCATTGTTTCAATTGCATTGCATTTTCATTTGCATTGTTTATACATTATTTTGTATATATTGCATATCATTTTGCATTCATTTTTGCATTGTCATGCATGTTGCTGATAACATCGTACCTGTTAAGTTGTTTTCTTTGCAGGCACGATATTGTATGTACGGTTCATTTGCAGCTGGTAGAACCAGACGAACCAGACGAACCAGACAGGTATTGTATCCTCCGCGTGAGACGTCTCGAGAATTGCATAATTCTCTTACATCCTTTCTGCATTGTAGTGTAGTTTGGTGTATGCTAGCTTAAAACTGTTGCATGTATGCTTTGTTACAGATTTCTTTGCATGATCATAAGTTATGCTCGGCTTTGTGCATTGTCTTGCATTTTGCCCCTGCCTTCGGGCGCATACCTTGTTTGTCTTGCATGTTTGCCTAAGTCTTCGGCCTTGTCAAAAATGGGTCGTCTTTGGGCTTTGACATTCACTCCCGTCATTGTTATGACTTTCGAGTTCTGTCAAAGAGGGGCAACTGTAGACACCCCATTTTTGACCGTCCTCAAGACTTGGACGTCACCCTTTGAACACTCGGTGATCATCCATGTTTGTGTTCGTTTGGAGTTCCCGGAGGTCTCGGCTACGTGCCTTGCCTCAGGATCTCCGAACTCGATTGTTTAGTGTCTGGCTTTGCACCAAACACTTGTGTTTTGCCTTGGAGGGGCAGGGAATGCCTTGTGAGGCATCCCCACACATCACCGGCCATGGCTAGAGGCCACCGGCTGGTGTTTTGTTGCCATCGGCAATGTATATTTCCGGTCGGCACTTTTTGTTGTCGGTCGGCAGTCCATTTTGTCAAAATGGCAATTTTGGGCAGCCGACTACTGTTCATCTGCTTTTGCAGATATTTTAAGACAGCTGTCTTGCATTTTGTTCCCCTCCATACACGTGTATGGAGGGATGGCTTCCTTGTTAGCTTAACTTGTAAGCTTTACAAGATTGGCTCCTCTATAAGAGGAGCCCTCCTCTCTTGGCTTTAGGGTTAGAGATTTAGGGTTAGAAAAAGTTCAGAGGAAGCTTTGGATTGGGGTTAGGGTTTATATATATTTCCTATCTCTATATCTCCCTCTTGTGTGTTCTAGTGTGTGTCTTAGGCTTACTATTGCACACAAACACATAGTATTGCACCTTCTCTTGATTCTTGAAGGGCCAGAGGGTTGTTCTCGGTGTTCTTGAGCTGTTTTGGAGCTAAGGAAGCAGCTGGTCGACCATTTGTGAAAGAGGACTTCAAGGGTAAGAAACTCACTCCTTTTTCTCCATTTTTGCATTGTATTTTTGCCTATCTTAGAACTGTTTTTGAGCTTAGTGCATAATATAAACAAGTTCTGTTTTTGGGCCTTCTAAATAGTTTGTTTAGAGTGTTTTGTGGTTTGGAGGTGTTTGACCCCTCTTAAGCCTTGAGAAGCCCCATTTTGTGCTATTTTGAGTGAGCTCCGGGACTTTGGTGTTTGGGCCTCCTCACCACTGAAATCTTGAGGGATTTCAGTGGTAAGGATGGTACCTTGAAGTCCCAAGAAGGAGAGGGCCACTCCCTCTCCTTGTTGTCCATGAAAAGGGCATTCTTTGGCCTCTTGAGGGAGCATCATGTTTGAGTGTTTGTTGATCATGCCATGATATAACATTGTTGTGTGTTGGTTTTGGTACACCATGTTAGTTTAACATACATGCCATGTAATGCCTTGTTGTTGCCTTAACATGTCTTAGGTTGTGAACCATTGTTCTAGCATGTTTTAGGCTTGGCTTTGTGAAGCTTTTGTGTTTATTTTGCCATGTTTGAGGTATGTCCTTAGTCATTTTGGTCGGCCATGACATGCTTAGTATAGCCCCTTTGCATTTTGGCTTGTTGGCCTTAAGTGTGTGAGTGTGTAGCATGCATTACTTGCTTTATTTCAGTGGTTTGGCACCATTTATAGCATCATTTCAGTCCCTTTAGCATGCTTGTATGCTTGCCTTGAATGACTCTTTGATGCCTTATGAGCTTGTGTCGTACGCTCCTTGAAAGTACGTTTGTGCATGCTCTTGGATTCAAGCCATTTAGACACCATCTAAGTGGTCTTTTTGGCTTTGTTTTATGTGCTAAAACTCGGTTTTTGGTCATCCAAGTCTTGCCATATGTAGTTATATCAAGTGTAGTTCAATACTTCATTGGCTTGCCTTGAATGCTTGGGTCATTTGTTGCATGTTTAGCCTATCCTGTTTGCTTGGTTTGGCACCTTATTCTTGCATGATTTTCAGAGCTTAATACATGTCATATGTCCATGATTATTCCCTTTTAAGTGTGCTTAAAAGATGTCCTTTGATGTTTAAGTGTTTAGGCCTTAACACATGCATGTGTGTATGTGTGTTTGGTCTCATTTTCTTAAGCTTTGGCCACTGTTTTGGACCTAATATACGGCTACCCAAATTAGTGTAAGATCATCCTCTTATGTTATTGCACATATGCCTTGCATATCATCACATGTTTGCCCCATTTCACCTCGTGTTGCATACCATGTGTAATTGCATTTTGTTGCATTGCTTGAGTTGCATGATATGTTGTCGCATGTTTAGGTTGTAATACATTTGGCATGTATTCTCTCCTCTAGCCACTTAACATGTTGTTGCATGCTTGTGCATTGTCCATATTCATGCTTGCATACTTGCTCTCATGATCATATTCCATGCTAGTTTGCATGCCTTGTCCCTTGATCAAGTGATAGGGAGTGGGCCTTTGCTTATTTGTTTGCATTTCATTTGACATGAAAATGTGCACACTTGGTCCCTTGGGTCATCACGCATGGAAATGCACGATTGATGGTCCGAGAACCAAGAACTATGTCCCTTTGATGTTATACACATGAAAAGGGGCTTGGTTGGTGCATACATGGCTTGAATTGCATTGCCATGCAAAGCTTTGTCCTCTGCTGCTATCAAACAGGTTCTGCAGGAATTTATTGCCGATCGACCGCACCTAGTGCCGACCGGCAGTTAATAGATGGCCGATGGCTTCATCAACAGCCGATGACCACATCCCACTGCCGGTGGAGATTCTACTCAGCCGGTGGTGTCTCCCAATGTTCAGGGAAGCAATTAAGAGACTTTGGCAATCTTCAGAGAGGCAGAGCAGGGAAAACAGAGGCAGTCTATGCATGGCAGTGCGCTTCCGAGTGGAACCTGAGCATGCATTACATTGGACCCGCTTCCCGAGGCCTTTTACTGCTTTCCTTAGCTTAGTTAATTTGTTAATTAATTAAGTGTTCTGTAATAATTAATTAGCTTGTATGTTAATTAATTTGTATATTCTTTTGGTCCCTCCGAGCGAGGGCGAATTTGTAATAAGTGTGGGTGCGTGTGTGTGCATGTCTTCCAATCCCCATTTCTTTCTTCCCTTTTATTACCTGCTTATGATGGTAGATTAGGACATGTCTAAATTAGCATACCTTATGTTATACATGCGTGCATCCATACATTTGTCTTGCATGCACCGGGCTCGGCGCATCACGCTAACTGCATTTGTACTTCAATTCCAAATTGAATACGTGCATCAATTGACTACATTTCACATGACATGTTTAGGTTAGCCGAGCCTACTCTAAATTGCATCCTGTATGTGTTGCACTAGTCAAATTGACATGAACTAGGACCATGCATGTCTGCTAACCAGTTTACTGTTTTGGCACGGAGTACAATGTAAGTACCTTTATGCTTTAACATATCGCATGCGTGTGAATGTTCACATGATAGCATGCTTACCATGTGGCTAGATGCTTATGTGTTATAAACTGCCTGAATGCCTGTGGGTGAAGGTTGGATTGTTTGAGTTGGAATAGCTCATTGAAATCCGTGTTTTAGCCTACTTGCGAGTAGCAAATTCCAAAAAACATTTTCAAAACAAACGGATATGCAATGCTTATTTCTAAATTAGGCGATCTAGTCTATACTTGTTTACTGTGCGCATAACATAGTAATTCTAGGCTAATAACCGGAATAAGAACACATAACGTTTTCAAAATCGGATATCACGGTTAGTAGAGGCCGGTCTTCGGACCGGGCGAGAGGGGGTGCTCATAGCTGACCTTCCCCAATCGTACCCAAGTTCCCAAGCCGAGGCAACTTTGGTGATGACGGACACGTGGCCTTTGGCACCGAGTCAGGGTTTCCTAAATTTCCCAAAATAAAATATTTAGGTGGCGACTCTGTATCTGGCAAAGCAGTCCATGTTTGACACTTCTTTTCAAAAATCTGTTTTCTCAAAACGATTTGCCGGATTTGGACTCTTTTGTTCAAGATTAAGAACCGTGACACAATTTGAGTCCGAACTGTAGTAAGCCCAAAGCGAACAAGACGAGAGTCATCCTCCCGGGGCGTTCGGGGACGTCTACACTTTATTAAGATTCATATATTGTATTGGATTATTTCTACTAGGTTTTGGCTCACCCTATGGGAAAAACATTTCAGGTGTTGATGATATGGCTCAGCCAAGGCAATAACTTGAGAGGACTTGAGGCGAGAGCTTCTTTTGTGTATTTATTGTATTTATTTTTGTACAAGCCAAGGGCTGTAACTGTATTGGATTTAAGTCCACTTTTGTTGTAATCAAGTATCGTATTGGAAAGATGTAAACTTTTAGGGCATTTCTTATTTGTCTAACTTTTATCTTGTCTTTCTATTATATCACTCTTTTGTAAAGCTCAATTATAAATCAATGAAATATAACTTCTTTGTCATTATGAGCACTTCCTGATATTGAGTATGGGTTATAGTAATTATTTCGGAGCGTTACACAATTAAAGCTAGGGTATATGGAATGATCTAAAGAAATTGTTTACACTTATGAGGTTTGAACTTGAGACCTTAGAATGAGCACATCTCCAAGCCTTGAGCCGCGAAGCCTTCACTACCAAGTCCAACCCTTGAAGTTTTAGATTATCTCTCATTTATCCAATCATGTGGCCAGTGACAAAACTATTGGTAGTGTTTGATTTAATTTTCAAAACTCAATTATGTTTTCAAATCATGATTTGAATCAAAAATTTATAACAAACAAATTTTTAAAATACAATTCAAAAATTACCTTCAAAACTCTTTTTCTCTTCTTTTTTTTCTCTCTCATCTCTCCTCTCTCCTCTCACATTCTCTCACATTCTATACATTAATCAATCTCAAAAAAAAAAAAAAAAGTACAAATTATTCAAAACTATTTTCAAAACTCATAATCAAATAAATTTTCTCTTTTCAAATTATAATTCAAAAAACTCAAAATTCAAAAAACAACTCCACACTAAAATCGCAATTCTAAAACTAAACCAAACGGATCCTAGGATTTTAATTGAGACAGACAATACTTTGGCAAATTATTAAGTCAGGTCTATTTGGAGCATATATTCATATTATTTCATAAGAGTAAATTAAAAGGACATTCTCAAAATTTACCTAAAGTGTACATTTTTTTGTAAGTCGACGAGGGTCGTGTGCTCTTCTTGGATCACAAAATGAGATTTTTTATTAGTTCGTGATGTTGTCAAGTAATATCATTGTTATATTCAATGACGTTTACACATAAAATTGCATTGACAAAGATATTTACACCTAGATGATCCATAAGATACCTGCAACCATCATTTTTCTGCCCCACCATTTGCACTGAATGGATACTTGAATAAAACAAAATTTCTGCACTTACCTTGTGTAAAGTTTGGCTTCATTTGTTAGTTGATTTTTTGTACGAGTTTTAGTTTATTGAGCTTTATATGTTGTGAATGCTGTGCGAAATATTGATGTTCAATTGTGAAATATGATTATTGAAAGGCATCAGTGAAATTGATTGTTAAATATTTTTTAATTTTTAATTTTAATATTTAAAAAAAAAAATTAGAGAATCAATTACGGTTTTATAAACAAATTGAGATCTTAGACAAAGAAATGGCCATAGTTTTCTTGTAAAATAATCACGGTTAAAAATTGGTGATTGAAACTAAATTAATTATGGTGAAAAATTGAGATTAAAAAGAAAAGACTACACGTAAAAACTGTAATTGAAAACAATAAAAAAAAACGATCACACCTGTAAAGACCACATTTATGAAATTGTGATTTTTTAGTCCATCTCTTTCTGAGATGCCAACCACAATTCAATCCTCAACAAATAGTAATTTAAGATTAGCAAGCGCGGATGGAGCATTTGGAGGGAGTAGCCTTTACGCCAACTAATATGCCCTTAGACCAACTGCACATTTGATAGCTAATAATACTTTACTATAGCTAATATCTTGAAATAATTGGCTCGTGATACATCTAGTAGTCATGGGACTACAACATGGAATGGAATTAGCCAATAGTGTAAAATACCGTCCAATCTGTTAAAATCGCATTGATTCGTATCAATTCGCACTGCTTTATCCGCCAACTGTGAATTAAATTTTAAAATTTATAATTCGCTTTTAAAACCGTTCCGTTCCACTATACTTAATACATATATATATTTTTTAACCTCCAATGAAATATCAAAATAAAAATGAATGTGAGAGAGATTTAAAATGTGAAATTTGGTTACAAATTAATAGTTATATATATGAAACATATTATGTAAAATTAATTTGTGTTATATATAAAAAAAAATATTATATAAATTAGTATTATATATTATGTAAATATTTGATAATTTGTTAGAATATTCTTCAAGCCGCCAATTCGCCCAAAACTACCTAAAATCGCGATTTACCAATCCACTAATCTTTCAATCCGTCATTCAATTTGTAATTTTACTCTCAAACCATATGAATCGTACCACGCATACCCTTATTTATGACTGCACTCTCATATTCATTCACAGAAACCCGTGCCAATCCAGAACAACAATCCCATGTGTTCATTTCACCATCATGGCCGGCCCTAGGGCATAGGCCACAAGGCCATGGCCTAGGGTCCCTCAAAATAGACTAAAAAAAAAGGCCTCCTTTTATTATAATTTAGTGTAATATATTAGGTATGTTTTAAGTCTAAAAAAATTAAAAAAGACTCAAACTAACTTAAAATAAATTGACCTATTAAAAAATTGAAAGGTCATTCAAAAAAAAAATAGCATTGTTAGCTATTGACAATAGACCCAAAAAATGGGTCTCACTTATTATAGTTTAGTCTAATATATTAAGTCCAAAAAAATTAAGGAAGGCCCAAATTAACTTAAAATAAATTAATCCATTAAAAAATTGAAAGTCCTATTTAAAATAATTAGCATTGTTATTCATTGAAAATAATTTTACAAAAAAATTAGATTATGCAAGTATGATTGATTTATTTGCTTCTAAAAATACAAGAAGAGTGAGAATTAAGCGATATTTATTAGTTATTGTAATATAATGTTAAGTATTTTTTGTGATTTTGACACAAATCTTTTGTCCTTTACTTTCAAATTTTTTTTTTTTTTTCATTTAATGAAAAAAAAAATGTGAAAGGCCTCAGAAATTTATTAGTTGATTATCGACTTTGGGCTCCGAAAATCTCAGGTCGGACCTGTTCATATCTTTTCATCCCATAAGTCAAACAATAAACTAATGACACTAATATGCAATCACTTGCTATACTCTGACTTTTTTTTGGAGTCATAGTGAATCTTAAATATGACGCCTTTCATATATATATATATTTAAAAAAGTTTAAAAAAATTAATCAAAAGATTATATATTGAATTTTGTTTTAAATTTTTACACTTAATAATGCTCACAAAAAAGCTACTAAAATTTACTTAAATATATAACAAAGTTTACAATAATAAAAAAACTAAAATATAAGCTGGAGTACCAAATTTAAAATAAATTAAGTCTTCTATTCATTTTTTTTTTTCTTTTTTTCGTGTCCAAAATTATACTTTCTAGGAATAGTGATATTGTTTATCAAAAGTGATTAACATGATGTTAACTTAATCCTCAATTATTACAAATCAAATAATCAATGAAAAACTGTCTAAAAAATAATAATAATCACCGAAAGGAAACATAAAAAATAATAAAAATCATGCAATCGCAGTAGACAATATACATAATCAATGATCAAATAAATATTTAACCAAACAAAAATTAGAACTCATCTCTATTACAGAGTCTGTATCTTGAAACCCAACTTTATATTACAAATTTAAGACTATCCATCATAGTTGAACAAATTTTAAAATAAAAAAATAAAAAAAGTTAAGAAATATGATAGTTCTTCAATTAGTTTTTAAAAAATTTAGATGAATGCTTCTAATTCTTGTTGTGGACAGAGACCAACTGAAAAGTTAAATACTAGATTTTATTATATTTGTAATCATATCTCAAATGTATTTAAAATATAAATTGAGAGGCTTCAAAATTTTGGGGCTTTTTATTTAGATTGGACCTCTTCTTATAAGAAATTTTAGATCTTTCTAACTCAAGTGGGGCTTTTTTTTTTTTGGGGCCTATATATATAATACTTACTATAATTTTTGGGCCTTTCTTTTAGACATTTTTTAGGGCCCAAAGTAACTACTTTGTGGGCTTTAGCCAAAAGCCCTGATCTGTAGTGCTTAAAGATCACTGAAGAGAAATTAAAAAACACCTCACTTTTAATAGAAGGATGATTAAAAAAATTTGAATGATATTTTAATCACAGTTGATAGTATCTATTTTTTATTCCCGCATTCCAAATGATCGAGATTATATCTATTTTATAACGCCCCAAAATAATAACAATCCACCTCATGATATTCAATGGAAAAGTAGAAACTTACATAATATTAACCTTTCATTGATATTCTTTTCCCACACAAAAGATGACATATGCATGTATAAATTCATAAATCATAAATTCTGAATCTATAGTATATGATGTGTATGAATACACTGAAAGAAAAGGAAATACAGATAAATTTATGCCCTAATAGTTACAAATTTCCAAGACAATGTTTAGTTACAACAAAAGTGGATCAAATCCAAAACAATTAAAAAGCTCAAGGTTTGTACAAAAGATAATCTACTATTATTATAAAAGTGTGAAGAGCCTGCCATATTTTCTACTTTTTTTTTTTTAAAAAAAAAAAATTCAATTTTACCCTCTCAACACTACTATATTTACTAAAAGTCATGAAAAGTTTTATATAAACCAAATATCTCTTTATTTTTAGAGTTAAACATTCAAAAATGATATATCTGCTTCCAAAAATCCTATATAAATATAAACAAACTGTCTCCATTCTTATCCAAAAAAATTTTTTAAAAAAAACAAAAAAGTCATCTCCCTATTTTTTACATTGATTATGATTGAAAAATAAACAATAATTACTCTTTCTTATTTCCTGTGTCTACTTCTATACTGATATACATGATATTTACAATTGTCTATCGTGGATCAAATCACTCTGAATGATTTTGGTTGAATCTTAAAATTGTATGCATTCGTTTCGAATTTAGATAGAAGAAAGCACATGTGTTTTTAAAACAAAGATTTGTATTGCATCTCAAAAATTCACAGGTTATCTTCATACAACTTTTATTTTTATTTAAATTATATTTTATGAACTGTAATATTTTACATGGTACATTAATAACCAATGTATGATGTCAAAATTCTAAACAAGAACCACTTTCATTGGCTTTATGTTTTAAATCTGTTTTTCAGTTTTTGATTTTTCATATTTTCTCAGGTTTGGTGATTAAAGATAGTGAATTTTTTTTCATATTTTATATTTAAATTATACTTTTATATAATGGTTCCAGTTTAGACCCGACTCATTTCATATTCTTAGATTCAGAATCCCATATCTTTAATTGTTGTTTATAACTTTTTACTTTGTTGTTAGATGAGTTTGGTCATTTGGGAGTTATTGGTTGTATTTGAAACAGGCTGGAAGTTAGTTTTTCAAAAGAATTGTTGCCCAGTTTTCTTCTTGTTCGCTCAAGCAGTGTTTTGGTCGTTCGTGTGGTCTCTGAGATCTCCTAGTATTTTTGCAGGCCTACAAAACTTCTGGGAGTAGGGTATCTTCGCTCGAGCGATTTTTTCTGCGCTCGAGCAGTCTTCTACAGTCTGCAAAACTTCTAGGAAGAGGTCATTGTGCGCTCAAGTGGTGTTCTTGGTTGATCGAGCAATGTTACTTATTATGTCTGACGCTCGAACGGTGTTTTCATTCCTCTATCTCTTTCCTTCTTTCTCTAAAACACCTGTAACTGTAATTTCTTCACTCTCTCTCTCTCTCTAGCTCTTGCTTTAAAACCTCAAATACACCCTCACCTATTGATTTCTCCATCATAGCTCTTTGGAGAAAAAAGTAGAGCTCTTCACAAGGTTTTGTAACCCGACTTTCCGCGCTCCTTTCGGAAGGTGAATAGCCTTACAGTTCGGACTCTACTTAAGGTTCTGAATCTGATTTCACAAGTGCAATGTGAAATAATGAAAACACAAAAATAGTCCAAATCCGGCAATTCTTTTTGAAAAATCAATATTTGAATCAAATGCCAAAAATGGACTGCTTTGCTAGATTACATAGTCGTCACCTAAATATTTTTGGAAAACTCAGGAAACCCGCGACTCGTGCCAAAGGCCATTAGTCCATCATCGCCAAAGTGTCTCGGCTTGGGAACTTAGGTACGAGAGAGGAAGGTCATGAATTAAGCACCCCACTCACCCGATCAAAGATCGGCGGCCTCTACTAATTATGATGTGATTCTTATTTACATTATATGTTCTTGTTCCAATTATTAGCTATTATTTACTATGTGACGTACACACAAATATACACTAATTTGCAAAAATTGAAACATTTGATTTCATGTTTGATTTTGAAAAGAGTTTGTGAATTTGCCACTTGAAAAAGTGGGCTTGAAACGGACATTAATCAAACTATCATAATTCAAGCAACTAACCTTTATCCACAAGCACTCAAACAGTTATATCATTTAAGCAATTAGCCTCACGGTATTCATGTTTTAGATATGGCAACACAAGCATCCGATGCAAGATACTAAGACATAAAAGCTCACCTAATACTCCGAGCCAAAACCGGTGAAAGAGTTAGAAAAATATGCATGTTCCTAATTAATGCAATATGACTAATGCAACGTACACATTATATATTTCATAGGCTCAGCTATGAGCATAGCATATGATTTCATTCAACACATGCGAGAGAGCACATATTCAAGTAAATGAATTTGAACATTTGATATTGGGTTAGCATGATGAGCCGAACCTTAGATGCATGCGAAACAATGAATGCAACATATAAGAATGCTAATTTGAAAGAAAAAAATGATGCCCTATACAAACCATCGTAAGCAAGTAAGTAAAAGAGAGAAAGACGTAGGGTTGGAAGACATACACATTATTACAACATTACCCTCGTGCAAGAGAGTGCGAATCAAAGTCCAAAAAGTTCGAATTTAACTAATTATTACAAAACTGAATGAATAAATAAGTGAGGCTAATTAACTAGCTAACTATGCTATTACAATAGGGATAACCAAGATAAATAAACTCGCTATTTAAACTAACTAACTGCAACCATTACAAAGGGACAATAATAATCACAACAAGCAATGTTAAATTAAATTAATTACAACGATCATAATGTAAACGAGGACTCGTAAGAATTGCATGCATGCATATGCACAATGTTCAAGAACAGCTTTGTTTGCCCCAGGTTTGCTTTGTTTAACCTCAGCCACTACCCTCTGTTTTTTGCAAAAATACACTGCTGACCAAACATTGAGGGCCGGTCGGCCCTCAATGAAGCCCGACCGGGCCTAGAGAAGGCCGGTCGTGCCTCAATTTTGTGCAAAACTCTGTTTTGTATTCTGAAGTGAAAACAGTGTAGACAGAGTTGTTCAAGCTCTGTTTGTCCTTTCTTTCCTTCTCTATCATGGAAAAGCCTCGAGAGGAGGTTAGAATTATTTCCAAAACCATCAATGAGCAAATTGATTGCTTGATGATTCTGGATATAATTTTGGACAAAAATCAATAAAATGCAATGAATAATGACCACTCCTCCCTCTTGTCATAGATTGAGCTCAAAAAATGAGGTAGAGACGCTTCAAGAATCATCAAAACGCCATAAATTAGCGCATGATCATTCTTGACTCGATAAACTTGGCATAACGTCCGGCCAAGCCCAAGCAAAATGATTCATTTTCTTTATATGTGTTGATTGCTTTAAGCCAATTCTTTTAGTCATTTCCATGCTTTAGTCCATTTGCCTGAAGTGATGATTAAGCCCTCTAAAAGGAGAGAAGCATCAAATTGGAAGTAATTCTCAACATAAAAGAGAGATTGTGCCGTTGACAATGAATCTCCTTAGAGATTAAGCCATTAAGCATGAATCTTTAGTTCATGTGTCGAATAACCATCAACTGATTGAAACAACTCTCAAATGAAAGAAAGGAGTGGCAAGTTGATTCTTAAAATGAGGTTATAATCATGAAAGTTAGACAAAGAAAGGCTAAGAACAACACATTACGAGCTATGTACAAAGATCGATGCTACAACAAATGAACTAATCAAAGCTTAAACCAATTAAATAGAGTAGGACAGCCCTAAAATAGTCTCTAATAAGTCAAAAATAGTGGCTGAAAAGGTAAGAAAATAGCTCAAAAGCTAAACAAAAGGTAAAGATAATAAAGCTATGTAAGCAAAAACAAGGAGGGATGGCCAACCCCTCCAATTTCAAGACTTCAAACCATGTTTTTGGCCTTAGTTCAACTCTGAAAATCAGTTCAAAAATCAAAGAAAAATAGTGTAAACGAACCAAGGGTTGAGCTATAAAAATAGGTGCAAGTAAGAGTGTTAACCTTACCACCTTTGGTAGCTTGTTCAAACCCAAGTTCCAACACTTAAAATGTATGTAAAACAGCCCAAGAATACAAGAAATAGGTAAAAATGAAGTAAGCAAAAGCAAGAACAACAGTTATAAGCTTATACCTCTCAAAATGGAGTAAGTTTTGGTTGATGATCAAACTCATTCTTGACGCACTCTCAAGCTTGAATTATGCTTCTCAAGGATCAACCAAGGCTCTAAGATGATGAGTCAAGCTTGTGTATGGTGTATATAGATGATACAAAGTTGGTAGGTTAACTCAAAGGTAGCTTGCATTAGAAGAAAGAGGAAGGAGGAGCTCTCTCTATGTGTGTAGGCTTTCTTTCGATTATTCAACCCCTAAAACAGAGGTATATGGTCGTATTTATAGAATTTGAGCACAAAATGTGATAAATATCTTCAAAAATAGGCAGCTGGCAGCCTCCCGCCCAGAACAGTGTTTCTCACTACTGAAGCCCGGTCGGCCCTCAATGAATTCCCCTATTTTTCTGTTTCAGCCTCAACACAAGGTGGTACAAGGTGTACAAAGGGATTTCTTAGGTATGATCAATGGGAATATGGAAGGTTTGGGGTTGTTTCGAAGCTTGAACAAGACTCCTTCGTTGAGACCCCGAACCACACACAATACCACTTTCATCATCGAGTGTTTCGAGTAAAGTGCTCGAGCCTTGTAGGCCGTCAAAAATGGGGTGTCCACAGGTTTATTCTAATCGGAGAGGATCTTGTTTTCGGCCCTATCAAAGTTTTACCCTTGCTCTCTTCCTCTTCTACTTTTGAGGTATAGATTTTTTCAACCTGTGGTATGATTCTTAGCTTAGTCCACTACAACAAAACTAGGTTTTTATGGCTTCACATCAATGACATACAGTAAATGCAAGCCGTGGTATCTCACTTTTACGACTTGTTTTTTTTGCATGTCGTAAATAGTTTCCCAATCATGACGTGTCTATTGCGTATGTCGTGAATGTTAATAACGATGATTTTTTTACAGCTTGCAATGTTAGCCGTAAACAATAAAACTTTTTATGACGTGCATATGGCATGTCGTTAATACATCAACTATACACGACACGCGTACACCAACTGTTAAAAATATTGAACATTTCACGGCGTACAAAAAGCCAGTCTTTAAAAATTACACTTTCCACAACACACAAAAGCCAGCCGTTTAAAATATTACAGTTTTCACAACACACAATTATTATCGTGAAAGGTACAAAAAAAAAAAAAAAAAAAAGCGCCAAAATAAAAATTTCGAGCACCAATCACCAAAAAATTAAAAACAACATTAAAAAAAAAAACTATCAAAAGCCCCAACTCTTCAGCCCCAACATCAATCTAAAAAAAATCTTCCTCCTTTTTTCTTTCTCTTCAAATGGGAATTTTCTCTCAGTTTTCTTAACCAGTCATTGTTTTTTGACCAATTTATGCAAATGAGGTTGAAGTTGAGGAGGATGAGAGAGAAACTAGAGACGGAGGCGGAGTCGACATCGATGACCGTGACAACGACGCTGAAGAAGAAAAGGACGGTACGGGATTCAATTTTTCTTTTTTCGATTCCTATTTTTTGTTCTGTAAATTTGTGGGTTTTTTTTTAATCGAATATATTTCGCTGCTACAGTTTTGTAGAGTTTGTGAGATTTTGTTAGGGTTTATTTTTTTGCGTGGTGTTTGTTTCCTAGGTGAATCAAAAGATCGTCCATTGAGTTTTTGTTCTTCCTTTCTTAATTTAGTTGTGACATCTTTGTCAAGAAAATGGAGCTTTGAGACGATTTTCCGCTAAAAACTATTGGGCAAATCTGCATTTTCATTTCATGTTGCAGTATTTAGTGTTTGCTTGAGTTTTGGTTTCCACCAAATTATATTGTTTTGGGGTTTTTTATTTTTTATTTTGAATGTATGTACTTTGCTTCTTTGATAATTTTTGAACTAATAATTATATAGAATTCATATTTGTGGTCTAATACACAGTTTGTTTCTTTTTTTGAGTAGAAGGGCAAGATCATACCAGAAAGATGGGTTTATTATTGATGATATTGATGAAGAAGAACCGGATGAGGAATAATCAGAGAAGGCAGACAGTGAATGGTTCTGGAGCTAATAGAGTGATGGAACATAGAGTTCTTTGATCTCGATATCATTGTGAAGACTCGAATCAACGGTACCTTACTCAGTTCTTAACAATTTCTAATTTGCGTGGTTATTGTTGTGTGTTAGTTTTGTGGTTTTGAATTTGAATATATGTATATATGCATGTGTGTCTATAAATACATATATATATATATATATATTGAGAAATGATTTAATTGTAGACTCAAAGTTCAACACAGTTGTCAGGTCATCTCTGATGCATTGGAATGATCAATCTTCATGTTCTATCTTGACTTAAAGCTTGCATTTATCATTTTTTACTTGAATTGCGATACTTTTTCTCACAATTTTACTTTGTTTCGGTTTAATTCTTCTCAATTGTGGTCTATATTTGTTCTTCTTTATACTAAAATTATTTTACTCATTTCTCATGAATTTCCCAACACCGCTACAGACATGACCATAGACCATAACTGTCACGCCCCTAACCTGCCCCTAAAAAGTTTGGGCATGACCTACTCAGAAACAGATAGAATGACCTGTGATGAACAGCGTTTGGGGCCTGAGCGGAAGCAGTAAATTTAAATGACAATAAACAGACACATCCATTGAGCAACTACCAAAAACCAGGACCATTTCGAGATTTAACCAAAGATGAACATGCACACAGAAGTAGATTACAAAGCATCTATAAATCCAGCCCAGACATTAGGCACACAAAATAATAGATACAACAACCCTGACCAGCAACATGAATACCAAAAATTACATATACAAAGAAGACTGGTCTACTATGTAAGGGTTCCCTCCTGTGCCTGGTTATCCTTAAGCTGACAAAATGCACGAGGTAATATTAGAACAGCTCCCCAAGCTGGCTCCTACAGAATCAGACAACATATAGAATGAGACAAGCTCAGTGAATAATAGTGCACAATAATAAAATCACAATGCACCTTAGCATATGTACCAAAACCAAATATAGAAATAACAAATTGGCCTATTGGCCCAGATAGCCTTTCGGCACAGGTAGCCTTGCGGCACAACAGATAGCCTTTCGGCACAACAGATAGCCTTTCGGCACAGGTAGCCTTGCGGCACAACAGATAGCCTTTCGGCATAGGTAGCCTTGCGGCACAACAGATAGCCTTTCGGCACAACAGATAGCCTTTCGGCACAGGTAGCCTTGCGGCACAACAGATAGCCTTTCGGCACAGGTAGCCTTGCGGCACAACAGATAGCCTTTCGGTACAACAGATAGCCTTTCGGCACAGGTAGCCTTGCGGCACAACAGATATGTATGTATAACTTTCCAACATTCCAACACATAGGTTACTATCATAACTTACGGAAAATAGATAGTTATTAACGGATATTCCTGATACATGAATGTATATTTAATGCACTATTACTCACAGCGTTGTGGTAGCGTACTAGGTCCTTCTGGAGTATGCCCTGCACACAAACTGATAAATTAGTATTCTATGTACCACCACATTTCTTATAAATTTTAAACCATCTTACACTCATCAGAAAAATATTTTAAAAACACCGGTGAGTCAAGCACACAAAACTGAACGAACACTTTTTTTTTTCCTGCAAAACAGTCCTCCGCTCGAGCGCCAACTTTCCCGCTCGAGCGGACAGTACAATGTGATCCAACATGCTGCGAGGTCGGTTTTTGCGCTCGAGCGGAAATTCCCCAGCTCGAGCGGACAGAGTAATTTTCAGAAGAACTGCTGAGAGGGTGCATTTCCCGCTCGAGCGGCCATGACCTACGCTCGAGCGGACATACGACCCAGATTCAGGGCAGCTCGATTTCAACTCAAAATTTAGCAATCCAACCTCATTTTCATGCAATCAAAGATTAACCTCATGCAATACTTCAACCTAACAACACCATAACATGGATTCTACTTCAATTATGATAATTTACACTAACTTAGAGGCTTCAACAAGTCATCACTTCCTCAAATTCCATTCCACATTCAAGTTCTTCAAGCATGACACTTGACACCAACATGTTTCCATAGAATGATAACATAAAACCAAGAATTGAAGTATAAATTCATACATCACCCATTTAAAGTGTCAAAATAGACAATTATTGAGAAACCCTCATAGCTCAAACATATATTATCTATGAGCCAACACAAACATAATTCCAAATCCTAAGTCACCACAAGAAGAGAACTTGAGTTACCTTGAATTTACTCACACAAATCTAACAATCTTGACAAGCTCTCTTGATGATTCACGTTTTCCCCCAATTCTTCCTCTTCCCTCTCTCTCTTTTTCTCCCTTAGAGTCTCACGTTTTTTATCATAGGCTCAAATGAGTCTTAGAGATAAATATAAACATAAAGGAGCATATAAGACGAAATTCAATCGCTTTACCATGCCGAAATAAAAATTTCACAGAAAATCCCATTATAGCTTAAAAATCATGTAGATTCCAAATATCAAATCAATTTTTGCAAATTAAATCTCTAAGGTGTCCAATTTCAGATGAAAGCAATTCAAGTGTAACAGATAATGTTTGATTTCAACAGATAAGAGTCAATATGTCTTCTTCCATGCAATTTACCGCACTTATACATAAAATTTCATAATAGATATTCAGGGATACAGAACAAAAGCTTGAAAAGATAACAGAATCAGATGCGAGGGTCGGGGTATTACAATAACCAAAATAATAGAGGTTTGGCCAAAATTTAATGAGCTCAAATGAAGCTAGGAGAATAGGATTTTGATGGAACAAATAACAAAGATATTTGCTAGAAAAAATAAGTTGTTGATTTGAGGGAAAAAAAAATGGAGCTTTTTTCTGCAGTAAATTTTTTTGATGAAAAATGGAGCTATTGCTCTTGCTGGTTAGATACATAAGTAATGTATTTATTTCATAGAATTTTGAGATATATTAATAATGCAATTGTGGGAATTTTCTACTATAATAATAAATTCTTATGTACTTCCTATGTTAGGAATTTATGCCATTTAACTCGTAAAAATCTTAAACATAGTTGTTTTGCCATTAATGTGTTCTCTTTCTTTTAGGTTGATTTGAGATGATGTGAACACTCAAAATTCTCTGCTTAGATAATTGAGAATTTGAATAAAAAAAAAGGAAAAAGAAAAATGAGGCTTTGTTTTTGTCCTTTGAATAGCAATCTAGGAAGCACAAAGACAACAACAAAGTAATTAAAAAAGAAGGTTCTATTAAGGTGAAGTGCTTGCCCACATGGCTTTAATGTGATACAATAAGTTTTTGTTTAATTGTAGTGATAAACTTTTTCATGCCATTGTAAGTCACAATATATCTACTTAGTGAAATCATAAAACACGATTATAGTAGAGATTTTAAAGGGAAACATGATTTGTTTAATTGAACTATTTTATTTTCTTAAATTCTAGAGCTTTGTTTTTCTCAAGAAGGAATTCAATGACAGCCATGACTACTTAATCGTTGTTTCTCAAACTAACCTGACAAAGAGGGTCTTAAAAATGCTTTCTTCCACAGTCCTGATTTAGGTAGGTAGTTTTTATTTTTATTGGAGTTATGAACTTAGCTCAAAGGTTGAAATTTTAGCTTTGGATTTGTTAGGAAATCACATTATCATGCTATTTTTCAAGCAAGACAGTTTTTCATGTGTCTTAATGAGAACATGGCCCCTGGGCCTGATGGCCACCCAGCTAGTTTCTTTAAGAGTTCCTCGGAGGTTTTGGGTAAGGATATTGTTGAGGCTATTAAATCCTTTTTTACTTCTGGTGAACTTCTTAAGGAGGCTAATAAGACCTTGATTGCTTTGGTCCCTAAGGTTCCTAACCCTAGCAAGGTAGGGGACTACCGTCCTAAATAATAAAACTTGTGTGGAGCTGGTGAGACTTGTGGGTTGAGTGATGTTGAGCATATAAATATTTTTTTTTCTAATGTTTGTTGTACAGATTGGCAAGGTGGTGCATGTTGTGAGGGAATTTTTTGTTTGGTGGGTTGAGATGAATGTGAGCATATATTTTCTTGAATGTTTTATGTGTGATTTGAGAGTGTGGGTTGAGTGGCTAAGGACTATACTGTGTGTTTGTTCTCAACCTATTTTGTTCTTTCCTTTTGGTCCTAACTGACGGTTGTTATACTACTTAAAATGGGTCTCTCATGTGTTTAACACCCTCATAGCTCTTGTTATGTGGTGGTTGAACATATGTAATCCTATGTTTGAGTTGGTGTATCTGTTGCTTTGGTTTGCTGAAGCTGGGCAGTGGTTGGTTCTACTATACCTACTGCTACTATGCACCTTCAGCTAAGCTATACTGCAGGGCATGATGGCCCTATTTGGTAGAGCTGTAGGAAAGTGGTTATAGCTTATGCCTAAACAGCTTATAGCTTAGAACTATAAACATAAGCTGATTTCTGACTTATAAATTAAGCATCTCCTGCCCCACTCAAAGAATAAGCTGATTTCTGACTTCCAAAAAGTTATAAGTTATAAGCTATATGCTATAAGCTAAACCAAACACATCAAAATAGCTTAAATTAAGCTGAAAGCTGAAATAAGCAGCTTTTAAGCTGTACCAAACAGGCACGATGAAACTATGCTATGGCCTGAAATCTGGGACTATTACAGTGAGCTATTTGTTACTGCTGTACATAATGCTACTGTTTCATTGGTTGGATCTGCAAATCCTGGTGAAGCCATGTAGTTGGCTGATGCTGCTGTAGTTGGTGTATCTGGTTGCTGTTGTCTACTACTGGTACTAGTATTACTTCCTTCTCTATTGGAAAATTCTGCTATAGCTAGAATGTTGCTTTTTTTTGTCTTGTACAGTTGATTATTTGTTGGAGCTTTTTGGATGCTCCTCCTATATTGTTTGTTTTTATTTTTGTTTGCTGTTTATATTTCCTTATTTTCTGGCCCCTCTTTGTCTGTATGGGGTTTGATCTGATCATGTTCTAGGGTTTAGGCTTTTTATTTTATTATTTTTAGCAACGTTTTAGTCTTTGTCCTGTTGTTGTTAGGGCCTGGGGTATACCCCTTGTATATGTTGTATATTTCATTGTCTTAATTTATGACTTATTCACCTAAAAAAGACAGTTTTTCTTGAAATTAGCTCAATGGTTGAACTTCTAAATTACCTGTGTAGACAAATAATTACCAACTTCCCGAATTAGGTAGGGCACAAAGGGGTGTTGTAGCCCGTGCCATGTAGGGGTGGCACGTCTAACGTCTTATTGGTTATGGTGAAGTTGGTGAGCCTATTATTAAGGTATGTTGGAACTCCATACCTCTAGAGTCATTTCTTTTTCTTTTTCTTTTCTTTTTTTTTCTTGTAGTAAGCTTGATTTACTCCATGATAGTCTTGCATTTTGTAATTTTTTTAAGTGTTACTTTTATGTTGGATAGGACAAGAACTTCAATATTATGCCGAAGTGTGAAGAAAGTCTCAAAAGCGTCGGTATGCTCCTCTACAAGCAATTTTAGGCAGGATCTTACACTGTTGGTTCCCATTATTTGTTCACAATTTGAATTTTGTTTAATTGTCTCAGGTTCAATAAAACACAAGAGACCAACAGAAGTTGAGCATTCTGTGAAAGCTGCATGAACTGAAACAACTAAGCAGTTAAGACTTTGATCATTCACATTTTCCTTTTCTCCATATGTATTAGTTAGACAATGTTGCCAATGAACTTCATACAGAATTCTCAATTTGTTTCCTGTAGTGGGTGTGATCTTGCTTTCTTGTTATCATGCTTTGCATTATAATTTGCTAGCCCTGTAGTACTCTCTCTTCCCTTCTTTGATTTGTCAATTTTTATTTGCCCAGTAGAGAATAAATCTTTTTCATTGTGCATCTTTCAACTATTAATCACTAATGCCAGCTATTTGGAATTATGATACAACAGGTGCATAAAAGCATAGAACTTCATGATTGATCATTTTGGTTTTGTGTGTGATATAAAACAATGGGTCTTAAGGTTTTTATATTCAATTTTTTACATGTCCTGGAGTGTATATTCTCTTGTTACTTCTATCATTTTCTATCTATGTTTGATCTGCACACATCAAGGCACTTTATTTCTTTATGGTCATTCCATATTCACAATTTATGAATATAGTTTCTTTTTTATGCTTCAAACAATATTTTGGTGGTTGATTAATATTTTGTGAAGCTTGTTTGTAATATTTGTTAGATTTTACAAAACAGGTCACATAGAACCTGCTGAATTTTTCTTTTTTAAAATAAATAAATAAATAAATAAAATTACATATTCTGCGGCAGGCATAATAGGTCGTTGTATTACATATTTTACAATGAGCAATGAGAGTTGTGATTTGTCCCAAGAATTAACGACGGGCAAAGTAGTTGTAAAAAAATCAAAGACGACTCACAAGATCCGATGTTAAAGGGTTTTTAACGACGTACTACGGCATGCCGTTGAAGTAAATGACTTTCCATGACTGGTCATAATACGGCTTTACATCGCACATCGTAGAATCGTATTTACGGCGTGTATTTGGTGCCATAAAAACCCATATTTGTTGTAGTGGTCATTTGCTCTTTGAAAAGGTTTAGTGATTTGGGGATTTTAGGTTAAACCTAGAGTTTGATTTTAAAATGTAAAAGATGGGTTTTTCAAATAGATTATTGAGAAAGGTTTTGGAAGTACATAAAATGTTGGGTTGTGTTGAAATATTGGAATTTCCTTACAAAAATGTGAATTTGAAAGTAAATGAGGTTTTGTTCAGAAATCATTGATATTTGATCTATAAAGGAAAAGGGAAAAGATGTTGGGTTTTGAAAAGATAAGAGGATTGTATCTGTTGATGATGAGAGTGGAGTTGGATATGTAGTATCGTAACCATTTTGAAAATGATAAGATTATATTTGTTGTTGAAAAATTATCTGTTGAGTAAAAATATCTATTTTGGGCTATCAATGGAGGATAACTATGATTGTTGTTGAAATTGCATGAAGATTAGATAAATTGAAACTAATTACTCCTACATCTTGCATGGAGCATTTTTTCATACTAAAACATTGAAAATGTATTATTTTGAGGAAAAAATGGGTGTATACCTTAGTAAATCTGGTTATGGGGTGTGGTTGTGGTTATTATGTTGGCCTTTGTGTCCTTGGGGAAAGTCCAGAAACTTGCGCAGTTAGGTGTCGATCCGTCCAGTTAGTATCGGTACAATGGCTTTGGTAGTGCTTGTATAGCCTACTAGCAGACACGTACCTAGAGATTCCTAGTGTTTTGTATCTACTGCCCTGTTTTCTAATATAAAAGGATGTTTTTTCATGAATTGATATACAATCCTAGTATTGCATTGTTTTGAGATGGAAATGTAAAATGTTTGACAAATGGCTTGCATATGCATTTACCTTATGTCTTCGTTGAGATTCATACATGGTTTTAAAATATCTCTATTGGGCTTTAGCTCACCTTATGTAGAAAACAACATTCAGTTGCAGATGATATGCCTCCACCAAGGATTTAGCTTGGGAGAACCGTGGCACGGACGTGGTGGTGGTTGGCGTGGTAGGCCTAAACGGTAGGAAATGCCGATACCGGATAAAATTCCAGCACAAGAGAAGGGAGTTGGTCAAGCCAACATAGTCGAGCCAACAGATCAAGAAGCCATGGGCACTTTAGCCCGCGAAATGGCCGGAGCTTTGCGGGAATCCATGGACATTATTAGGATTGAGAGTCAAGTCCAAGCCCATGTTGCTAAAACAGGGCCATTTTTTTTTGAAGATGGAATTTTTCTGGTCGAATTTGGATGAGTTTTTAGGGGATTTAACAGATGGTGAAGATGTTCGAGATGCTTGGCATCGAGGACGACAGTTTGAGGGTGACCTTGGCATCTTTCCAGCTGAAGGGAGATGCGGGTCAGTGGTGGAAGTATGCGTGAGAGCATATTAGGATGATTTGGGCGACCTTTATCAACGCCTTCCATGACAAGTTTTTACCACCCACTGCTAGAAAGAAGTTAAAAGACCAGTTTCTAAAGCTCAAATAGCTAAACACGCCAGTAGCTGAGTTTGAGGCTTCTTTTTCTAGCCTATCGAGATTCGCATTAGAACTTGTGGCGATGGAGGAACGCCTGTTGCATTAAGTTCAAGAAGGAGTTGAGGACTAAGCTCTTTTTCGAGGTGGTCGGGTCTATGATTAGGGATTACGGTCGCCTAGTGGAGGCCGCGACCCACTTAGAGGCCATGATCCAAGTAGGATGTTCAAGGGGATGCTAGGGACGACAAACGGTAAAGGGGTTCCACCCCACAGTAGTCCCAGGCAACATAGTTTAGATCCACCTTTCCCGTACTAAGTTTTGGTTCGATGAGAGGTAGCCAGGGTGGTTTCACTTGCTTCAAGTGTGGTTAGTTGGGCCACAAGTCTTCAGTTTTCCCGTAGAGAGGAGAAGGGCAACAGTTTGTACCATCTTCGGCTCGTCCTTAAAGCCAGAGTTAGGGGAGAGGGCAGCTGCCTACCTGTTACAAGTGTGGACATTCAGGGCACTTTAAGAGGTTTTGCCCTCAAGTAGGTGGCACATTTGGTATGTCTAGTTTGAGACAAACACAGAGCCAGACACAGAGCCATCAACCTACACATTCAGCACAAACCTCGAGAGCCAATCAGGGAGCCTCTTTGGCTTAATTCATGTGCCACACCTATGCTCTAAGAGGTGAGTAAGTAGAGTAGAGATCTTCAGGGTGTGTGTATGCTGTTACCACGTAGGATCAGTTGCCAACACTTTCTATTGTGAGAGGTAACTTTTTGTTGCTCAACTCTATTGCCAACGTGTTGATTGATACTGGTGCATCTCATTCCTTCATTTCGTCTGCATTCACATCGATTTTGGGGTTAGAAATGGCTCGGTTAGCGTCTCCGCTCAGGGTAGCGTCACCAGTTAGGGGTAAGGTTGTCTTAGACAGGGGATGTCACGGTTGTGAGATAGAGGTTACCAGTCACCGACTTTTTTTTTTATTTTGTTTTGTTAGAAATGTTTGGTTTCGATGTCATCTTGGACATGGATTGGTTGTCATCATACCAAGCCATCATAGATTGGTACCGTAAAAGAGTAGGAGAGTTACGATGTGCACTCAAGTGGTGATTGTTTTTATTTTCTAGGGGACTGAGCTGATAGATTTTTGTCACCTTTGTACGACTCACGTGGTCGAGGTGAACTTAATTTCCTCCTTGCAACCTTCTTGGGTAGTGAGAGTGATGCGGTCCGAGGTGACTTGTCGAGGGTAGTTTGTGAATACCTGGATGTCTTTCTTGAAGACCTTACTAGTTTGCCACCCCATCAAAAGATTGAATTCTCAATTGACTTAGTGCCTGGCACGACACTGATTTCCATGGCACTATATAGATTTGCATCCGCTGAGTTACACGAGTTGAATATTCAACTTCAAAAACTGTCAGATAAGGGCTTTATCCATCCTAGTACATCACCTTGGGGAGTACCGATGCTCTTTGCTAAGAAGAAAGATGGCATATCGCGACTGTGCATTGATTATCGGAAGTTGAACTAGGTAACTATGAGGAACAAGTACCCATTGCCACGAATAGATGATCTATTTGACTAGTTGAAGGGGTCGCATTGTTTTTCGAAGATCGATTTAAGAATAGGTTATCATCAGTTGAGGGTAAATGAGTAGGATATTCAGAAAATGGCATTCTATACACAATATGGCCATTACAAATTCTTAGTGATGCCTTTTGGGCTAACCAATACACCCACTTCATTTATAGATTTGATGAATCGAATCTTTCATGAGTTCTTAGACCGCTCCGTGGTTGTCTTTGTTGATGACATCCTAGTATACTCACCCTCCGAGGAGGAACATGAAGAACACTTGCTAGTTGTACTTGAGTTTCTTAGAGCACACCGTTTATATGCTAAGTTTGGGAAGTGTGAGTGTTGGCTAAAGAAGTTAAGTTCTTAGGCCATATGGTATCCGGAGAAGGGGTAACTATAGATTCATCTAAGATAGACGTAGTGTAAGATTGGGAACAATCTAAGAATACCTTTGAGATCCGAAGTTTCTTGGGCTTAGCTGGGTATTACCGACGTTTTGTGAAATTATTTTCTAGATTGGCTTCACCATTAACTAAATTGACAAGAAAGGGCATTAAATTTGTGTGGAGTGAGGCATGCGAAAAGTCATTTCAGGAGTTTAAGGATAGACTCACCATCGCTCCAGCTTTGATTATTTCGGAGAGAGGTTTGGGTTATTCAGTTTATTGTGATGCATTTTGGGAAGGCTTGGGTTGTGTATTGATACAAGAAAGGAAACTGGTAACATATGGCTCACGGTAGTTGAAAACACATGAAAGAAACTATCCTACTCATGACCTAAAGCTAGCGATGGTGATATTCGTCTTAAAAATCTAGAGGCGTTACCTGTACGAATAGAAATTTCAAGTGTTTTCTAATAACAAGAGTTTGAAAATACCTATTTTCACAGAAGGGGTTGAATTTGAGATAGATAAGGTGGATGGAGTCTATGAGGATTATGATTTTGAATTGCATTATCATCCGAGAAAGGCCAATATAGTAGCCGATGCATTGAGTAGGAAGTTCGTAAGTAGTGTAGCTAGCATTGCCATTCGAGAATGAGAGATGTTGGGTGCTATTGGCAAGTTTGACTTGTACCTAGGCGAATTCATTGAGTTGGCCACCTTATTTACCGCAGTTGCATAACCTACCTTAGTTAGCCAAGTTATAGAGGCACAGTAGTGTGATCACGAAGTAGAGGCTATCCAAGGGAAGATCTCCATCGGGAAGGTAGAGAAGGGTTTGCACGTTCATTCTGACTTGAGTGTGAGGTATCTAGATCCTTTTTTTGTGCCAGAATCTTATAGGAAGGAGGTACTCTGAGAGTTTCACCATTTACGCCTTACGGTACACCTGGGAGGCACAAAGATGTACCGTGACCATAGTCGTCAGTTTTGGTGGAGAGGGATGAAGAGAGATGTAGCCTTGTTTGTTTCAAGGTGCCTTACTTGTCAATAAGTGAAAGCCGAACATCAACAACCATTGGGTTTGTTGCAATTTTTACCTATACCCGAATGGAAGTGTAATGCCCCAAAATAATAACAATAACCCACATCATAATATCCCATAGAATTGATTAGTAGCATTATATTTAACATTTCCATTTATACTCCTTGATCATACAAAAGATGATATATGCGTGTATACATTCATAAATCCTGAATCTATAGCATATGACATGTGTACATGAATTGAAATAAAATGAGAATCAAGTAATTTTATGCCCTAATGGCTACATCTTTCCAAGTCAACGCTTGGGTACAACAAAATGAGTTCAATTCAATACAATTAAAGTCCAAGGCTTGTACAAAAATAATTACATCAAAAGAGACAAAAGAAGCTCTTGGTTCCAAGTCCTCCTGAGCTATGTCCTTGGTGGAGACATATTATCAGCATCTGAAAGTTGTTTTCCACATAGGGTGAGCTAAAGCCCAGTAGAGATACTTTAACACAATGTATAAATCTTAACAAAGTCATAAGGTGAATGTATATGCATGCCATTTGTCAAACATTTTACATTTCTATCTCAAAAAAAGCAATATCAAGGATTATATGTCAGTTCATGAAAAATATCCTTTTACATCAGAGAAAAGGGCAGTGGATATAAAACACTAGGAATCTTCAGCTATGTGTCTGCTAGTAGGCTATACAAGCACTACCATTTTACCGGTACTAACCAAAAGGATTGGCTCCTAACCGCACAGGTTTCTGGACTTTCACTAAGGACACACAAGCCAACATAATAACCATAACCAACCCCCTTACCAGATTCACTATGGTATTCACCCATTTTCCTCAAAACAATACATTTTCAATGCTTAAGTATGAAATAATGCTCAATGCAAGATGTATGAGTAATTAGTTTTAATTCACCTAATGCTCATGCGATTTCTATAACAATCAAAACTATCATCCACTGATAACCCAAAACAAATATTTCTATTCAACAAATAATTTTCAACAAAAGATATAATCTCATCATTTTCAAAATGGGAGCAATCACATATCCAACTTAACCCTCATTATCAACAAATGCATTCATTTCATCCTTTCAAAACCCCACATCTTTCATTTTTCTTTCATAAACCAAATATCAGTGATTTTTGAACAAAACCTCATTTACTTTCAAAATCACATTTAAGTAAATAAATTCCAACATTTTAACATATCTCAACCATAAACACATCCCCATAACCTTTCTCAAGCACCCAATTGAAAACCCCTCTTTTACATTTCAAAATCAAACCCTAAGTTTAATCCAAAATCCACAAATCACTAAATCCTTTCAATGAGCAAATAACTAGGCTAAAAATCATACCAAAGGTTGAAAAAATCCTTACCTCAAGATTAGAAGAAGAAGAAGAGAGCAAGGGTTGAAGTTTAGCGGAGCCAAAAACGATGTGTTGTCCGATTAAAACAAAATTTTCTACGAGCTCTACCTTTTTCTCCAAGGAACAAGGGTGGAGAAATCAATGGATTAGGAGTACTTGGGGTTTTAATGTAAGAGCTAGAGAGAAAGTAAAGAAATTATGATTTGGAATGTTTTAGAGAGAAAGGAAGTAAAAAAGTGATAAAATCTATCTTTTCTCTATCTGATATACACACAGACCACTCGAACGACCAAAACACTGCTTAAGCGCACAATGACTCCCTTCCAGAAGTTCAGACCTGCAAAGGACCACTTAAGTGCAGGAAATACCACTCGAGCGAAGATACCCTACTTCCAGAAGTTTTGCGAGCCTATAAAAAAAGTACTAGGAAATCTTAATGATCCCTCGAGCGACCAAAACACTGTTCGAGCGAACAAAAAGAAAACTTGACAACAACACTTTTAAAAAACTAACTCCCAACCTGTTTCAAATACAACCAACACTTAACTCAACTACCAACAAGATAAAAATGACATGAACAACAATTAAAGGCATGGAATCCTAGATCCAAGAGCAAGAAATCGATCGGGTCTAAACCAAAACTGTTATAATATCCTCATTTACGAAATTTTGTCCCGGAAATTTAAATCAAAACAATTAACACCACAACTCATTCCAAATGGTAGTCTAACTAGTAACTAATAGAAATCATGTTCTTTACCACATAATATACTATTTGAATCTTCAAAATATTTACAATGTTCACATATTACAACACGAATGAAATTCTCAATACAAAGCTCAATTATCAACAAATAGGTTCAGATACTTCTCACAGACTTCTGCCTCACGCTCTTAGGTCGTCTCATTAACTCCATGGTGTTGCCACAACACCGTAACCAATGGGATAGTCTTGCCCCTCAAGACTTGATCCCAAGAATCTAACACCCGAACTAGTCTCTCTTCGTACGAGGCATCTTCATCTACTTCTAACTCGATCCAATCCAACATGTGTGAAGGATTACATTCGTATTTCTAGAGTATACAAATATGAAACACGTCATGAACCCCAGAAAGTTGGTACAACAAGGCCAAACGATAAGCTACCTCCCAAATCCGCTCTAGAATCTCAAAAGGCCCAATAAATCTATGAGACAATTTCCCACACTTCCGAAATCTTATCAAACCCCGTCTCGGTGATATTTTCAAAAACGCATGATCTCTTACCTCAAAAGGTAAAGGTCTCCTCCTATGGTCAGCATAGTTCTTCTGGTGACTTTCAGCTGAAGCCAACCTCTTACAAATAAGTGCAACCTTCTCTGTCATTTCCTGAACTAACTCTGGGCCTAACATAGGTGTATCACCCACCTCGGCCCAGCACACAGGAGATCTATACGGTCAACCATACAAGGCCTCAAAAAACGTCATACCAATACTCACCTGAAAACTGTTATTATAGGCAAACTTCACCAAAGGTAAATGTCTCTCCCATGACCCCTTAAAATCGAGAATGCAAGCCTGAAGTATGTCCTCTAAGATCTGAATGGTGCGCTCAAACTGCCTTTTAGTCTAAGGATGATAGGCAGTGCTAAACATCAACCTAGTACCCAAGGCATTGTATAGGCTCTGCCATAATTGACCTGTAAAATGTGGATCTCTATCTGAGATAATAATCATAACAACCCTATGAAGTTGAACTATGTCCCTAACATAAAGGTCGGCAATATAATATACTGAGTCACTGTGCGTATAAGTACAAAATGTGCTGATTTGGTTAATTGATCAACTATTACCCACACGACATCATTACCCTGTTGAGTCCTCAGAAGACTCACAACAAAAGCCATCGTGACATGCTCTCATTTCCATTCGGCTATGGGTAAAGGTTGTAACAAACCCGCTAGTCATTGATGTTCAGCCTTCACTTGTTAACAAGTAAGGTACCTCGAAACAAACAAGGCTACGTCTCTCTTCATCCCCCTCCACCAAAACTAGTGACTAAGGTTGTAGTACATCTTTGTGCCTCCCAAGTGTACCACAAGGTGTGAATGGTGGAACTCTCAAAGTACCTTCTCCCTACAACATTCTAGCACAAAAAGACGACCTAGATACCTTATATTAGAGTTAGAATACACATTCAAGCCCTTCTCTACCTTTCTAGTAGATATCTTTCCCCGAATAACCTCTACTTCGTGATCATACTGTTGTGCATCAATAACTCGGCTAACTAAGGTAGATTATGCAACTGCGGTAAATAAGGTGGTCAATTCAACGGATTCGCCTAGGTGCAAGTCAAACTCGCCAATAGCACCAAACATCTCCCATTCCCGAATGGCAATACAAACTACACTGCATATGGATTTCCTACTCAAAGTGTCGGCCACTACGTTAGCCTTCCCCGGATGATAGTGTAACTCAAAATCATAATCCTCCATAAACTCCATCTACCTTTTTTGTCTCAAATTCAAGTCTTTTGTGAAAATAGATATTTCAAACTCTTGTAATCCGAAAACACTTCAAATCTCTCCCCGTATAGGTAATGCCTCCAGATTTTTAAGAGAAAAAAATCTCTCCCCGAAGAACTTAACTTCTTTTAGCCAAAACTCACACTTCCCGAACTTAGCATATAACTGATGTGCTCTAAGCAACTCAACCCGCAAGTGTTCCTCGTGTTCGTCCTCAGAGGGTAAGTAGATTAAGATGTCGTTGATGAAGACAGCCACAAATCGATCTAAGAACTCACGAAAGACTCGATTCATCAAGTCCATAAATGAAACTAGCACATTGGTCATCCCAAACGACATCACTAAGAACTCATAATGGTCGTACCGCGTACGAAATGCCATTTTCTGAATATCCTTCTCCTTTACTATTGATTGGTGATACTTCGATCTCAAATCAATCTTAGAAAAACAATGAAACCCCTTCAACTGGTCAAACAGATCATCTATTCACGGTAATGGGTACTTGTTCTTAATAGTTACTCAGTTCAACTTCCAGTAATTGATGCATAGTCGCAATGTGAGACGCGTTCTCAAGCGGTCTTTATCTTAGAGCGTACAAGAACACGACCTTGAGTGGCTTTCTCAGGACGCGTGAGGCACGTTCCCAAGCGGTCTTTATCTTAAGGCGCGCAAGAACACGACCCTAAGCAATTTTCTCAGGACGTGTGAGATGCGATCCTGAGTGGTCTTTATCTTAGGGTGTACCGGAACACGGCCCTAAATGGTTTTCTTAAGACGTGTAAGACGCAATCCTGAGTGATTTTCATGGGATGTGCAAGAACATGTTCCCAAGTAGTCTTTATCTCGGGACACGTGAGACACGACCCCGAAGGTTTTTCTCAAGATGCATGAGATGTGTCCTCTGAGTTTTTTTTCTCTCTATCTCTCTTTCTGGACATATAAGAAGACGACCTTGAGTGGTTTTCTCAGGACGTGTGAGATGCATTCCCGAGCGGTCTTTATCTCATGGCATACAAGAATATGTTCCTGAGCAGTCTTTATCTTGGGACGCATGAGACGCAACCCCGAAGGTTTTTCTCAGGACGTGTGAGATGTGTCTTCTAAGCTTTTCTCTCTCTCTCTCTCTCTCTCTCTCTCTCTCTCTCTCGCTCGGGACGTGCAAGAACATGACCCCAAGAGGTTTTTTATCTCAGGATATATGACGACGTGTCCTTGAGCGGGTTCATCTTGGGGCACGCGAGTTTGTGTCCCAATTTGTTTTAAGTCTTCGCTATGTCATGTAGAAATACATGTTTAAAGTTTGTATTATCGTATTATTGAATTATATCTTTTATAGTTACATCACTTCATAAGAATCATGAAATCAGCTATGTAATGCGTGATTTGGCTTGTATCTTTCACCCTCTCTACATGATGCGTAGTTTGGGCTTGTACTCCCTTTCCTTTTTGTGATTTTCAGACAGTATGTTCGTTTGTGGTTTTGATTGTTGCATTGTGTATCATTTTGTATCCTGCCCCTGAACTACGCTGGTTTGATTCCTAGCAAAGAGATACGTAGGCAACTTTTGAGTTCAATCAACTGCATTTGCATTTTGTTTGTCTGCCCAAGTCTTACGACCTTATCAAATGGGTCATCTTTGGGCTTTGACATTCACTCACATCATTTCATGACGTACCGAGCTCTGTCAAAGAAGGGCAACTATTGACACCCCATTTTGACCACCCTTAAGACTTAGGCGCTTTATTCCAAACACCTGATGATGAAAAGTTATACTGTGCAGTCTTTTGAATCTTCAGTAAAGGAATCAGGATTCAAGCTCTAATCCCCAACCTTACACCCCATTTTGACCAAAATGTTTTAAATCTTGTCCCTCCCTCTAACCTGCACCAGTCATACAACAGTAGGCCTGGAGGCAACTTTTAGATCCGGTCGTGGGTATTTGGACCTAGTCGGGTCTCATTAGCGATAGACAATGTATCTGGCGGGATTTTGCCAGCTATCTTTTTTTGAAGATATTTTCAACCAAAACACCTCAAATTCTAAAAATAGACCCTCTCCCTTCAAAATTTAGGGTTGAAAAAAGTATCAAAAGGCTTTGAGGTTGTTAGGAGCTTAGAGCATACCCTTTCCTTGCAAAGACCTCCATATCACCTTTAGCTATACATACACAATACATACATCATTAGAGCTTTTCTTGAAGCTTTTTGCTAAATTTTTAAACAATATTTCAGATACTTGGGGGTGTTAGGATTGAAGTTTGATAACTAAGAAGTTACTCCTCTT
Source organism: Camellia granthamiana (assembly GCA_036172215.1). NCBI lineage: Eukaryota > Viridiplantae > Streptophyta > Magnoliopsida > Ericales > Theaceae > Camellia > Camellia granthamiana. The sequence continues at coordinate 64,592,883 of CM069912.1, forward strand.
TTCAAGAGGTAGAGCTTTGCATTCTTTTCATCTATTTTTCTTTTACTCTTTTCCTCTAATTTTCTCGTTTTGTATACTATTTTTGAGTTTTTTTGTGGGGCTAAAATATGTGATTAAGGTTACAAAAAGTGAAAGGGTTGGCCCCCCTTCCTTAGGCTTGATGACTAGTTTTTAACTATAGCTTCCCTTTACTCTTTTTTTTTCTTTTTTTCTCTTAATTTTAGCACTATTTTTTTTTTTTTTGGTGGGTTGTTTAGTATGTTAATTAATTATGCTTTGAATATTATAGTTGCACTGTTGTAATAGAGTAATAGTCCTCGTGGGTTTGGTGTGTTTAGGATATAGCTGCCAATCCGTTTGAGTTGATAGCTTTTCTTTTGTTTTTCTATGAACGGGGTGAGGCGTAATTCAAATTCTAACTACAGAGGCAATTCCTTATAGGCAAGCAACTAATCTTAGGTTAGAGTTTGATTATCTTAGGGTGTTCACACGGCACAACTTCATGTACATAATAAGATCCTTAAAATTGGATTGAAATGGAGATGAAGAATACGAAGCAGTTATGGTGATAACATCAGGATTGTCTGAAATATGGATGAATGGTATGATGTTATGGTTTCAAACTTCAATCTGATCAAGGTTATAGATGTAGTGACTAAACTAGATATTTAACTTGAAACTGCGTTGGCCATCCGTGTTTCAAACTGAATATCCAAGATTCATCACCGAGCAAAGAAAATGAAATTATTTACAAAAAGCCTTGAGCTAAACAAAATATTCAAGGGTCAAGGAGGTCAAATTTACAAATAGTGGTATATAAAACATGACTAGATGGACAAGACTAAGTTTTGGGAAAGGGTGACATTGAATAAAGGCTACGAATACAAGATGAGGGTACGACAATCGATAGAAGATGCATAGAACTAATAGTACCCCCCCTACTGCGCGATGAGGCCGCACTCAAAGTTAAAACCATTTCACGATCCTGAAGTAGGTCCTCATGAGTTGATGTTGGCATGCCAGAAATTCGAAGAAATTCCCTAAGATAGGTTAAGAAAGATTCTAACATAGTCGGCGAAAGGTAGTCCCAGTCCAATACACAATCACAATTATAACATCAAGTAGTAAAGCATGATATTCAAATAAATAAGTAAGGAGTTAGGTCAGATGTTAGTAAACTAGAAATCCCCCAAAGAGGTTTCGTCCTCCCAACCACAAGAATCGGACGCGGATTATTCAGTATGCCCCCTCTTTTGCTGCTTTCCTGCAGAACTAACCTCGGATGCCTACCAACGATTATATACCGCGTAGCGCCAACCACAGGGCCTCAAAAGAGATGGTAAAAATAGGGCCTTGCCCAAATCCCTCCTTACACCAAGCTACCTAGGGTCCAAATACAACCGCTCCGTTCAAGGGTTCCGAAAACCACTCCCACAAGACTTTAACTTTCGAATAGGGAACACATCCCAACAATCCATATATCACATATTATCATCTTTTCAAGACTCAAGTGCTCGAAAACCCAATACCCTCTCAATTTGGTTTCCCGTTGAGTTAGATATTTTACATCAAGGTTAGACAACTTAACCAGATAAAAATGTCCACACAAGCATGCATCCATAAGGTGAAGAAGATAAAGAACATAACATAACACATACAATATCATGCCAAGATACGATCATAAACTAATAAACATTTTTATGAATACAAGGGCATAAAACATCCATGCATAACAAATTTTCCAGGTTTAGCATCACATAAAGATTAAAATGAAAGGACTATTTTAGATCTTCCACCGGACTTGGTCTTCCTATGGTTCGTAGAGAATTTGATCTAGTTTCTAGAACATTTTTTGAAAATGGGATTACTTTTCCAAATTTTAAGTTATTTAGAAAGTAGTCCAGTGCTGTCCAGAATCTGTCCGGATCCGTCGACCGTTACGAAAACTTGATTTTATTGCAAACCGCTTAATGTTTTTCGATGAAAACAATTTTAGTTGAAAGAGAACTCCTTAAGGAAGGTTTTGACATAAAATAGAGGCCCAGAATATTTTTGTACATTTTTCTGGAATTTTTGAAAGTGGGCTGCAAAAACAGATTCTAAGGTAGACTGTCCAAAACATGAAGATTTGTGGAAAAGGGTTCCACCAAGGGAAAGTTTTCATTTATTTTGTGGATAAAACATGCTAACTAACATATATTTACTCATAAAGTTTGCTTGAAAGTGTGCCTTGGAAAGTTGAGAGATTGGTAATAAAAGAGGATGGTTTTGTGCCAAAAAGGGGAAAATACAAGAGAGATGGAATCAATACTCAAATCTTAGTATTTTTAACATAGGAACTCTTTAATGACAGATCTGAAACACATTATTTAGAGACATGTATTGAAAGAAGGAAAATAAAAGAGAAGTTGTGTGTGTGGCTTACTTGCTAATTTTGCACAAGAATGCTCTCTTCTCCCTTCCTCTTCTTCTCTAGACTCCTTTCTCTCTTGCTCTCCTCCCTCTTTCTAGCCGAATGTGTGTGTGGGTGAGTGTGTCATGTGTGTTTGCAACCTAGGGGGTGTGTTGGTATTTATAGACAAACCTTTGAGGCAAAAAGTCTAAAAAGTCCCTTAGTTGGAAATGGATGGAAATGTTAGGATTTGTTTGGATTCTAAGGAAATGGAAGGGATTTGGGAGGCTTGGTCAATGATTTAGGCAACACTTAGTTAAAAGGGAACTAGTTTTGGAATTAGCACCCTAGGTCTAGGTACTAGGTTGGTGGTTTTTCCTAGAAGTTCATGATGATGTTTCTTGGAAATTGATTTCTCACTTTCTTCTAGGAAGGCTAGGCATAGGGAAGGGTGAAGGGAAATTTTTTAATTATTTTATGCCCTAGGCACATTCCTCAAGGTGTATACATATATATATATATTACAAGATTGATGGTACTTCAAGGTACAAGGTACAAGTACTAGTTTGGGGTAAATTTAGAATTTAAATAAAGTGTGAGGGCTTGGAGTTAATTTCTTGTATTGGGACCCTACTTAGGTAGAATTAAATTAAATTAGGTTAGGGAACCTAATTCGGCTAGTGTAATTCCTGTTTTGATAAAAATAAATAAATAAAATAAACTAGTAATGCTAACCGACAAGATTCGAATTTATCCAAGTAACCGAGGGGCTTTAAGAAAATAATTCATCATTAGGGTCTTAAAAGTAAATACATATTTCGGGGGCTTCACAACCTATCTCCCTTAAAACAATTTTGTCCCCGAAATTCAACTATATACTGCCTTCGAAAAGCTCGGGGTAGTTTTCCTTCACCCAGTCCTGTCGTTCCCAAGTAGATTGCTCAATTCCCCGATGACGCCATAGCACTTGCACCAATTGAACCGTCTTGCCTCTAAGGTTCTTCTCTCGATGATCTTGTATTGCTACCGGTCCTCCTTTAAACGTGACATCTTTGTCAAGACTGATCTCTTCCCATTTGAGGACGTGTGTCGGGTCGGCGATGTATTTTCTCAACATAGATACATGGAAGATGTTGTGTATCCCTGCTAATTGCGGGGGTAGAGCTAGTCTATATGCTACTTCGCCCACTCTTTCCAATAACTCAAAAGGCCCGATATATCGTGGTGACAACTTTCCCTTTCTCTCAAAACGTATGACTCCACACCTAGGTTGCCCCTTTAGGAACACGTGGCTGCCTACTTCAAACATCAATGGTCTTTTCCTCCTATCTGCATAATTCTTTTGACGGTCTTGGGCAGTCTTTAACCGTTGTCGGATCAATTTGACCTTTTCAGTAGTCTCTAGAACAAGTTCGGGTCCTATCAGATTTGCATCACCCACTTCCGTCCAACAAATCGGCGATCTACAAGGTCGTCCATCTAATGCTTCAAAGGGTGCCATACCGATGCTAGCTTGCAAGCTGTTGTTGTAGGCGAATTCGATTAGGGGTAGGTGTCATTCCCAACTTCCTTGAAAATCCATTGCGCAAGCTCTCAGCATATCCTCAAGTGTCTGGATAGTGCGTTCAGATTGTCCATTTGTTTGTGGGTGAAAGGCGGTGCTAAAACATAACTCAGTACCAAGAGCTTCCTGTAGGCTCCCAAAATCGAGAGGTGAATCGTGGATCTCAATCTGACACAATAGATACCGGAATTCCATGTAGTCAAATGATCTCCCCAATGTAGAGTCTGCACATAGACTCTAGCGTGTCGGTCATCTTATAGGGTAAGAAATGTGCTGACTTGGTGAGGCAGTCCACTGTTACCCATATAACATCGCGCCCTCTAGGTGACTTAGGCAACCCTGTCACAAAATCCATCGTCACGTATTCCCACTTCCATTCGGCTATTGGTAGAGGTTGCAACATTCCTCCTGGTTTCTGATGTTCCGCCTTTATTTGTTGGCATATCAGGCATCATGCTACAAATTTAGCCACTTCCATCTTCATCCATTCCACCAATATTGCCTCTTCAAATTTTGGTACATTTTAGTCCCTCCTGGATGTACCGCAAATGCAGAATGATGACATTCTTTCAGTACCTTTTCTCTAAGTAACTCGTCACTTGGTACAAACAATCTGCCTTGGTATCTTAAACTCCCATCGGGGTGAATTACCCAACCGGGCATGGGTTCTCCTGACTCTAGATGTCCCTTGATGTAGGCTACCTCTTGATCATGATTCTGGGCCTCCACGACCTCATTCATCAACTTAGGCATCACCTTCTGCGTACTAAGACATGCTTTTGTAATTTGGGATTCCACTTGGATCCTAAACTCATTGAGTGTCTTAACCATATCCCATTCCTTGACGAAGATCTTAGCCAACATCCCTCTGCTCTTACGACTTAGAGCATCTGCTACTACATTGGCCTTACCGGGGTGATATGAGAGAGTGAACTGGAAATCCTCAAGATACTCCATTCATCGTCTCTGTCTCAAGTTAAGGTCCTTCTGTGTGAATAGATACTTCAGACTCTTGTGATCGGTGAAAATCTCAAATTGTTCCCCATACATGTAATGTCGCCATTGCTTTAGGGTAAAGCTATGGCTGCTAGCTCCAAGTTATGTGTGGGGTAGTTGCGTTCGTGAGGTTTTAACTGCCTGGATCCATATGCGACCACCTTTCCATTTTGCATGAGCGCGCAACCTAATCCTTCTTTAGACGCATCGCAATACATAGTGTACCCCTCTTCTCGTTCTGGGATGGTCAAAATTGGTGCAGTAGTTAACCTCTTCTTTAGTTCTTGGAAGGATTTTTCGTCCCACTCATACTCTACTCCTTTTTGCGTCAAACAAGTCATTGGTTTAGCTAGTTTGGAGAAATCTTGGATGAACCTCCGGTAATAACTGGCCAATCCTAAGAAGCTGCGGATTTCTGACACGGTTTTTAGTTGTCTCCAATCTAATACTGCCTCCACCTTGGTTGGATGTACCGCAATCCCATTCTCTGATACCACGTGTCCTAAGAATTTTACTTCATTTAACCAGGATTCACATTTACTCGCCTTGGCATATAGTCGAATATCCCTAAGAACTTGGAGGACAGTCCTTAAATGTTGCTCATGCTCTTTTTCAGACCTTGAATATACCAAGATGTCATCAATGAATACTACTACAAACTGGTCAAGGTATGGTCTAAAGATCTTATTCATCAAACTCATGAATACTACCGGTGCATTAGTTAGTCCGAAGGGCATTACTACAAACTCATAGTGGCCATATCTAGTACGAAAGGCAGTCTTTGGTATATCCTCCTCCTTGACTCGTAGTTGATGGTAACCTAACCTGAGATCGATCTTTGAATAGCACCTTGAGCCTCTAAGTTGGTCAAAAGATCATCAATCCTCAGGAACGGGTATCGGTTTTTAATTGTGACTTGAGTTGACGATAATCGATGCATAGCCTCAACGACCCATCTTTCTTTTTAGCAAACAACACGGGGTGCTCCCCATGGCGAAGTACTTGGCCTAACGAATCCTTTCTTGAGCAATTCCTGTAGTTGTGTCTTCAATTCTCGTAGTTCTGCTGGTGCCATACGATTCGGAGCCATGGATATTGGGGTAGTTCCAGGTTGTAGCTCGATGCCAAAGTCTACTTCCCGGGTTGGTGGCTATCCTGGTAACTCCATAGGAAATACATCTGCATAATCGCATACTACGCGCGAGAGTTCTATTTCCCCTTGGCCTTCCTCATTTAGAATCAGACTTGCTATTCTACCCGCAAGTTGATCGCGCCACTACGTCTGATGTTTTGTTGAAACCATGGGGTCTTGTCTATCCCCCTTAAACTAGAAACGTGTTCCATCTTGCGTGTGAGCTACCACTTTTTTCTGACGACAGTCGATCACTGCTCTGTGGGCGGACAACCAGTCCATGCCCAAGATGATATCGAAGTCCGACATTTCCATGACACAAAGGTCGCAAGTTAAGCGTAGGTTCGACATTCCTATTTTATAATCTTTACAGATCAATCCAACCGAATGCATCCTCCCATAGGTGACATTACACTTAAGGCAGTTTCTAAAGGTTCACATTCAAGTTCTAATGACTTAGCACAAGCAGAGGATATGAAAGAATGTGATGCACCAATATCAAATAAAACATGCACCCAAGAATTGTGTAGTACTAAATTACAAACGGGTCCGCTTCTTCCTCTTGCAAGGCGAAGATTCTGTCGGTTGCTCCTTTCTGGTCCCTCATGAAGTTGGGTCTCCTTTCCACAAGCTCCAAGTCCTCTTGGATTCTACCTCCCCTCATTCTGAGGTCAATGTTGTGCCGATTATTTTCACAAAGATGGTAAGACTCTTCCAAAATTTGATTCTTGATAGGGTTCGGGGTTTTAGCCACGGTTGATAGTCCATTCTTAAGGTTTCAATTTCCTGGTACCGCATTTCTATTGTTGCTTGCAAGCTTATGCTATTACTTGTCTCGAAGTATGGTCCACCATTTGTTTTTCTATGAATGAGGTGAGGCGTAATTCAAATTCTAACTACAGAGGCAATTCCTTATGGGTAAGCAACTAATCTTAGGTTAGAGTTTGATTATCTTAGGGTGTTCACACGGCACAACTTCATGTACATAATAAGATCCTTAAAATTGGATTGAAGTGGAGATGAAGAATACGAAGCAGTTATGGTGATAACATCAAGATTGTCTGAAATATGGATGAATGGTATGATGTTATGGTTTCAAACTTCAACCTGATCAAGGTTATAGATGTAATGACTAAACTAGATATTTAACTTGAAACTGCGTTGGCCATCCGTGTTTCAAACTGAATATCCAAGATTCATCACCGAGCAAAGAAAATGAAATTATTTACAAAAAGCCTTGAGCTAAACAAAATATTCAAGGGTCAAGGAGGTCAAATTTACAAATAGTGGTATATAAAACATGACTAGATGGACAAGACTAAGTTTTGGGAAAGGGTGACATTGAATAAAGGCTACGAATACAAGATGAGGGTACGACAATCGATAGAAGACGCGTAGAACTAATAGTACCCCCCCTACTGCGCGATGAGGCCGCACTCAAAGTTAAAACCATTTCACGATCCTTAAGTAGGTCCTCATGAGTTGATGTTGGCATGCCAGAAATTCGAAGAAATTCCCTAAGATAGGTTAAGAAAGATTCTAACATAGTCGGCGAAAGGTAGTCTCTAACCGCAGGTCGAAATGCATGGGTAAGGGTTGAACCTATGCTCTGATACCAAGTTGTGACGCCCCGATTCTACACTATAGGTTGCAGTCAAGGGAGAGTCACTAGTGAGTCCTATGGCCAATAACCAAGTAAGATCCCAGATCGCCGGAGGAGTCAAAATAGCCTCCCTTCTAAGTCCAGCTTTCTTAGGCAGCGCACTACCTTTTTGACAGATCTTACAAGGCATTGACACAAGGTCTCATAAGCAACGATAAGGTTCATACATAGAATATAAATACATAACAACCACAATTATACTTGATTCAAAAGATTGTTCCATTACATTACATCCCAAAAAGAAAGTTTTAAACTTCAAATGAGTCTTACAAAATATCCAAAAGGAAACTTCGAATATTCTAGGATAGCCAAAAGTCTTCAAAGGTTTCAGGTTCGACGTCTCCAGCTATGAGTTCCTCTTCGTCACCTGGCATGATACGCCGTGAGCTTTGAATGCCCAGTAAACACACACACACACATACCCCGTCCCTTTTTCCCAGTCCAATACACAATCACAATTATAACATCAAGTAGTAAAGCATGATATTCAAATAAATAAGTAAGGAGTTAGGTCAGATGTTAGTAAACTAGAAATCCCCCAAAGAGGTTTCGTCCTCCCAACCACAAGAATCGGACGCGGATTATTCAGTATGCCCCCTCTTTTGCTGCTTTCCTGCAGAACTAACCTCGGATGCCTACCAACGGTTATATACCGCGTAGCGCCAACCACAGGGCCTCAAAAGAGACGGTAAAAGGGGGTGTTTGGTGTAGCTTTTTTGAGCCAGCTTATGGCTTCTGGCTTTTAAAAAGTTATTTTGGACTGTTTGGTTAAACTTATTTCAAACAGCTTCTGATTCTAACAGCTTATTTTAAGTCAAAAAAGCTGATTCTGAGAAGCTGCTCACCCCCTGCTTCTGATTATCAGCTTCTGCTGTGGACATGTTAATTCACGGTTATACTCTTAGATTTTTTTATTTTTTATTTTTTTAAAAATAGAAAAAGACCCAAATGGACTATAAAATATTATTATTACTTTTTATGAAAAATGTAGATAAATAGTGAATAATAAAAAATAAAAATTAATTGAAAAAGCTACTTCACAGCTTATTTAACAAACACTACTCAGCAACTTAAATCTATAATCCAATAGCTATACCAAACAGATTAACAGCTTCTGATTAAAGTCATAATCTATAATCTGTTAAGCTATAAGCTATAATCTGTTTTAACAGCTACACCAAACAGCACCAAAATAGGGCCTTGCCCAAATCCCTCCTTACACCAAGCTACCTAGGGTCCAAATACAACCGCTCCGTTCAAGGGTTCCGAAAACCACTCCCACAAGACTTTAACTTTCGAATAGGGAACACATCCCAACAATCCATATATCACATATTATCATCTTTTCAAGACTCAAGTGCTCGAAAACCCAATACCCTCTCAATTTGGTTTCCCGTTGAGTTAGATATTTTACATCAAGGTTAGACAACTTAACCAGATAAAAATGTCCACACAAGCATGCATCCATAAGGTGAAGAAGATAAAGAACATAACATAACACATACAATATCATGCCAAGATACGATCATAAACTAATAAACATTTTTATGAATACAAGGGCATAAAACATCCATGCATAACAAATTTTCCAGGTTTAGCATCACATAAAGATTAAAATGAAAGGACTATTTTAGATCTTCCACCGGACTTGGTCTTCCTATGGTTCGTAGAGAATTTGATCTAGTTTCTAGAACATTTTTTGAAAATGGGATTACTTTTCCAAATTTTAAGTTATTTAGAAAGTAGTCCAGTGCTGTCCAGAATCTGTCCGGATCCGTCGACCGTTACGAAAACTTGATTTTATTGCAAACCGCTTAATGTTTTTCGATGAAAACAATTTTAGTTGAAAGAGAACTCCTTAAGGAAGGTTTTGACATAAAATAGAGGTCCAGAATATTTTTGTACATTTTTCTGGAATTTTTGAAAGTGGGCTGCAAAAACAGATTCTAAGGTAGACTGTCCAAAACATGAAGATTTGTGAGAAAAGGGTTCCACCAAGGGAAAGTTTTCATTTATTTTGTGAAGAAAACATGCTAACTAACATATATTTTCTCATAAAGTTTGCTTGAAAGTGTGCCTTGGAAAGTTGAGAGATTGGTAATAAAAGAGGATGGTTTTGTGCCAAAAAGGGGAAAATACAAGAGAGATGGAATCAATACTCAAATCTTAGTATTTTTAACATAAGAACTCTTTAATGACAGATCTGAAACACATTATTTAGAGACATTTATTGAAAGAAGGAAAATAAAAGAGAAGTTGTGTTTGTGGCTTACTTGCTAATTTTGCACAAGAATGCTCTCTTCTCCCTTCCTCTTCTTCTCTAGACTCCTTTCTCTCTTGCTCTCCTCTCTCTTTCTAACCGAATGTGTGTGTGGGTGAGTGTGTTATGTGTGTTTGTGTAACGCCCTCAAAAATAAACCCATAATACATAATATTAACATGCGGAATTATAAGGAAATAAAGCATCTTATTTCATTCATCAGTGTATCATAAAATAAAAACATCATAATAAATGCCCTATGGGCTTACATCTTGCCAAGCCAACACTTGGACACAATTTCATGAGTTCTAACTCAAAACAAATAAAGCCCTAGGCTTGAAAGTTTACAAGTTGTTCAAATAAAACAGATAAAATAAAGCAAGTCTTCGAGTCCAAATCCTCACAAGCTAAGTCCTTGGAGGTAGTGAACCACCTGAACCTGAAAATGAAGTTCCCATATAGGGTGAGCCACAGCCCAGTAGAAAAATACTAAACCAAGCATAAGAATTAACTAAAGCATTAGCATTCGATACGTGGTTAACACAAGATAATCAATTTCCAGTTTCATGACACTAATGTCTATGTCGTCTATGACATATTGTCTATGACACAATACACTTTCCATTTATACAGACATGGCTCAGAACCTGGCCAAACAACTCAACAAGGATAACAAATCAGGTTAAACCTCTCTTATAACAAAATAAACACACATGCTGGTGTTATATCAATCTCAATCAAATCCACTTCCATACTTCCCAACTGATACACATGGTGGTGATGTATCATATCAACAACAAATAGATAAGCATATGAGCTGTATCTCTGCTATAGGCGCGCATATAAGCAGCAACCCTGGGTTCATCCCCTATCTTCCCATAATCATTAACCGGTTTAGAGGTACATCCCCCATCTTCCCCTAAACCGTGGAGTACATCCCCTATCTCCTCCCATACACAAGTAATGCATATAAACATAAAGTCATATACATAATAAATCAATACATAAATTTAATGTATTAATCCAACTTTCATACTCAACAACTTAACCAAATGATTAGTTTCAATTTTGCCTAATCCACATGCAATGTCTACAACAATCATGGCTATCCTCCACCGATAGCCCAAAACAATTATTTCTAAACAAGAAATAAATATAACAACAAATGTAATTTCAACATTCTCAAAGGTAAGTATTTAAACTAACCAATTACATCATTAAACCACTAAATTCCCCAATCTCATGAATTAAACCCAATATCACAATCTTCCCTCAAATTAATTATATAAATTAATCTATGACAAACCCTAAGGTTTCTCCCAAAATTACCAAACTACCCCCACATACCAAAATACCACCACTTAGGATTAAAACGTATAAATGGAGTAGGAAATCCCTACCTCGAAGCAAGAACCCAAAGAAGAAGAAGACGGAGATGATAGCCCAGACTCCAAAGTGCTCCAAATCAACAACCGTTCAGATTAGAAGGAAGCCCTCGACTCACTCTACCTTTTTAATGAAGGAACTAGGTTAGATACTCACTCTAAATAGATGAAACCTAGGAGAGAAGATGAGTTGGGAGAGAGAGAACTCGTAACCTAGGGTTTTATAAACTGAAAGAGGCTGAAAAACTGTTTTAAAACACGCTGCTGCATATTTAAACTCAACAGGCCCGCTCGAGCGCATAAAACACCGCTCGAGCGTAAAGAACAAAAACAATGTCCGCTCGAGCGCAATGTTAACCGCTCGAGCGTAGATTTTCCCATTCCAGAACCCACGCGAAGAACACAATACCCGCTCGAGCGTCGACAATACCGCTCGAGCTCAACACGCTCGAGCTCAGAAATACCGCTCGAGCGTAGATATCACACCTGCAGAAGTTTTGCAGGGTTCACAAATACTGGAAGTGTGCAATCTCCGCTCGAGCGCAAGAAGGTCCGCTCGAGCGGAAAGGCCGAAACTTCAAAAATCTGGGGTTTGATCCCAGACTCAAACCACCCACTCGAAACAAGTCTAACACACCCTAAGACTCAAACAATGACGTTAAAGGATGCCAACAACAATAATATGACAACAGAATCCACGGAACATAAGTCCAGATACAATAATCCAATGGGAAAAGACCGGGGTCGCTATAGTTTGCAACCTAGGGGGTGTGTTGGTATTTATAGACAAACCTTTGAGGCAAAAAGTCTAAAAAGTCCCTTAGTTGGAAATGGATGGAAAGGTTAGGATTTGTTTGGATTCTAAGGAAATGGAAGGGATTTGGGAGGCTTGGTCAATGATTTAGGCAACACTTAGTTAAAAGGGAACTAGTTTTGGAATTAGCACCCTAGGTCTAGGTACTGGGTTGGTGGTTTTTCCTAGAAGTTCATGATGATGTTTCTTGGAAATTGATTTCTCACTTTCTTCTAGGAAGGCTAGGCATAGGGAAGGGTGAAGGGAAATTTTTTAATTATTTTATGCCCTAGGCACATTCCTCAAGGTGTATACATATATATATATTACAAGATTGATGGTAATTCAAGGTACAAGGCACAAGTACTAGTTTGGGGTAAATTTAGAATTTAAATAAAGTGTGAGGGCTTGGAGTTAATTTCTTGTATTGGGACCCTACTTAGGTAGAATTAAATTAAATTAGGTTAGGGAACCTAATTCGGCTAGTGTAATTCCTGTTTTGATAAAAATAAATAAATAAATAAATAAAATAAAATAGTAATGCTAACCGACAAGATTTGAATTTATCCAAGTAACCGAGGGGCTTTAAGAAAATAATTCATCATTAGGGTCTTAAAAGTAAATACATATTTCGGGGGCTTCACATCTCTTGAGTATCTTCAGGATAGGAAGGGGTAGAAAGGACAAGCATCTTTTGGAAATACTCTGTTTACACTGTTATTACCTCACTACATAAAACAGGTTTTTTGGTTGAAATTGAAGCACGACCGCCTTTTATTGGACCCGGCCAAGCCTCATTGTGGAACGGCCGGGCCTCAAAGTGAACAAACAGTGCGTTGTTGTTGGAAAAAAAGAGCAGTGACTGAGGGTAAAATAGAGCAGTTCTCCCAAAGGCAGACATAGCAGTTTTTGGAGGATGTTCTCATTTGCGCGCGTATGGTCCTTGTCATTTTTTTTTTCTTTTTCTTTTTTATATTATTATTGCTATGATATGTGCAAATGTAATAATTAGGTAATTATTGATTCGGTGATGTATTAATTAGTTGATTAGGCCATTTGAACCCTCTTGTAAGAGGGCAAATTTGTAACACTTTATGTATGTCTTCCAACCCCCATTTCTTTCTCCCTTTTATTTACATGCTTATCATCGTTGTTTATAGCATCATGTTTCATCTCTATCATTCCCATACCTCGCATCCATTCTTACACGCATTAAGGTTTGGCTCATCATACTTGATGTTGTTATCATTTCCTACTTGATTATGTGCACTACCTCATGCTTTGAGTTGCTTCACATGTCATGTTAGTAGCCGAATTTATTAGTCGCATTTTGTATGTGTTGCATTAGCCATATTGCATACTAGGATCATGCATTTCTTCTAAATTATTTCTTTTTCTTTGGCTTACCGCGAATGAATACTAGGTGAGCATTTTTTGCTTTAGCATATCATATGTGTATATGTGAATTGCCATATCTAGCATATTACCATGAGTCTACTTGCTTACTTGAAATATCATGCTTGTGGATGGAGGTTATTTTGCTTAAATTGGAATGACTTTGATTGTTGTACATATAAGCTCAATTTTTTTCTTTAAGTTGCACATATTCGAAAAAATTTTCAAAAAACATGAAATCAAAGCATTTCAAAGTAAGTGACGTGGTCTATACTTTTTTGCCTCACATAGTAATGTTAGCATATTAATAAATCAGAATATGAGTATATAATGTCTATAAAATTCACATCATGATTTAGTAAAGGCCGATTTTTGATCGGATGAGTGGGGTGCTCAATTCATGACCTTCCCCTCTCATACCTAAGTTCCCCAACCGAGACAACTTTGGTTATGATGGATAAGTGGCCTTTGGCACGAGTCATGGGTTTCCTAATTCTCCCAAACATATTAGGTAGCGACTCTAAAATCTAGCAATGCAATCCATTTTTTGCATCTCTTGCAATTAGTGGATTTTTCGGGAATTTGCCAGATTTGGACTCTCATTTTCTTTTGTTTCACATTGCACTCGTGAAACCAAATTCAGAATCATAGGAGTCCGAACTGTAGGGAATCGCATCCAAGGAAACTAAACCCCTCTGAGGAGCGTGAAAAACCAACTACAATTTCTAGCAACTCTGTTGGGGAGTGAAAAGAGAACTTGACTTGAACTTCACGATGTGAAATTTTATTTACATATATATGTTCATTACATTTCATTTGCATTGTGCTCATAAGTCACTATGTTTTCGATCTGCTATTCCTGGATGGCTTGCCAAAGGCTTGCCTAAAGCTTGCCAAAAGGCTAGCAGGTCGTAGACTTTGCCATGTTGGGAACACAACCCTTGGATCTAGATTATCACCGTACCGTTTGATCCTTCTTTCACTTCTCAGTGTTACATGTGAGAGGTATATTAGGTAATCTTGCTGAGGTACCATTTTTTTGACCAATCGACCTAGTGTATATAGTGAGCTCTAATAACCTTTCAAACTAGGATAGAATGCTCTCCCACATTCAGGATGTTGTGATACTGCTTGTTTGAAATAGTGAAGCTCTAGATTGTTCCAAATCTAGGACAAGGAAACCCAAGCCCCAATAGGGGTGTTTCATTCGCTTTACCTACTACATGCTATCTATTTGGAATCTGTACATGGAGTTCGCTATTGGGTATTAGACAGTTCAATTTATCAGTTCATGGAGGGATGAGCTCAGTTTGTCAGATCAATTGTTCAGTTTGATAGTATATAGTTTGAAGTTGGGCCGAAATATAGCCTGATCACTTTTTTGGTTTTCTTATTTTATTTTCTTTTTTAGAGTCAGTTGAAACCATAGCTTTAGAAGGTTCTGATATCCCCCAAGTACTCTAGACCCGTGTTAGTATACTTTGTAAAGTTAGAGATTTAGTTCAGGGACAACCAGTGTTTGCTTCACTTTCGCCAATGACAAGACAAAGAAGGGCCAGACAAGGTTCACCGGTTCCATTGTTTCGACAGTCACCCCTTAGATCACCTTTAATTAGTTCACCCCAGGCACAATCATCTACTCCTATAATGGCTCAATATCCACGAGATCTAGAGGAGTTAGTGATCTGTATTTAGCAATCAGTAGATTTATTCCATCATGATGTGGCCCGACAAACAGAGGTCACCAATAGATTGCAACAACAACAACAGCCAACTGCGGCTTCTGTTTCTCATACACCTAACATTGCTACTTCTACACTGGGTAATACTGCCATTACTACAGCTCAGGATCTACTGGCCGAAGGTGTTCCTATTCTTCCAGGCCAAGCAGATCCAATCCTGGTCTAGAATTCTAAAGCTCCAGTTCATCAGACCGAGACACCTTTCGAGTTTGAGTTTGACCTTGCCTTGCTCAAAGTCAATAAACTTGAAAAGTTGATCAAAAAGGCGGTTTTGATGGTTCTGGGATCCGATGGTACATTTGCGTCTCTTTTCTGATATTCTAAAACCATAATCCAAAAGTTGTCGCTTTGCAAGGACCATGTCCGGTACAGCTGCCATCTGGTATGCTAAACTAGAGGACTCCGTGAAATAGAGTTGGGAAGAGTTGGTCAAATCCTTTGTCTCCCAATATTCCTACAACACGCAAATTAAGGTCACAACTCGTGATCTCGAGGCAACACATCAAGAACCAAAGGAGGGTTTTTCAATAGAATATAATGGAGTTTTCTGCACTTCTCTAGAATATTTTAGAATTTTCAAGTTATCTACTTTTTCCAAGATTCTCCTACGTTTTGAATTCTTCTAGAATGTTTTAGATCATTAATTTCTTTAGAACTTTTTGAAATAGTCTAGATTTTCTCGATAATGTAGAATGTGATGGCAAACTCTAGAGAGTCTATGTTAATCTCAACATAATTTTATTAATATTTTAATTTTAATTTTTCTCTTTATTGTCTGCCTTAATAGTTTTAAAAGTTTGAGAATATTACAACATATGTTATTTATAATGGACATTGGAATTTGAAATGGAAAGTATGGATGAACTTCAAAAGCTGGTTGATACTTTTTGAAAATGCATTTGAAAACTTCTTGCTTGAAGATTTATGTAGTAGCTCTCTTGAATTTTTGTGGTTGTGGTATACCTTGTAGTTTCTATTACTCTCTGGATGCTTATATTTGTTCAATGATAAGGAAATGCATTAAGGATAATTTTATATATGTTTGAAATAGAATATTTTAGTTTTGTTATTTTTTGTTGAGTAGAATTGATTATTGTTGAGGTTAATTAATTTTGTGAGGGTTTGGTGGTAACTTGCACAAACTCAGTCGGCCCCACAAATCAACCTTGGAAGATTTGCTTCAATATCTATCAAGATAATGTTACATATATATTGGTTAACTTTTTTTAATATTTTGCTCAAAAAGATTTTTCAAGTGTTTTACCAAAACTTATGTTAAAAAGATTTCCAAAATCTATGTTTTATAATTGGAGCGATCAATCATAGGTGGCTAATCGATCGATCCATTTTGCGATCGATCGGGTGGCAATTGCTACATTTTGAAAAACAATAGCCTGCGATCGATATGCAATCAATCTGCATTTGGACGAGCAATCGCTAGTAAGATCGATCGGGTTTCGATCCCTACATTTTGAGAAATAGTAACATGCAATTTATAGGTGAGCAATCTCTCTTTGAGGGAACGATTGCTCTTTGGCTTGCAATCTTTCATTGTTCCATGTTTTCCTAAACCTAATTCTATTTGTTTTATAAACCTTTTTCTAAACCCAATTTTGGGGATCTCAACTATTGATCTTTTATAGAAAATTCATTTTTCTCTACAGAGAGTTCATTTTTTTTTTTTTTATAAAAAAAAAAACCTAAAAATATCTTTCAAAACCTTTGCATTCTTGCATTGTATGTTCTACACTCTTGGTCGATTAGGTAATCAAAGCCATTCATGAATGGAGATTAGAGCGAAAGCTTCGTGGTGTTCTGAAGATAAACAAGGTTGATTGAGTCAAACTATGCTCATAAAGTTACCACAAGACATTATGTTAGGTAAATCTTGGTGAAGATTGTAAATCCTTTCCGACTTTGTATTTGTGTTCTTGGATCTTTTGGTGGATTTTTTTTTGAGTTTGGGACCGTGGTTTTTCACCTTTCTGGGTTTTTCACGTAATATCTGGTGTTCATATGTGATTGAATGGTATTGTGTTAATCAAATTAATCAACTAAACTGAATCATAATTTTTTTTTTTTTTTAATTGAATAGCCTATTCATCCCCCCTCTAGGCTCTTCATATTTAGACTTCATAATTTCAATTGGTATTAGAGCAATGTTGCTCATTGACTTAATTTAACCGCTAGAGTTGATCCTATTTCGCTACAATGGAGTCTGAATCATCCAAGAGTAATTCTAAACCTACGTTTTTCACTGGTAATGATTATTCTTATTGGAAATCAAAGATGAAATATTTCTTAATATCTCTTGCAACAAGAGTTTGGAACTCTATTGAATATGGGTTTTGAAAAACCCTCTATGAGTGATTCTTCCACTGCTGTGAAAATGTTAACACTTCATATCGAATGGGATAAGACTGATTCAGAGGGAATTGAGGCCAATGCTAAGGCTCTTTCATGTTATTGTTTGTGCTATGAGTTCTAGTGAATACAAGCGCATCTCCAAGTGTGAGATTGCAAAAGAAGCTTGGAGAAGAATGAAGAGAATTGTATTAGCTTATCTTTGAATGAAATAGAGGTCATGTATATATAATATATTCATAATACAATTTAGAAAACAATAGAAACAAGGCTCTAAATATGTGATTCCTACAATCATAGATTTTATACAATCTACTAAAAATAAAAACATTCTAATTCCTATATTCAACACTCCCCCTCAAACTGGCGTGAAGACATTCAATAAATGCTACTTGTTAATCGATGACTAGAGCAACATTGGTCCCACAGACTTTGTGAACATGTCTGCTAACTGATGAGAAGAAGAGACAAAGGATGGAGTCACAATTCTAGTTTGAACCTTTTCTCTAATGAAATGTATGTCAACTTTGATATGCTTAGTATGCTTGTGAAGCACAAAATCAGAGAATAACATAATAGTAGATTTGTCATCACAAAATGAAAATGAAGGAATAGTCTCCTCGAAACCCAACTTTGCCAGAATAGAGTGAAGCCAAAAAAATCTCACATATCCCATGTGCCATAGCCCGATACTCAGTCTCTACAAAAGACCTAGAAACAACCGCCTACTTCTTACTTTTCCAGGATATAAGATGATCACGATAAAAAGTAAAAAAGCCAGAAGTGGAACACCAATCAATCCTAGATTCTGCATAGTCAACATTGATGAAACAGGAGAGCCCAGATTGAAGACCAACTGTGAAGAACAATCCCAAGCCAGGAGAAGTCTTCAAATACCTCAAAATGTGATGAACCGCGTCAAGCTGCTCTATATGATGTGCATGCATGAACTGACTCACAACACTAATCGCAAATGTTAAGTCAAGTCTAGTGTTGGTAGTGAGAACCCAAATATAAAAATAAAAATAAATAATTAAATAATAATAATTTTACAAATCTCAAATATTTTGCTTGTGAATCTTAAAGTGCAAATTAAATATTATTGGATGACCTTTTAATTAATTTTAAACCTAAATAAATTTATGATGAAAGTATTTAGTTTTGAGGCAAGATTTTTATAAAGAATAATAAGGGACAAATTAGTAATTATATTTTGATCTAATAATATTTGTATTTTATTAAGTTAATGGGGAGAAAAAAATAATATAAAACAAAGGATAATTATTTAGAGTTTTGTTTAGATATACAAAACAACCTTAGGGCTCCTAACAATACTATAGTAGCAGCAACAACAATAACGTAAGAGAGGTTAAGAGAAAAGCAAAAAAAAATTAAAAATAATAAAATAATAATAACAAATAAAAAAGAGGTTACAACCAAGAAGAATTTTTTGGTGTGTGGTAGGTCTCTATCTTTCTTCTTCCTTTTGTTTTTGTTCTTTTATCATTAATCTGTTATTATTTAATTCATTGATGGAGAGGTTGTACATGTATGTATTATATTTATATATATATATATATATATGTACGAGTACGAAACAATCTTCACTCGTATAATCCTGTTGGTCAAGCTTGCGCTTTTCCAAACGTCGTTGTAACGCTTGAAATCACAAACGTGAGCTAGGCGGCAGGTGTGTGCCGGAAACTCCTCCGATGCCTAAGTCAGCAAGTAGACTAAAAAGGCAAACGCTCTATGAATTCGAGTGTATGAATTGCAATACCTGAGAATAGGGTTTGGTATGAGCTTTTGTAGATTCTGCATGGCACAATTCTAATAGGACTCTAACTCTCCTTTGTAGAGTCCTCCTAGGAATCGAATTCCTAAAGGATAATGCCTATCCTTTGTCACCCTCCTCACTGCAAGCCAAGTAAGATAGCACAAGTCTTTGCTCGGCTTTTCGCCATACAACCAGACTACTTTTGCTATGCTTACCATTAGCTTAGTCGTGTGACACGCAACACTGTACAACATTTGCACAGCGCGCCACTAAGCTGACATTACGCGGCTTTCCTCTTAGCTCGGCCAATCTCGTATCTCGGCCTATTTTGACCGCCTTCCCTTGTAGCCCGGTTCAATCCTTGACCATCATTATGAAGTAGCTAGGTCCTAGAATATAGACCTTTACTAATCTGGTCAAACATCTTTCTGGGTGAGAGAGTTCAAAAAAAAAAAAAAAAAATTCAACCAAGGAAGAATTTTTGGGTGTGCGGTAGGTTTCTATCTTTCTTCTTCCTTTTGCTTTTGTTCTTTTATCCTTATTCTACTATTATTTAATTCATTGATAAAGAGGTTGTACATGTGTATATATATACTATTAAGAAATCTAAGGAGATAAATTCATGTGTAAAGAATGGGTGTAATTCTTAGTCCAAAAATTCTACACAAAATCGCAAACTTTAGAAATTAAGAAACCATATTAAACGAATGAATTTTAAGCTTAAATTTTTACAACAACTTAATTACATATTGAATTTCATACCAGAATTTTTGTATAATTTTTGGGATTCAAAATTGATATAAAATGATGCATTTAAATCTATCTAGAAAAATAATGTATAACAGTAATTTCGAAAGTGTTGCTCTTTGGGTGTAAATCTAAAAATTGTCAAATCAACGCCATTAGAATCGTTTATGAGTCTAGTTTCTTACATTTTTGGCCTTGCGTTGGTTGCTCATGTATATCACGAGAACTGTCAATTTCTTTAAAGCGCTATAGAAAACGACCTGTTTGGATATAATTAATTGTAACTAATTCTTTCAACAAGAAAATCAAGTGAAACCAATTGGGTTTGAAACTTGGGATATAGTAGTTGATATCTAAAGGGTTTTGAAATTTTTAAAATGGCATAGAGTAGGTTTTTAGTTTTCAAAGTTAGCGAACAATTCAGGAAAATCTGTCTAAAATTCTATTTTCACCTCAAAGCATCACTTGATTAAGTTTCGATCGGAACCCATGTCTTGGTTAAATTGGACCTTGAAGAACATGAACTTAGGTATTATTTAAGAGTAACGGTGAGTTGGGTTAAGCCGTGTTAGTGCGCTTTGGTTTTGGGGTTATTAAGTTTATTATTCTTTTTAGTATTTTTGAGATAGTAGTGGCGTGTAGTTTTCATACTTGGTTCAAGGCACTAGTTGAAATTTCATACTCTATCCATTATTCCGTTTTCAGGTGAGTAGTTGCATGCTATGTATTTTTATAAATATTCTCTTTCCCTAAAACTATTTGAAAAGTAAATTGTTGTTTCGTGACTAGACAACCTTGGTTAAATTATTATGGTATTATTGGAACTGTGCTATTTCTAAAACATGTGTAAACTTAGCACACTGTAAACTATTTGCTATTGTCTCATGTTTATAATGGTGAATTACCATGTTTTGTGAAACTGAATTGTATTGATTATTGGGACCATCTATATATAAAAGTCCAGGGAATTTATTCCACTATGTGTGGTGACTCTAGCCATTAGGGAACAAATCTGGTTTGGGCTATGATGACTCTAGTGCTCAACGATTGTAAGGAAAAGACCTAAGCTAGGCTAGGTGACCTTCAATGAGATCGTCTTAGAGAAAAGGCCCAGGTTGCCAACCCGAGAATGACTCACGGTTTGATATTGGATCCAACAGGCTTATTGCCTTGAGAACCTTGTGGCATGTTACTTGTTAATCATGGTACCCAAATTATTGATGATCATGTTGTAATATGTTTTAAGTGGAGAATGTCAATTGTTATATTCTTGAGAGACATAAGTATTTTTAACTGTTAAACTGTGGAACCTTCTTTTTTAAATAGATTGTCTTTATCAAAACTATATATCAATCTAGTTTCTGTGATATATATATATATGCATATATATCTTATTTTGGAATTGAACCCTATTTTCAAAACTGCATTTACTATCCATGTATCTACTCACTGAGCTATAAGTTGACTTAGTTGTTTATCATTTCCAGGTAATAGAAGGACTTAGGGAGTGTTTATTTGGAGGGATTAGAGTGTGGGATAGGACTCCATGTCCATTGCATGTGATAGTCTGACGCTTAGTTCAAAAAATATAAGTTGGACGAATAGTCCAACCAGACTATCAATCCCTTATTTGTGGGATTATTATGTGCCATGGTGGGGTGTGGGATTAAAAAAAAAAAAAGTGGGATAACTCCTCCTCGAAAACGGAAGCTTAAAATGACATTTTTTGCCCTCAATTTTTTATTTATATTATTTTTAATTATACTTAGTAAAGTAAAAGAAAATTTAAAACTCTCAACTAAAAATTAAATTAAATTAACCCTTCATGACTAAACAAACATAGGATTCAATAGAATAGTCCAATCCAGACATCTAATCACATGACTAAACAAACATAGGATACAAATCCAGCCCAATTAAATAGTTCAGGGACAATGTATTCCAGGACTAACAGTACGGTGGATTATAATCCACTCTTATCCAGTCTGTCCAAATAAACACACCCTTAGAGTGGACTCATGGCGTAGCGGGGACTTAATTACATGGATCTTTAGGACATTCAAATTTTTTTTTTTTTATGTTTATTTTTCAAATTGTTATGTCAATTTTAGGAATACTTTTTGATTGAGATTTATTTAGGATTATTTTGATATGTAGGTTGTTTGTGGCCCATTGGTTTGGATGGTGATTACGGTTGGTTTTGCCTATTTATACTTGTGACATGTCACTAGATTGAGTTTTGATTTATTTATTTCTTGACTATTGTCACATTTATTTTATGTGATTATGGATTCGTGTTTAGGCTTATGTGTGCCTTGGGCTAAGGCCCTGTGGGCCACGGACAATCATGCTTGGGTTTGAGGTGTGACATTGGTCAAATAAATTAGACGTCCAACCAGACGTTGATACATGCTTGGGTCATCCAGCAACTCACCAAACTCTGATGTGAGCTTGAAATTAGGATCCATAGGAATAAAAGCAAGTTTACACCCTATCATTAAGTGAGTCAAGAGTGTACTTCCTTTGAGACAAGGAGATCCCCTGCCTTAAGCGATCCACCTCAATTCCTAAAAAAATATTTGAGACATCCCAGATCCTTAATATCAAAAGTTTGCCCAAAATCCTTCTTTACTTGACAAATTCCAACATAGTCATCACCCATGAGAATAATGTCATCCACACAAACTAACAAGACTACACATTGACCCACAGAATTACGGTGAATGAAACATGAATGATTTGAGTGGCACTAAACAAACCCATAGATATGATAACAAAACCGAAGCGACCAAACCATGCCCATGGAGACTGTTTCAGACTATACAAAGATTTGCGTAACTAACATACTTTCCTTGAATACTCCCTTCAGCCCGAAAATTGGGTGGAGGAGCCATGTAAATCTTCTTAAGGAGATCTCTATGAAAAAATGCATGAAGAGGCTAAGAATGAGATACTACAAGGGAGACAAGGAGATGCACAGAAGTGAGCTTGGCGACAAGGGCACAAGTGGCGCCAAAATCTTTGCCAAGAATCTAGATAAAACCCTTGGCTACTAAGCAAGCTTTGTAACAGTCAACTGAGCCATCAGTGAGGTACTTTATAGTGAACACCCATTTGTAGCCAACAATGCTTTCCCTAGGAGGTAAAGGTAAGGCCACCATCTCAGTCTGCATAGCCATTACCCATTTTGGATTCTGAAGAGCCTCAGACACAGAACAAGGAATTGACTCCTACATAAGCTTGCCAAGAGAAGAGCGATGAGAATAAGAAACTATCATAGGAAAGATACTGGAAAATGCGATATTTAGTACTACTCAAATAACCCCAACAATTTGGAGGATGACGATCCGAAGGTGGGTTACGACGAGGAGGTGGAGGAAACGGAGCTAAAGTAAAAGAGTTACCTAACCTAGAGATTAGAGAGGCGGCAGGGGGTAACTGAGTGCATGGTCAATGAGAGTATACTAGCAATGGAGGAGGCAAAGATTGAGAAGGAAGGAGGGGAACAACCTCTTCCTCTACCTCGCCCAAAATGGATACCAGGCGAACACTGGAAGTAGTGGGAGTAAAAGCCTACAAAGGAGGGTTAGTACCAAAGAAAGGTAAATTCTCACAAAAACTAACATCCAAAGTGTGGTGCAAGCGACGAGACATGGGATCATAACACATATACCCTTTGGACATGGAAAAGTACCCAAAGAAGACACAACAAATAGATGTGTCATCTAACTTAGTGCAACTGTGACTCCAATTTTAAACAAAATAGGTACACCCATAGACACGAGGTAAGAGAGGAAATAGAGTGACAGTGGGCATAAGGATATGAAATGGAGTGAGACCATGCAACACATAACTAAGGGTCCTATTAATAAGGTATACAACAGTAAAGACAGCCATATGCCAATAAGACTTGGGAACACCCATACCCCAAAGAAGACATCAGACAAATATGATAGTTTTTGCATTCAACAACACCATTTTGTTCAAGGGTCCGAGGGCAAGTAAGTTGTTGAAGAATACCGGTTTGATTAAGATGGAAAAGTACTCAAAGAAGACACAACGAATAGATGTGTCATCTAACTTAGTGCGAGTGGGACTCCAATTTTGAACAAAATAAGTAGCCATAGACACAAGGTAAGAGAGGAAATAGAGTGGCAGTGGGCATAAGGATATGAAACGGAGTGAGACCATGCAACACACAACTAAGGGTCCTATTAATGAGACAAACAACAGTAAGGACAGCCATATGCCAATAAGACTTGGAAACACCCATACCCCAAAGAAGACATCAGAAAACAGACATAATATGATAGTTTTGCGTTCAACAATACCATTTTGTTCAAGGGTCCGAGGGCAAGTAAGTTTTTGAAGAATACTAATTTGATTAAGCTGGGAATGAAATTCATTAGAAATATTATTACCCACCATTATCATAATGGATATTCCTAACAACTATATGAAACTAAGTTTTAACCATTTGTAAAAACTGAACAAAAATGAGAAAGACGTCAGACTTACGACGAAGAAGATAAACCCAAGTGCACTTAATGTGATCATCAATGAAAGTCACATAATATTTATGACTAGAAAAAAAACAGTGACAGGGGAAAAAACCCTAGACTAGGGATGACGCGGTGCAGTTCGGACAGTTTGAGAGTAAAATTATAAACTAAATGGTGAATTAGCAAATTAGCGGATTAGCAAACTGCGATTTAACTGGCTTCAGACGAATTGGGGAATTGAAGAATATTCTAACCAATTAGCAAGCCTTTGCATAATATATAACACTAATTTGCATAATATTTTTCATATATATAACACAAACTAATTTTACATAATATTTTTCATATAAATAACTACTAATTTTGTAATACATTTCATATCTTATTTTCACACTCATTTTTATTTTGATATTTCATTATAGATTAAAAAATATATATGTATTAACTGTAGCAGAATGGAGCAATTTTGAAGGCTGATTATAAATTTTAAAGTTTAAACCACAGTTAGTGGATAGAGCAGTGCAGATTGATGCAGATCGATGAGATTTCGGCGAATTTAGCAGTATTTTGCACAGCCCTATCCCAGACATCAGAATGCATAAGTTCAAAGGCACTAGGAGCACGAGCCATATGAAGGATATGGTTAGTACGAGTATACTTAGACAACTCACAAACCACACAATGAAATTTAGAATATTTGCAAGCTTTATTAAATATAGGAAAGAGTTGACATAAATATTGAAAATTAACATGACCCATACGAGCATGCCATAATTCTAAAGTCTGAATATTAAAAACACAAGATGTGGAAGCATGCACTACAAGGAAAAACATTATTGGCGACTAAAAAATCACATTTCGTCGCTGAAAGTATAGCATTTGGCGACTAAAAATGCATTAGTAGCCAAAAGTAAAGATTTTTGGCGACTAAAAAAATTTAGTAGCCAAAAGTATAGGTTTTAGCGACTAAAAATCTGTTTGGTCGTCGATATATGGCTTTTAGCGACTAAAAAAATTTTAGTAGCCAAAAGTAAGGCCTTTTGGCGACTAAAAAAAATTTAGTAGCCAAAAGTGAGGCATTCGGCGACTAAAAATCTGTTTGGTCACCAAAAGCGAGGCTTTTACCGACTAAAAAAAGTTTAGTAGCCAAAAGTAAGGCCCTTTGGCGACTAAAAAAAAATTAGTAGCCAAAAGTGAAGCATTCGGCGACTAAAAACATGTTTTGTAGCCGAAAGTGAGGCTTTTTGGTGACTAAAAAGAAGTTTAGTCGCCAAAAGTAGTAATTTTAGTATGGGAAATTTTTTTTTAATGACCAAAAAATAATTAGTAGCCAAAAGTATAGAATTGGCGACTAAAATTATGTTTAGTCGCCAAAAGTGGTGTCCTTTTTTTTCTACTAAATAATTTATTTTTACATAAATTATTATCAATAAAAAATAATTATGTTTATATATATACTTTGATATTAATACGGGTCTAAGTACTATATAAATAATATATGTTGCATATATAATCATATAATGTTATGGAGGCGTAATGGAAAGAGTATGTTGTATAAGGTTTATGGTGTGGAAGGTTGATGGTTCGAATCTCCACGAGAGCAGAGTTTAATTTTTTTTTTTTCCGGAAAAGAGCTTTTGGCAACTAAAAGGTTTGGTCGTCGATTCCTTGAGTATTGGCGACTAAAACATTAGTCGGTAAATATATAATTTTAAAAAATATAATTGACTATTGGTGACTAAAAATTTAGTCGCCAAATGTATAATTTAAAAAATATAATTGACTATTTGGCGACCAAAGTTTTGGTCGGTAAAGACTTGCTTTTTGGCAACTAAAAGTTTTTTAGTCGACAATACATTTCCCGACCGTTTTCCAACAACCAAACCGGTGACTAAAAAATTTAGTCGGGGAAACTTAAAAACCGACTTTTGGCGACTAACAATTTAGTCGCCAAATGTGTTTTTTCTTGTAGTGATGCAAAATAAAGGCCTGAAAACTTGCTAAAGAAGAAGATGAATGCTCGTCCGGTAGATCCCCAAAGTAGTAAAGCCCATCACATATGAGTCCTTGCCAAAAATCCTCTTCGAACTTAAGTCCTATAAAAGGCAAGAAGAGGGTAAGAAGATGACAGCACAATTAAATTGTTTAACAAGATGACTAACGGATAAGAAATTATATGCAAAATTGGGAACATGTAAAATAGACGATAAAGTAATGGTAGGGGATAAAGACATTATACCCTTATGACATAGAAGATGAAGAACCATCAACAAGACACACAGATTGGGCAATAGTAGAGAAGCAAGAAAGGAAAACTCACTCGTCATATGATCATTAGCCCAGAATCCAGAACCCATGAGGGACTAGCAAACTGAACATGGAAAGCATTAGAAGTACCTGTAGCAAGGTTAGCAATAATAGAAGATGATGGGCCATGAGAATTAGCAGTGAGAGATCCAAGCTGAGCCTAAAGCTGACCAATCTAACTCTGTAACTCTTGTAAATTAGGGATATTAGGAGACCCCGAAGCCAGAGTACCCTCCACTAAAGCAGTAGTACGAGGGGTGCTAGTCTAGGGCAAAAGGAATGTGTCCTCAACTCAAGATGAAGTTTAAAGCAACGAGCCATAACATAACCAAAAGCACCAAAATGATGATACATAACTAGGCTAGGAGAACCCCGAGAACTAGACTTTGCAGCAAGAGCCATATGATCAGAGGAAACCGGAGACACAGGAAGAGGGCTCGGCTGAACCAGATGCCTACAGTGCTCATCACTATCAATGGTGGCAAAGGCCTCATAAAGAGATGGCATAGGTCATGTGTTTAAAATCTAAGTTCTAAGAGATTCAAACTCAGAGTTTAAACCCATTAGAAATTGGTAGGTGTGCTAGCAAGCAAGGTGTTTGGACAGAAGAGATGCAATATCTGCTGGTAACTGAGGCAACGGCTCATATTGAGCCAATTCTTCCCAATGGGCTTGAAGATATCTAAAGAATTCTGATATAGAAAGGCCCAAGGCGTGTTTGGACAGAAGATATGCAATATCTGCTGGTAACTGAGGCAACGGCTCATATTGAGCCAATTCTTCCCAATGGGCTTGAAGATATCCAAAGAATTCTGATATAGAAAGGCCCAAGCCTTACTGGGAGGCACGAGCAATATCCTGATATATTTCAAAAATGCAAGCATCATTATGAGCATGAGCATACATCTGTGATAAAGCATGCCATAGAATTGGAATAGTGTCATAGTAAAGGAGCATGTGGTAAATACGATCCTCCATGGAGTTAAACATCCATCCCAAGCTAGTATAATTATCAATATCCCACTAAGCACGGGTGGAATCGGTCGCAGCTGGCTAGGTAGTAGTAGATAAAAGCCAATGGGTCTTCCCCTTTCCCCCTAAATAGAGTTTAAGGGAGGGGCTCCATGCAGAAAAAAAAAAATTCATTCAACACCACACTCATAATACGATGAATAGGAGTGTGACGAGAAAGAGAAAAATTAGAACCAACTGGGATGTGTTTGGTGGGTACATCAAAAGAGAAAACAAGAGATGGCAGAAGAATAAGGGTTGAAAAACACACAGAATCACAACAACCCAATCTAGAAAAAATGCAAGAAGGGAAAAAAAAAAAAAAAAAACCTCAACAACAACAAGTCCAAAAAGCCGAAAAAATGTTGGCTTTACCCAACAAGTGCTACCAAACCAATTGGTAGCCCACACCCCAACCCACCCCTATGGATTAAGGTCATAACCAGCTAGTAATCATGAGATTACCTACAGCCTCAAATGAGATTAACATATCTTAATAGAATAAAGGGGCCAAAACAGAAGCAGACTTTAAAAAAAAAAATTGTCCAAAGAGTTGTGCTTACATGGCAAAGTAAAATCATTTCATAAGCATTCCATAATAACTCACACATATAAACAAAGTTAACATCTTGTCACATCTTGTACATACAGGAACTTTCAGATATGCAATCAACCAAACAAAAGTTTATATACATAGGTGATTCAACGTATTCACCAAGGTAGCAAAAGGGTAAAACAAAAGAATGAAAACAAAGTCTCGTGCGTGAAACGTTCAGGCTGACTTTACAAAAACTTGGAATTCTCTCACATTCTCCACTGAGGCTGGGGTTAGACATCTCTTTGCTCATCTACATATATATATATATAAGAGTAAACGAAAGCCCAGTGAATAATACCAAAGTAAAGAGGTTATATGAATGAAATTCTCTAATAGGTGATATCCTTGTCAAACACATCAAACGGCCTTGGGCCCATTCATATTCTTATCAAATATATCAAACAGCCTCTGGCTCATCATATCAAATGGCCTTGGGCCCAATTCATTCATATCAAACGACCTTGGGCCCAATTCATTCATGTCAAATGGCCTTGAGCCCAATCATCGTATCAAACGGCCTCTGGCCCAATCATGACAAACGGCCTTGGGCCCAATTCATTCATATCAAATAGCCTTGGGCCCAATCATCGTCTCAAACGGCCTCTGGCCCAATCATAACAAACGACCTCGAGCCCATTATTTTCATATTCATATTTATGCGCATCTCATATTCTTGATCATAATCATATTCATATTCAAATGGCTGTAGGCACATTGCATTCGTATTCAAATGGCCTTAGGGCCATTCATATCCTTATCAAATATATCAAACGGCCTCAGGCCCACACATAACAAACGGCCTCGGGCCCAATTCATGTTCTTCACAGAACCTTATACAAGAATTAGGCATATAGAATACTAATTCAATATTTCAAAGCAACAAATCCATGGAGCTTATACAAAAGTAGCAGTTGGAAAGTAACATACTTGAAATTATCTTTACTAAGATATTACTCACGGTGCTCTGTTGATGGATTTTCCCTTGCGCTTGACCCTACACATTTCATAACACATTGGGTCACAAGCAATTCAATCCGTTCTTAACTTGTTTATCTCTATTAGGCCTCTTTCTTATTTCTTTAACTCATTTACAATGCCTAATGCATGCCTAAAAGTGCTTAGAAATGAAAGAGAATAGAAAACGAAACATAAAACAGCTTTTCAAGAGTTTCTAAAACAGGCCCTTTGCTCGAGTGCAACTTTGGTCGTTCGAGCGGTTTGCAAAACTCTGTAAAAGTATTGGTTGCATGAATTTTACGCTCAAGCGAAACTCTTTCCGCTTGAGCGAGGAGCCTTGCAAAACAGGGTTCGCTCGAGTACAAGATCTATCGCTCGAGTTACTGTGCAAATCTCTGCAAAACTTCTGGGAGTTAAATTTTCACGCTCGAGCGAGACTTTCTTCGCTCGAGCGGACAGGTTGAATTCTGGAATTTCCATAATTCTGCTTGAAGTTCAAAACACCTCCTAAAGGTCCAAAGCTTGCGAATTGGTACCAAAACATGGAAAAACATTGTCTAACATGTGAACATAGGTAACTTGAAACCAATTGGCTAAAATTATGGTCCATGTTCCAAATCATTCCAAATTCTTCGTGTTAATTCTAAAGCTCATGCAATTAAGTCGCATATCTTCATGAATCATGTATGTATGTAAAGTATGGACTCTAATTCCACCTCAAATGGTACAAATGATGCTCAACGTCATGAAGCTCAACAAAATTATGCATGCATGTATGATTTGGTACCCAATTATTCATATTTAACATGCCTTATGCTAGATTATGCAAATTCATGGCAATTCTTTACATGCATGGATATATTGGCTTTAATTTCATCATACACCATTCAAATCTTATTCTCAATTACCAATTCTCTTTGAATTCATATAATTACAAGCTCAAACTCATGAATTAAGGGTTGGTTACTCACCTAGAAGCTCCAATCCTTTCAAATATGGCTAAGGCTTGAGCTAATCCACCTAGTTCTTGAATTCCTTCGCAAAATCTTCAAGTATAAGCCCTCTCTCTCTCTCTAAATTTAGCTCACTCTCTCTCTCTCTAGAGTGTGTTTCCAGATTTTGAGCCCAAAAATATGAGCTTAAGTGTAATTAGCCCATATATATACTAGGTGATTAGATAAAAATTAATCAATCTCAATTAAAGTTAATGAGCCTCATTTAATTAATCTAATTATTTTGATACGAATCAATTTTTAATCAAATTTCACCATAGGCTCTAAAAATCACGCTAATCACAATGATACAGACAATTTCAATTTATGTCACCTCTACAGCCTTAAATTTTCAAATTATAGCAATAAGTTGGACAGATTTTCCTACGATGAATAGATATAGATTCAAAAACATAATTAATCACATAATTATAACCCAAAATCATATTAAGCATATAATCACAATCATAATTAAAATTAATTAACATAACACAAAACAGGGTTATCATAGAAAAAGTGCTCAGCACATCAGCACTAAGTACCCAAAAAGGAAAAAAGGTGTGTAACTCACCCTAAAGAAGGAACTGAACTAGACCCACTCACATAGGAGGCTGGTCGGCAAGCACAGAACCCTCAACAAGTGTTTCTGGAGATTGCACAGGGACAAGGTTGAAGGAAGAGGGACTGTCGGATAGCTAGGGGAGGAGGAGAGAGGTTGTCGACTGCTGGGTTGGAAAGGTGTTTTGGCTGAAGGAGAAGGAGTTTTGGTGGTGGCTAGTGGCTGGTGGCTACTGACAGAGAGGAAGAGAATAAGGAAGGCTAAGGTTTTTGACCCTGATACTAAGAAGAATGAAAAGAATTGTATTAGCTTACCTTTGAATGAGGTAGAGACCGTGTATATATAATATATCCGTGATACAATTTAGGAAACAATATAAACATGGCTCTAAATCTATGGTTCTTACAATCACAGATTTTATACAATCTATTAAAAACAAAAATATTTGAATTCCTATATTCAACAGGATATTCTTCCAATGACCCATGAGGGTACTCAACTTGTGAAAGATTCTAAACTACAAATGTTAACTTCTAAATTCAAAGAATGTGGAATGTCTGAATCTAAAAACTTTACTGATTTTTATGCTAGACTTTCTAATATTGTGAATGCATATTTTTGTCTTGGTGAAACTATATCTCAAGAGAAAATTGCTTAAAAAGTTTTGAGATCTCTACCTAAATAGTTTTTGTCTAAAAACCATTGCCATTGAAGATAATAAACAAGCAAAAGAAATTAAAATTGATGAATTGGTAGGATCTTTGCAGACAAAAATTGTTTATATCAGGCACAACTAAGAAACTTTAGGGGAACACAAAGAAAGGCATTACTTTGAAATCAGTGAAAGAAGAGATCCAATTTATTCCTGAAAAAGATGAAGATGAGAAAGACTTGGCCTACTATGGTAAGAAGTTTGAAAGATACATGAGATTCAAGAAGGCAAAAAATCAAAATCAAAATTAAAATCAAAATCAAAATCAAAATCAGGTTCAGAGCTCTTACAAGAAACAAGGTAATTTTCTTAAACCTAATCAACCAAGAAAAGACAAAAATAATTTTCAAACAAATAAAAGATATTTTCAAACCAAACCAAAAAGGTGAATTAAATGTCATGAGTGTCATGGGTTTGGGCATAAGTACATGTGCCTCTCTACTACTAACACCTCCAGTACTAGAAAATAAAGCGGTTCGAGTGCAATCCCTTGCCAAATGTCCAGGTTATCCATAATTAAAGCAAGCCCGTGTATCTTCCAGATTAGCCATCTTACGAACTGTGCAGTCTTTCACCAAGTGACCTTTCTGACCACAACAAAAACATAAATCGGTACCTGCATGACATACACTTGTATGTGCTTGCTGACACTGTTGGCAAACACTACGAGTAAATTGAGATGATGTCCCACAAGACTATCATTGTCGCTGATTAGAAATGCTTTGGATTCAGGTGGACTGCTTTCTACTCTTTTGACTCGCACTTGAGCTCTTGAATGAACAATAGCCATGGCCACCCCTCTTGGAAGGTCTATTAGATGTGCTCTCATGCTAGAACGAACTAAGGTAGCGCTTCTTCTGTTGCTCTGGTAATTTCATTTCTATGACATCTTTTTTCAACTATTAAGGCTTTATCAACCAAGGTTGGATATTCAGTAATTCCCAATACCCTGATATGAGTTTTAATATCCAAATCTAGTCCATCTGTGAAACGGAGACATTTAAGTGCTTCATCATCCACTAATTTCAATCCGAGAGCATAAATGGGAGGTGCCTTGTAATGGGTGTTATTGTCCGCAACCACTTTGGGGTGGGTGCACTTTGGGAATGTGTGTCGGGGCTCTACTACGTTGACAGTGTGGAGGCATTGGCGGCTTTCAAGGCTATGGGCTTTGCTATTGACTTGGGTTTGAGAAGTATTGTGCTTGAGGGGGACTTATTGAGTGTGATTGATGGCATTCACTCTTGGGATTATTCTTGTTCTGCTTTTGGGCATATTGTTGATAGTATTACAACTATGAGCAAGTCTCTAGGTGTGTTTGAGGTGTCTCATTTGATCGATAGGGAAATGGGATTGCACACTGGTTAGCTCGGATAGCGATCCAAGGCCCTACTTTTTCTACTTGGGTTGAAGAAGTCCCAATGTCTATTCTCCCTCTGGTATTGCGAAGAATGGTTGCAGCTGTTTGTTAATTTTCTTCCCCTATCTAATATATATATATATATCTTTTATACTATTATTAAGTGGAGGTTTAAATTGATTTAGTGAAACGCAACTGTCACGGGCCGGCTCCTTTAGAGGCGCAGCAGATCAATTTTTGCCCGTGTGGCGCTCAAACTCCACCAAGTTTAAGCCCGCCATAGCTCATTTTTGCTCGAATGTTGATGGTCTCAACCGTTTGAACATTAGGGCCCAATGCTTTGTCAAGCAAAACAACTTCACAAGGAAGCTCCGTCTTCACCCGGATGCCACAAGTAGGCCTGACGCCTCAAGTGCACCAAGCACGGCATAAGTCGCTTCATAGCGCCAAGCTTAACTCAAGCAAGGTGCTCGCCCAACTTAGGTTTATGTCATCAAGGTGCCTAGCCACACAACAATGTGCACACGAAGGCCCTTGACTTAGCCAACAAGCCAACATTGCATGTTGGGTCTTTAACAGCATCTCGAAGTGCCATAGGGTCTAGCATGCCTCAATTGATGCATATCGGATAGCCAAACGGTCATGCAAAGCCCACAAGCCACCGAGGGTCAATCTCTTGCCCACGGCGTAATCCTCGTGCCAACACGTGTGTTAGATTCCGCCTAAGGCCATTGCACACCTTAGCGTTGCCTTACTCATGCTATTCTTCTCCTCATACCACGTGGTAACTTTAATATGTTAAAATAAAAAAATTATTATACACAATTGTTTGCACCATAAATAAAATTTCTATCGATTATAACTTGATTTAAACTTTCTATGACTTATTATTATTATTGTTGTTATTATTATTACGATTATGCAAGAAAATCTTGAAAGTTAAGAGAAGTCAAGTTTTGAAGATTAAAGGAATGGAGGACAAGTGGTAATGTAACAATGTGGAAGTTATATGGGCGGTTAGATGATGGTTAATAGAAGTTTTTTCTACATTTTTTTTTGTATAAATTGCCATTGATGGCTCTATTGTAAAGAGGACCAACAAATCAATACATGAGTTGATTTCTATTTCTTTTCTATCCTAGGAGTAGATTTAATCTAGATAGAAGTAGTTTAAACTTAGATAAAAGTAATCTTAATGTATTTTACTTGTATTTGATTGTTCATTCAATCATTTACATCATCATATTTTTCTTCTTTCTCCCTTTTTTCTTGTTTATTTTGTCATTATTTTTACTCCAAGGAAGTCCTTAAACTTTCAAGGCATAGAACCTCAACACAATTACTTGATCATTGTGTTGTTTGGTGAGATTTTGGTTAAGACTCTGTCGATCTAAGCCTAACAAAAATTTTACTAACAACAACATAAGCAAGTTTTAAATCCAAGGCCTTGAGTTTCATTAAGAACATACTTATCACTTAAGCAACATACATATTATAATATTAAATTCTTTATTATTTATTTTTATTATTAATTATCTAAATTGTACACGCATCGCGTGTGCCACCCGCTAGTATATATATATATTGAAACATTTGCTTTAAATAACTCCGTTCTAAAAAAAAATTAAAAAATTAAAAAATAACACAACCATTTTTATCATTAATTTCATTTTTAAATAATTTGATTTTAATATTTAAAAATAATAATTTTCCCCTTACAAAACAGCTACAACTACTTATTTTTTTTATTTTTATATAATTTGACACACAATGCGTGTTTTCCCTTCTAGTTTAGGATGTATGAGCCTAAGAGCAACTCTAACGGTTAGCAATTAGAGCAGATGTTGCTATAAAATAGTATGAAATTTACTTTTTTCATCTTCAATGATCTGCTAAAAGGTCTGCTAAATTATAGTTTTACTATATCTTGTGCCAAATTTGACAAAAATTTTACTTATAACTAAAGTTGTCAAAACAACAGCATTTGAGATCAAATAGAGAGAGAGAGAGAGAGAGAGAGAGCCAGAATCTAGTCGGAATCTAAAGAGGATACAAAGGTTCGATCGAGAAATCAATGGATGAATCTACAGAATCGAAGTTGCCAACCAGAATCCTAGGAAGGACAACTGCCCGAACGTTTGCGCGGACAATCAGCATGTCAACTAGGCTTGCAAGATTGTGTTGCAATGCATTCCAGTGTGCTTGTTAAATGGAGGGGAAAGTTGCAATGCATTCCAGTGTGCTTGTTAAATGGAGGGGAAAGTTGGTTAAGCTAAAAAAAAATAGCAATTTGACCATTGGATTGCTATCTTATGGTTCTTTTACATTGTTTTTTGCTAAATTAAAACTTCAGTTATTCACATTGTTTGTTGTGGCTAAAATAGCCTATTTTGCCTTTTGTAGCTATTTTAGTCACAAACCATCTTGCCAAACAAACCCTTTACCTATTCACATTGGAGTTGCTCTAATATGGACTTTTTTGAAGGGCCTGTGAGCTAGGCTTTAGTCAGCCCATGGGCTTCACCTTTGAGCCAGACACAACCCATATTTTATGACCTGAGCGGAACTAAAACCCGATGGGCCGGACCAACCCATAAACTATGGGCGGCCGTCAAACCTTCAGGGGGAAATTTCACTAAAGCACTTCTATTTTCTTACGCTTTACTCCTTTTGTTAGGAGTTGTTTTTTTCTTACTAGTTGGGTTTATTTTTGTTTGTAGCAAACTTTTTTTTTTTTTAATTATGTCAATTTTTTGTAAAACTTTTTAGATCCCTTTCAACTAGAAGATCATAAAAATTAAAAATTTTGATTTTTTGTGTTTTTTTTTTTTTTTAAAAAGTCTAGGAAGGAGCCAAAAAAAAGTCATTTTTTATTAAAAAAAATTTCTTTAAGGAACTTTTTTTCAAAATTGACTCAATTTTTTTCAAAAGTTTTTTCGTCTAGTCGAGACAGATCTAAAAACTAAAAAGAAATGATCTTAAATATTAAAAAAAAGTTTAGAAAAGAGAAAAAAAAAAAAAAAAAAAAAAAAAGAAGCTGACTTCTTAATTTTAGCCAAAAAAAATAAATTAGTTTTAAGTTATGTTAAAATGTCACCCTGTCACCATTTTCTATTAATGAGGTTGATGAAAATTAGAAGTCGAAACACCAAAGTGAGATTTATGTAAGATACAAAGGCTAAGCTAATTTTAATGAAAATGTAGAGATGTTAACAAAACGATAACAATGTCATATATGACTCATATGACAAAGTCTATATATCTTATTAACATTATATAGATGAAAATGTGACATTATAACTTGACTTAAAGAGTATAAGTTTATTATTATAATTGAAAGTAGAGGGATTAAAGTAATATTTTACCTAAAAAAGTCCTATCTCATTTGACAAGTCAATTTTTCAAAAAAAAAAAAAAAAACTCAAATTAGGCAAGCTTGTTTATGTTTAAAAATAAAAATAAAAATAAAGTCGAAAAGGTAAAAATCTACAAGCTAAATTAATTTTTTTAATATTAACTTTTTAGTAAGTTAATTTTAGACAATAAATTAAAATTTTGCAAACTTTCAAAGAAAGTTGCAATAAAGTTATAGACTATGTTCAATTGTCGAATTAGGTCGTTTGGATTGTAAGTATAGTGAGATTGAATAATAAGATTATTAGTGTGCCAAGATTATGCTGAAGTTGTAAATTAAATTACATTTGTTTGTGGTGGTATGAATTGTTTAAGATTAATTTTATGAAATTATGTATAAAAAAAATTATTAAATGCAAAAATAACTTTATTATTTCTATAAAATGAAATTGCCATAGTCTTTATTTATATAATCTTATCAGATTGAATTATAATTCTCACTTTCAAGGAAATGTTAATACAATCGTTTGAGAAATTAACAATGTCGTAATATTTTTGGTTTCATGTCATTTTAATTTAATTAAGGCTTTGTTTGGAATGATTGTTTTTAGTTAAAAAGTCAAAAAAAATATTAAAAATTATCAAATTATTTTCTCTATTCTTTTCATATTTTTTTTTTTATAAAAATTAAAAAATTATTAAAATAACCAATTCTCATGCTAGCTCTAAACATAATTTTGATTGGGTCTGTCAATTGGCAATCCAATCCGTTTATCCAAACACGTCAACAAACATGTCCATAGAGATAGTATTTGGGTTATTTAGAAATGCATTAAATAAAGTATATTTATTTGATAAGTACATTTGTTTAGCTTATATTATCTTTTTATATTTTTATATACCTTTTTATAGAGGGTAAATTACAAACATATTTCCTGAGATTTATTTAAATTTTAAATGATAAATTATCTTTTGTGATTTTAGAAATTACATTATGCCTCTTAAGGTTTCTAATTTCATATTAACAAATAGATCATTTTATTAATAAATCATTAATTTAATTAACAATTTTTAATAATGTTAAAATTTTATTTCAATTAATAATTCAGATAATTTTATTATTGTATAGATAAATAGTTAAAAATTTTATTTTTTTTATTAATTTTTTTAAATAAAAAATTCTAATAAAGAAGTATTTATAATTTTTTAAATTACAAAAATAAATATCAAAAAAAATATTACAAAGAACAAATATCAAATAAACAAACTTCAAACAACTTTCGTCTAATAAAAAAGTGAATGGAAAGTGAGAAGATAAGCCTCGAAAAACACCCAAAAATAAAAAATAAATAAAAATAAAACAAAACAAAATAATCACGTGAAGACACGTGAGCGATCCGTAGGGGACTCGCGTGCCGGCGTGCATTACCTTTATTATCAATATAAATATATTCTCCCCATAAAAATAAATTAAATTAAATTATTGAGGATGTGGGTCCCACGTTAGTAGTTTTGTCATCTTTCTCTCTGACAAAACAAACAGTGTGTCAGTGACGTATTACTTCTCTTCAGTCCGCAATGTGAGAGAGAGAAACGAGAAGGTATTGGTTCGTCATTAGGGCTATGTTTGACATAGGGGAATTTTTTTTTTTTTTTTAATGACTTTTTTTAATCAAAAATAAAATAAAATAAAATATGTTAAAAAATTAATAAGATAAAATATTATTTTTAAATTATAAACATTTCATTTTTTTTCACAAAACTTAAACAAGTTAAAAAATTTATCCTAAACGAGATATTTTAATCCTAAATTAAAATAGTTTTAAAGTTAAAAAATCAAAAAATTAACACACATTCCAAACGAAAGCTAGGTATCATCATATGGTGCTCTAATAGTGTTATGATTGGTGAAAATGATGAAATTTATGAATGTATATTGAATAATTAGAGAATATAGAGGGATTATGATTAGTATAAAATATGACTAGGAGGTATCCTAAGATCAACCAATAATTTTTTAAAAGAGACACATATGAACCCTCCTCCCTTCAACAGTAATTGGTTGTTATTGGGAATCGTAGTGATATTCCAAGCATGTTGTGATTAGTGAATGAAGTGAAACTTACGGTTTTGAATTAGATGATTAAGGAGTAGAAAGGAGTATAATAAATTGTGATTGGAAAGTAATAAAATCACTTGGTGCTCAAAGCACCAAATAATTTTTTCCTGCTTTTGCTTTTATATTACCCTCTCAATTTCAAAATATTAGTTCCTTTTCAGAAATTCAACTTATTTTTTATAGTATAATTATTACAGTTCAAAAGTATTAAATTTCCAAAACTACCTTTTGACTTCTTTTTTTTTTTTAAATATCAATTATCATAATTAATAAATTTAAAATAACAATAAAATAAAAAATTCATGTTATTTTAATCCTTAATTTTTGAAAATAGACTAATATTTTAAAACAATAAAAAAATAAAATAAGATACTAATATCTGAAAATAGACTAATATTTTAAAACAATAAAAAATAAAATAAGATACTAATATTTTGAGATAAAAAGAGTTTATTTTTCCAGTCATATTATATCTCTACAAAAAAATTTCACAAAAACACCTCTTCATAGACTCTGACCAATAAGAGGTGTTTCCGTGAAAATTTTATGTGAGAATTGATCATTTTCCTTATTTTTGTGTTCTTTTTTCATTTTTATAATAAAAATAATGGTATATTATAAATATACTCTTTAAGATTTACTTAAAATATAAATTACTTATGTGATTTAAAAAATTATAATTTTTTATTTAACAGAATTAATTGAAAAAATAAAATTTTTAATTGTTCTCTTATATAATAACAAAATTATTTAAATTATTAATTGAAATAAATATTTAATATCATTAAATTATTAATTAAATTGATAACTTATTAATAAAATAAATCATTTATTATGAAATTAAAAATTTTAAAATGAGATATAATTTTTAAAATTACAAAATAATTTGTATTTTACACAAATTTGAGTGGTCTATTTATAATTTAAAACGATAACAATTAAACAAATAAGAATCTGGGAAATGACGACAAATCAGGTGACGTGGGGTAGACGTAGTATTGGGCTCACTCTCATCTTTGCTCCGTACGAACAACTTATCCAAGCAAGCAGCGAAAGGGACGACCACCGAAAAAAATAGGAAACGTGATATTTGTGCTTCACTTGGTATCTCTAATTATTCATCAAAAAAAATTTATTAAATTTTAAATAAAAATATAACAAATTTTTTTGTCTAATATCAATCATTCTAGCGTTGAATACTATAATTTTCATCAAAACATACAAGACGTCCAGAGAAATGACCGACTAATCGATCAAGAAGAGAAAAATAAATTTTTTTTTTTTTTTTCCCTCCATTTCTTAAGCATCACATTTGCAATTTCCACCTTCCAAAAATTCATGCCATCAAATGAGATAATCCTAATTTCAATTGAATCCAGACGGACCAGCACTACCACAATCAAATCCCAACTTCTTCTTTACTCTCTCCCTCTCTCTCTCTCTCTCTAAATTGCTTTACAAAAGGAAGCACAAGGACAACAAACAATGTACAAATCCCACAAAAAATGCAACAGAAACTTTAGAAGGAAACATGTTACTCAACAAAAGCTATTCAAGGGTGAACTGTAAAAGTTTTATGTGGCTCAAAAGGAACCAGGTTACTATGAACAATTTAATTGATAACAAAGCTTCATTATATAGCAAAGCTGATGAAAATGGATAAATATACTAACTTTTGCAATTTCTCAGCACGAAATATAGAAAATTTGGCTTTTCCCCATCATCATGTAGGTAAAGTCCTCAGCAAATGAAGCGCTTAATGGAATAAAGAGTGACCACACCATAATTTGGTGTGTCTCACTTCACTCAATTTTCTCTCTCTTGAATTCTAAAGAACTTTCTCGCAAGAATATTGAAGCTATCTGCTAGTTAGTTAATGGTTTGAATTCAAACATCAATAGACACAACTTTTAGTAAACCATGGTGACTGTTATTGTATGAAACAAATTCAAATATTATACCTATTCCCAAAGGTCACTTATTTGTATATAAATACTTGACAGCAAATTTGGAATAATTTAGATATATGAACTAGAAGATTTCCATTTTCTAACTTTCGGATAATCGATATTCTCGCGTGATAAACAGCCTCACGGGTATTTCGATCAATTGCCATTGTTAAGATT
This sequence comes from Camellia granthamiana, assembly GCA_036172215.1. NCBI lineage: Eukaryota > Viridiplantae > Streptophyta > Magnoliopsida > Ericales > Theaceae > Camellia > Camellia granthamiana. Next base: position 64,633,690 of record CM069912.1, read on the forward strand.
ATCTTTCAGTGGTATCAGAGCAGGTTTACACATTATCGCAAATGTCAAAATATAGTCCGGAAGAAAGAAAAGTTTCCGAACTCTTTTTGTCGAAAATTCAGAAAATTATTGATCGTCAATCTTCGGCATTGGTGAATTCCGTTTGTTTATTTAATCATCACCAACAGGTCATATTCCCAGAAAACTATTCAAAGAAAATAACTGTTGGTGGTGCTATTGTTCCGAACCTTGCCGAAAGTGAAGCCGAATTGCACCATTGGAAGAAATTTTATAAAATATTTTTCGGTTCAAATTGGGTCTCCAAATTGACACCATCTTATTCTTCACAGAATTTTGATCACAACGGTGAAATTCGTTGTGAAAAACGGCAAAAATTTGATCCACAAAGTTCGAATTTCAGTGTGTGGTCGCCGACTCCCATCACCGGAGTAAACAACCTATGCAACAATACCGTTGAAGACTCATTTCAGGAAATTCAAAATTTTGGGCCAAAAAAAAAAAACCAATTAAAAGGGGCCCAAAAATAAGAATTACTGCTAGGAAATCTGTTCCCTTAGGCCTAAAGATTAAAAAGAATTTTATTGGGCCAAACCAAGTTCAGCCCAAAGCAAACGAGGCGCAGCCCAGTCCAGCGTTGCAGCCCAAGCCAGCGACGCAACCAGCCCAGTGCGCAGACCAGCCAAGCAGCCCAACGCTGCAGACCAGCCAAGCAGCCTAACGCTGCAGCCCAGCGCGCGCCCAGATCTGCGCATCGACCCAGCACCCAGCGCACCACGCCTAGACCCGCGTCCGTCTGTTCCGCACGACCCGCGTGCTGACCCGTGCCCTGATCCGCGCTTTAACCTGTGCGTTGACCAACGGTTCAAGCCGGTTCAGCCAAAACATTGAACCAACAGATTGGTTCAAGGGGTTTTTCGGCTCGTTCTCGCTCATTTCAAGGTCGTTTTTAGTCATTCAAAAGCCAAAATTTCCAGAATTTTTCTAAGAATTTTTCTGTGGGTACTTGTTCTACATTTTCAAAAGAAAAAATTCAAGGAGAAGGCTATCCAAGGGTGTTACCATGGAAAATATCCAAAGAAACATTGTTTAAAAGGCACCATTGTGTTCCTTGGGCTCGTAACTATTATTACAATACTCATAAGCAAAGTATTGGGTTTACTAGGCCATTGGGTTTTCATCATTCTTCTTATCCAAGGCAACAGTACCGTTCTATTCCTTCACATCATTTTCATCACAGAGGCTGATTCAACAACTACAAGGCTTTTCCTTATTGTTGTTGTTTTTTAATTTTGCTTATTAAAATTTTTAGTTTAGTATTGTATTATTCACATTTGAATTTTCATATTCACATTTGAATTTTCATAGTTACACATTTTGTTTTTAATATGGCTATTAAAAATACAATGGATTCTTCGAGAATCGAGATGCTTAATGGAAATAATTTCCGAGCATGGAAACGCCACATTTCTTATCTTCTTACACATGAGAAAACATTGCATACTTTATCCACTTCTAAACCAGATGATGATTCTAATTGGTTCCAAAATAAATGGATAGAAGATGATGCAATGGCAAAGGCAACTATATTACATAATATGAAAGATAACATTATTCCGCTCTTTGAAGAACATGAAACTGCCAGACAACTAATGAAAGCACTAGAAAGTAAGTATGAAGTTCGATCGGATACTCAAATTCAATTGCTCTTGGACAAATATAATAACACTCGTACGAGTGATAATGATAGTGTTGGTGATCATGTTAATCAAATGGAATTAATTACTAAAGAATTATCCAACGCTGATCACTCTTTGTCAGACAAGATGCAAGTAACAACCATACTTAATAGTCTTCCATTGTCTTAGGATCATGTTATCACATCTCTAACTCATAGCGGACGAGAGATTTCAATGGTAACATTGCCTGTACTCTTAGTTTTGGAAGAAGAAAGAATGAAGCGCAGGCGTAAAGAAGGATTGTCTTCTAACTTGTTGATGGCACAATCTCACCACAACCACAGAATAATACCTACACTCCATTCAACAAGAAAAAGACGACTTTTTTCAAGAAAAAATGGCAGAAGGGATTTCAAAAAGGATGGAAGAAACCATGAGAATGGCAAAAACAACATATCATAAGCATCAAATTGGTCCATGTTACAAGTGCGGTCAAAAAAGTCATATCAAAGCCAATTGTCCTCAGAAAAAGCAAAAAAAAGGAGCATAACCCTGTTGCTATGACAGTTTCTGAAGCAATGGTGCTTGAACCTTTATCAAATTCATGGTGGATTGATTCTGCTGCAACTAGGCATATTGTGCAAAATAAAGACATGTTCGTGGAGTTTACTGAAAAGAAGGTTGGTGAACACAAAATCTACATAGGCAACAAATCCTATAGTGATGTTTTGGGCATCGACAACTGTTAATTCTCTATTTAATGGAACTTCTATTGTGCTTCATAATGTGCTTTATGTACCCAACATTCGGCGAAATTTAATTTCAGTTCCGTGTTAACTCAAAAAGGTTTTGAGATTACTTTTAGGTTTAGCACAGTATTGATTAAGAAAGGAAGTGTATTAATGAAAGGTGTAAGAGTGAATGATATGTACTCTCTTCCTATTGATAATAAAATATATATTTCTGATTATATGCATGTTTCTACTAGTAATAGTTCTTATTTGTGGCATTTAAGGTTAGGTCACATTATAAAAATAAAATGTCTCGAATGTTTAAAAGTGGCTTATTGCCTAAAGTATGTTCCGATGATTTTGATATATATGAACCATGTATCAAAGGCAAAATGACTAGCAAGCCATTTTTCAAACATTGGAAATCATCGGAATTACTCGAAATAATTCATTCGGGACATTTGTGGGCCTTTAAGAACTAAAACTCATCGAGGCATAGAATACTTTATTACTCTTCACTGATGATTATTCAAGATATGGACATATCTACCTTCTTAAACACAAATCAGAAGCAATTGACAAGTTTAAGGAATATAACATTAGAGGTAGAAAAGCAACTTGGTCGGGTCCATTAAACACTTGAGTAATGATAGAGGTGGCGAATATGAAGCTATGGATTCTTTCTGCAAGGAGAATGGCATAAAACATTTGTTTACAATGCCATATACACCACAACAAAATGGGGGTCGCAGAAAGACAAAATCGTACTCTCATGGAAAATGACACGGTCTATGATGGCTCATGCTGATCTTCCTATTCATTTTTTGAGGGGAAGCCTTGTCCACCGCTACATACATATTAATAAAGTCGAAACAAAAGCCAAACCTCTAACTCCTAATGAATGCTGGCATGGAACTAAACCTAATGTTCAAAATCTCAAAGTTTGGGGATGTAAGGCACATGTATTTATTCTCAAACCTTTAAGGGATAAATTGGAGAAGCAAAACTTGGGAATGCAAGTTTATTGGTTATGTCAAAAATGGGAGGTGGTTATCGTTTTTACCATCCCGAACGTGGATTAATAGAAAGTAGAGATGGCTATTTTTCTTGAATCCACTGATCTTGTTACTCCTATTGAACAAATTGAATTGCTCTCTGAAGTATCTCAGGATTCTTCTCTTCCTTCTTTATCACACAGTCCACATATTCTCCCTGCATCATCTAATTGTGGGAGCAAACGCAAATTACATGACGTTGTTTTACCCTGCTTCGAATCCTGAGATAAGTGGGAGTAAGAGTGCAAGACGTCATCTACGTTTTTGAAAGATCATTACGTTTTTCAAGTTGAAGAACTTAATAACTTAGTGGATGATCTTACTACTTATAATGAAGCAATAAGTGGCAGTGATGCTACTCAATGGCTTGACGCAATAAATGAAGAACTTACCTTGATCAAGAAAAATGATGTTTGGGAATTAACTGATCTCCCCAAATAGAAGAAAAGCCATTGGTTGCAAATGGGTTCTTAGAAAGAAATTCAAAGTAGATGAAACTTTGGAGAAATACAAGGCTAGATTAGTAGCCAAGGGATTCACTCAACAACCTGGAATAGACTTCGTAGATACATATTCTCCTGTTGCAAAATTTTGCCTCAATAAGGATTCTAATGGCTGGTAGTAGCCAGGATGGATTTGGAATTGCATCAATTAGATGTTAAAACTGTTTTTCTCAATGGAGAATTAAAAGAGGAAATTTATATGATACAACCTGATGGTTTCCAGAACCAAAGCAACGAGGATAAAGTCTACAAGTTGAGAGAAATCTCTATATGGACTTAACCAATCCTTCAAGACAATGGTACTTGAAATTCCACCAAGCCATTTTAGAAATGGGCTATGTTATAAGTCCATTAGATCACTGTGTTTATATCTGAAAAAATGATGACAAGTTAGCAATATTGTCTTTATACGTGGATGACATATTCTTAGAGGGAAATTGTCCAGATATGATTATAAAAACCAAAAATTTCTTGGCATCTAGATTTGAAATGAAAGACATGGGGTCTTGCAACCTATGTTCTAGGAATTAGAATTTCAAGATATAGAAATTCAAAATTATTATATCTAGATCAAGAGAAATATCTAGACAAGGTGCTTAAAAGATTTAATATGGATAACTGTAATTCTTTAAGTACACCTGTTTGCAAGGGACAAAGTCTTAGTAAAAGTATGAGTCCTCAAACTAAGTCTGCCGTTGAGGAAATGAGAAATGTCCCGTATGCCTAGGCAGCCTAATGTATGCTATGACAAGCACAAGACCTGATATCTGTCATGCAGTCGGATTGGTAAGTTCGGTTTCAATCCATCCAGGTAAGGAACATTGGCAAGCAGTTAAAAGAATATTCAGATATTTAAAAGGCACTAAAAATTTGAAAGTTATGTTTTGGGTTTGTGTGATTTAGACATAAAACGATACACTGACACAGATTTTGCAGGAGATGTAGATGATAGAAAATCTACTAGTGGTCATATGTTCTTGTTTGGTGGTACAGCAGTTTCTTTGTTAAGTAAGAAACAAAGTTGTGTTGCAAAGCATACTATGGAAGCTGAATACATAGCTTGTAGCACAACCGTTAGTAATGCGGTCTGGATAAAACGATTTGTTGACAGTTTACAATTAGGTATACCTGCCAGACCTATCAATATGTTTTGTGACAATCAGTCCGCCATCTCATTAATAAAAAGTGGAGCAAATAGTTCTAAGAGAAAACATATTGATGTAAGTTACCACTATATTCAAGACATAGTGGAGAGAGGTGAAATTAAAGTCAGTTATACACCCTCAGAAGAGATGGTGGTTGACCCTATGACCAAAGGGTTGTCTTTGGAAAAATTCAGAGAACATGTAGTTAATATGGGCTTGAAAAATACCTAGCTAGATGGTTTAGCTACTTATATAAGAGCATAGTCTGATGATTCTGGAGATGCCTAGATAACCGATGTTTTGCGACTCTATCTTGCATGGAAACATGTGTTTGGTCAGGTAACAAGATAGAGGAACTGACAAGGTACGGATATCATAGTTAACATGAGATGTAAAGTCCATAATATGCAACATGCTAACTAAATGATATTGTCTACTTGATCAACAAAAAGTCATTGATAAGGTGTGTTAAGGAAAACCTTCAAGAATGGGTCTTAAAGGAAATACTTAATAATAATTTCAATGCAGGTTGACACATGAAAAATGTGTATGGCTGAAGTCGTCAATGGTGAGTGGGTATGGACTATGAACCCATCACTGAAAATTGATGCCATTCACTTGTTATATAGTGAATTAAAGTCATCTGGAATGTGTTGACAGTGAGAGAACACATTCGTACGGGTGCAGTCAGATTGGTGACAAAAACGTGCGCACGTATGGCCAAGTTACAATCAGACGTCGATCTATGAGGTAATTTCATAGATGAAAGTTGGCATGAGGCAAAATTTTGGTACCACGGTTAAAAATGCTCAACTCAAGTTTATCATCTTATTATGGTGTGTTCAAGTGGGAGATGATGGAATAAAAAGTGACCACACCATAAATTTGGTGTGTCTCACCCTTCACTCAATCTTCTCTCTCTTGAATTCTAAAGAACCTTCCCGCAAGAATATTGAAGCTATCTGTTAGTTAGTTAATGGTTTGAATTCAAACATCAATAGACACAACTTTTAGTGAACCATGGTGAATGTTGTTGTATGAAACAAATTTCAAATATTATACCTATTCCAAAGGTCACTTATTTGTATATAAATACTTGACAACATGTTTGGAATAATTTAGATATATGAACTAAAAGATTTCCATTTTCTAACTTTCGGATAATCGATATTCTCGCGTGATAAACACCCCTCACGGGTATTTCGATCAATTGCCATTGTTAAGATTATCTTTCAGCGCTCACATCAGCGGTGGTCTTTGCGATAAAATGATTCTCCTCAATGCCAGAACTGCCCCTGCAGCTACAATAGTCGAATGGTTTTCAGCATCCCATACTCAGATTATATAATATGATAATCCCGATTCAACTGCCCTCCCCGTCCCTTCTTCAATCTATTTCACCAACGGGAATATTCCCCTCTCAGCAGCAATGGCTCTAGTCGAATCTACAACCCCTTCGGAGATTATTCTGTTCAGTCCTACAACCGCCGCTTCTTGCACTTCCGGAGACAGGTTTTCAATCTATTCTATCAATCTCAGGATCGTCTCGTAAAGAGTAACCTCCAATTCGCACATCGAACCATTGTTGCTAGGAATTTTGTCTGTTAGTCGGATGACCGGGGAACAACCAGCCGGATGCCACCCCAACGTACACGCATAATAAATTGCTGAAATTTGGCCCAGTCCTTAGTTTGGTGAAAATTTTGAGACGTTCTCAATTTGATACAGTTTTGATAAAATCGTTAGAGAAAAAAAAGTCATTTTTTACCAAATTCAAATTTGGTGATGAATTTGGTTAAACGTTGGAGATGACCTTACAAGTCCATCCATAATAATATGATAAAATAATTATAATTTTAATTATTAAGGCCTCGTTTAGGAATAAGTTTTTTTAATAACTTTTTGACTTTTTATGAAAAGATGTGCAGAAAAGTAGGGAGAGTTATGTGACAACTTATAGTGACTTTTTAACTAAAACACGTAATTCCCAAACAAGGCCTAAGTGTGTAATAAATTAAAAATTAATATTTATCTTGACATATTATTATAGGATAGAATTGTAAAAAAATGTTGGGAGTCAAACATTTTCTTTTTGCTTCACAAATACATATACGCTTAATTCTCACCACACTCCCTTATTAGATGTATTACTAAGGTCTCGTTTGACAACCTTCACTTTTACTTAAAAAATCAAAAAGTCACTATATGTGTTTATTTGGCATTCCCTAAATAAATGCACTTGTTTGAGTAACATCACCGCTATATTTTTCTGCACATTTTTTCGTAAAAAATTAAAAAATACACTTATTTAGATTATTCCAAACAATCCCTAAAACTTTTCTTCCTTTTTTTTTTTTTTTATTATATATTTTTAATTTTAATGAATGTAGATGGAAATTTATTACTATGTATTTAGATGCTACCTAGGAGCATCTTCAATAGTTTGCTAAAACAGTTGCCAAAGCCATAATATGGTAGCTTAGGTAAAAATGGGTTCTCCAATGACATGCTATAGCAACTGCCAAATCTGTCAACTCACCCAAAACTAACTAATTTACTTCTTTTCCTCTTTCCCTTTCTCATCCTTTTCTAAAAAAATCTCCCAAAAACAGATCAAAATGTTTTTAAAACAAAATTCACCATTTTTTTAAAACAAAATTCACCATTTTTTTAAACAATTTGGCAATTGTCAATTTTTAAAAATAAATAAATAAAATTCAATAACTTTTTTTTATTATTTTTATAAATAGAATCACTGTATGACAATCAAGCAATTTCAAACAAATTTGAAATAATCTCAAACAAATTTCAACCAATCTCAACAGAGCTCAATAATCTTGAAACAAATTTTAAATAATTATTACCTGGATTTCAAGATGCTTGATGGATTTCAGACAATTTCATCTTTGTGCGGGGTTTAACTTGGGGTTTCGGGTTCTCTTTCATCTTTGATTTAGGGTTTCAACTTGACTTGGTGTTTCAATTTGAAAGGGTTTCAATGTTACCTAAGGTTTAGATGGGTTTCAGAGAGTAGATCGAGATGGTGATAGAGTTAGATCTTAGTTGTTACTCTATTTTCTTGAGCTTTTTGTAGGGTGAAAAGATGAGAATCAAGATGGACATGAAGTTGTATCTTGGTTGTTGCTCTATTTTCTTGAGCTTTTTGTGGGAAGAGAAGATGAGAATCAAGAGGGATAGAGTGATGAAGAGGACTACCTCTTGTATAGAAAAACAAAAAGAAAGATTGGGTGGGTGGGTGTGTGAGACACGGAGATTGAGAGAAGGTGTTGAGCATTCTGGATGAGAGATCAGACTGAGAGAAAATGATATATATGTAACACCCCAACTTCCAAGCCGTTAATAAATCAACTCAGCCTCAAATTTAAACCTCTAACTAATTAATAACCTCAAAAAAATACAAATTTATCTCCAAAATAATTACACAAATGTATCCAAAATATATCTTATACAAATCTCCAATAATAATAATAATAACATATAATGGTGACCCCAAAATATCTAACTCTAATAATCTCTTTAGAACTTCAAATCCAATCTCCACTAAATTGCTCCGCACCTGAAAAATAAATTAATTCGGGAAGTATATAATACGACAGGAATAACAAAGCTCGAATAAAGAATAAATTCACAGAGATCCAATAATTACACAAATGATTCAAATCAAGATACCAAGCAATTTACCAAATTGCACAAATAAATCAACTCGACATATGATAATTTATCCAGGATTAAATACCCGGTCCTCACCCCCTCACCCAAGCACAACTGCTTATCCAGGATATTGGTACAAAGCATATTGGCAAATTTCATTCGATCCATGTACAGAGCATTTCGACATCATTTAGCCAGACAAATCAACATTTCCAACACAGAATAACTGCACAAAATTCATCAAATGACTGGAGTAATCAAACGAATCAACAACGAATAATTTCATAGAATTTATCAGATTATCAAAATCATCAAGAGGAGTACAAATTGAAGGTGATTAAAATAACACTGTTTGCAAAAAGATTTAAAGGAAGCATATTGTATACCACCCGAATTACCTCAAATCAATCTCCTCTGTCGCCAACACTCTAATCTCGATATTTCTCCATGGATCTCCAAAAATAAATCTGATCTTACTTTGATAAAATCTATAACTCTCATCTGCTATATCACTAAGGCAAAACAGAATTTCCAAATTCAGAACCACTTAAAGATTGAAACTAAAAGGACCATTTCATATTTTTGCTAAGCTCGGCCTTCCTATGCTTTGTAGAGAATTTTATCTAGTTTTCAGAACATTTTTCAGAAATGGAATAGCTTTTCTAAATTTTTAGTTATTTAAGAAACACTCCAGTACTGTCCAGATTCGTTGACCGTTACGAGAATCGGATTTTCTAACAAACCGGTCACTATTTTCTAATGAAACTAGTTTTTCTTGAAATCTAACTCTTTAAGGAAGGTTTTGAGATATAAATGAGTTCAAGGGAATGTTTCTACATTTTTCTAGAATTTTTAAAAGTTGGTTGTAAAATAGGTTATTCATGTACAATACTCATAATACAAAGATTGGTAAAAAAAAGTGGGCAAATAAGGGAAATTTTTCACTTCTTTTGTGATGAAAACATAATAAATAATATATCGATAACTTAGATTTTTAGAGTGTTAGTATGCCTTCGGAAACAATGGGAGAGACGGAAAGAAAACGGTAGTTTTGCATCTATTAAGAGGAAATATGAATAGAAGAAGGATTAAAGCCCAATTCATCAACTTTGAACACATGAACACCATTAAAACACATCTGAAAATATGATTTCAAATCTCTAAGAATATGTATTTAAAAAAGGAAAATAAAAGAGAGAGTTATGTTGTGGCTTACATGAAGTTAGGTGAAATGCATGCACAATTTTTCTCCATTTTTCCCCTCATCCACTACCAAAGTTCACTCTCTTCCTCTTCTTTCTTTCTGTCAACTGAATGTGTAGGTGTGTATAAGTGTTGTTCTTATGTGCAAAATGCTAAGGGTGAGGTTCCTTTTATAGGAAAATTGGTGCAAAAGGTCCATTTTGCCCATTGGTTGGAAATGGATTAGATATTTTGGATTTACTTGGAACCTAATAGAATAGTGAATTATTAGAGTCCTTAATTATGCAATTAATCATGTTCTAGTTAGGCTTTGGTTAGGATTGAACTTAAGGTGGAGATAAGGTTCCATGTTTTGAGGTGTACTAGCAAACTTTTTCCTTAATTTCATGGATATGATTTGAAAAAGTGTATCCATTCCACTTCCCTCGGGTAGCTAGCCATGTGTAAGGAATTTTTGGGGATTTTTGTTGATTTTATATATATATATATGAAGATAATTTGTGTACAAAATTATTTATTTAAGAAAGGTACAAGTATATATATGTATATGTGTATAATGATACTAGTTTGGGGTCAAAATGTGATTCAAGAAAAATTTGAGGGCTTGGGCTCAATTAAAATATCTATTTCAAGTGTAGAGTTAATAAATTAGTGTTAGGAAAAATAATTCCATTTGTATTATCTTGCTTTGAATTTAAAGGTGAATAACTGAATGAAAACTGTGCAAGCCGGAAGTTAAGGTTTAGAGAGATTAATCTAAAATTTGAGAGTTAAATAATTAATATTAGAGTGTTAGAAATGATTTTTAAACTTCCAGGGTTGATTAGGGTTTGTATGGGTTCGTCCGTGATGCGTTTTCGATTCTAGAGTTTAATTTGTGAATAATCAACGAACTAAGGGCTTTATTATAATAACTCAAAATTTAGGACCTAATAGGGTTTACTAAAGTTAGGGGTCTCACATATATATATATATATATAGAGAGAGAGAGAGAGAGAGAGAGAGAGAGAAATAGAGAAAGAATAACAAGAAAATAGATAGAAGAAGAGAGAGAGCGACAGTGAAAGAAAAAGAGAGATAGAGGAATGGATGGAATGATCTGGAACACCCACTCACCCAAAAGATTGTCAAATTGCATATATATAGGTAAAAATATTTTTTTTAAATTTTTTAATGGTATGCGAATCATGGAGTGAATTATATATATAGGTAAATTATTATTATTATCTTTTAAGTTTGTAGTGATATGTGAATGGTGGGGTGAATTATATTTATATATATATATTCAATTTTTTTATATTTATTTAGTCGAGTGGAATGTAAATATAATTTTTTTTTTTTTTTTAAGAAAAAGTTTTTAAAAGGTCATAAAAGACAAAAAATAAAACATAAAAAAATTACTCAAAAACCTATATCCAAACATAACCTACAAAATTGGAGGGAAAGTTGGCAAAATAGCTTTGCACCATTGTAGCACCATTGCTATAATTTGACAATTTGCTACTGTAGCATGTCAAATTATAGCTTTGACAATGCTATTTTGGCAATAATCATTGGAGATGCTCTAATATATTTGATTCGATTTAAATATTTTTTGAATAATTATTAGCATTCTATTTGTTTGGTAAAAAATATTTTTTAAGAAATTTTTTTTTTTCTTAGACCTGACCCTGAAAACGAGTCACAAACAACGTAGACTATTGCTCTCCTCCTCTCTACGAGCAAACTAAAGACTTGTGACCCAACTGACCACACTTGAAGCAAATGAAATCACCCAGGTTTCCTCTCCCCGAACCAGAACTCGACATGGGAAAGGTGGATCTAAACTGCACTGCCTGGGACTGCTGTGGGTGGAACCCCTTTGCTGTTTATTGTCCCTTGTATCCCCTTGAACATCCTGGCTCATTTGCCTAGAGCCTCCCATCCGCTCCTCCTCTGTTTGAATCACGGTCTCTAAGTGAGTCGTCGCCTACACTAGGTGACTGTAATGCCTAATCATAGACCCAACCACCTTGAAAAGGAGCCTGGTCCTCAACCTCTTCTCGAACTCGATGTAATGGCATTCTTCCGTCGTTACAAGTTCCTGTGCAAAACAAACTAGTAAAAGCAGCCTCAAACTCGGCTATTTGCGTGTTCAACTGCTTGAGCTTCAGAAACTACTCCCTCAACTTCTCTCTTATTGTGGGTGGAAAAAACTTATCTTGGAAGGCATTAACAAAAGCCTCCCAAGTTATCCCAGTACCCCCCTCACGCATACTTCTACTATTAACCCGTATCTCCCTTAAGTTGGAAGATGCCAAGGTCACCCTCAACCTGTCGTCGTCGATGCCAAGCATCCCAGACGTTTTCATCATTTGCTCTAGCCACTCATTAGCCTTTCATCCTTTGGATCCCCGATAAACTCATCCAAATTCGATCGGAGGAATTCCCTCTTCAAAAACGACAGCCATGTTTCTGCAATGTGGGCTTGGACTTGACTCTTAGCCCTGAGAATGTCCATGGATTCTCGAATGCTCCGACCATTTCATGAGCTAAAGCACCCATAGCTTGCTGACTTACTGGCTCGGCCGTGTTGGCTTAACTAACTCGCTCTTCCTGCACCAGAATTTCATCCGGTATTGGCACCTCCTGCCACCTAGGCTTGCCACGCCTACCACCACCACGTCTGCGTCCTGACATTCTAATAAAGGTAACACAATAGATTAGCAAATTTATAAATGTGCCAAAGCTAATTCACTCTCGTCCTAATATGGTGGACAACATGTAATTCATTCTACATAAGCACCGAATGACATAATCACAAACGAATTTCCTTCCTAGATAATGATCGTTCCGTGACATTGTCAGAGTCCTAGTTAGAAATAGTAGTGATCAAGTGCTCTTCTAACAGGACTTGTAGAAATTCATAGACCCAATCAATATCTTAGAAATTAAATCACATACTCATCTACTCACATAAAGACCAGACTAGGTCTACTTCTAATAAAATCTAGCAAGATAAACTCATTGTGGTAAAAACCACATCCCACGATCCCAAAGTATTCAAACTCCATAGCTCTGATACCAAGTTGTAACGCCCTAAAATAATAACGATGACCCATCTCATGATATCGAATAAAAAACACAAGCGAGCAAAATTTAACCTTAATTTATATTTGTTTACCCTACAAAAGATAACATATGCATGTATACATTCCTCTTATCTTTTCAAAACCCAACATCCTTTCCTTTTCTTTCATAAATCAAATAGCAATGAATTTCAGAAAAAATCTCATTTACATTCAAAATCATATTTAAGTAAGGAAATTCCAATCTTTCAACACAACCCAACATTTTATACACTCCCACAACCTTTTTCAAATATCTATTTGAAAAGTCCCTATTTTATATTTCAAAATCAAACCCTAGATTTAATCCAAAATTCCCAAATCACAAACCCTTTTCAAAGAGCAAATAACTAAGCTATGAATCATACGAAATGTTGAAGAAATTCCTACCTTAAGAGTAGAAAAGGAAGAGAGCAAAGGCGGAAGCTTGACAAGGCTAAAAACGAGATCTTCTCCGATTAAAACGAAACTTTTGACGAGCTCTACCCTTTTTTCCAAGGAACTATGCTGGAGAAATCAATAGATTAGGAGTATTTGGGGTTCTGAGGCAAGAACTAAAGAAAGAGAGTAAAGAAATTAGGGTTTGGAGTGCTTTAGAGAGAGAGAGAGAGTGAGTGAAAAAGTGACAAAAACTCCTTTTCCTGAATTGATATACGCACAGACCACTCGACCGACCAAACCACCGCTCGAGCATCAAACACAATAAGTGATATTGCTTGAGTGACCAAAAACACCGCTCGAGCGCACAATGACATCCTCCTAGAAATTCAGACCTACAAAAGACTGCTCAAGTGAAGAAAAGACCGCTTGAGCGAAAATCACCCAATCCCAGAAGTTTTATAGGTCTGTAAAAATACTAACAGATCTCAAAGACCGCTCGAACAACCAAATCACCGCTCGAGCGAACCCAAAGTGAAACACGCAGCAACTCTTTTGAAAAACTAACTCCCAATCTGTTTCAAACACAATCAACAACTCAACTCAACTATCAATAAGATGATAAAGGGCATGAACATCAATTAAATGTACGGAATCCCAAATCTAAGAGTATAAAAAAGGTCCGATCTAAACCGAAATCGTTATATAGGCACCTTTGGATCCATAACTTTCACAGATTTTCGATTTCCAACCATTGTCTTTAACCAATCAACCAATTTCACCCGTAATTTTTATTTTCATTTCGGATTGTTAGAAATGGAGGAAAAGAAGGGTGAAAACAATTAGGATAGTATAAAATTTCAAGACTAACCTCTCCCTTTGGTCGACTATAATCAATAGGGTTTCTCCCATAAATTATCTCCATTATAAGTATTCAAAAGCCATAAATGTCACTCTTCTCATTCAACATACCAGTGTAAGCGTATTCTGATGCAACATAACTAGAAAAATCATAGGGTATTAGTTATTTTCCTATTCAAGATACCAAATAGTTTTCCCAATAAAACTTGAATCACTGCTAGAAAAATGAACAGAGAAAACAAAATTTTAAGCATGTAAATAAATTAATCCAAATGTTCCCATCACACGAGTTGTTACATAACTTCTCTCAGAGCACAAGAGCTTGACAAGCCCAAAATCCGATACCTTAGGATGCCATTGACGATCGAGTAGTTTGTTGCTAGATTTGATGTCTCGATGGACAACCTTTGGTTCAAGACCCTCATGAAGATAGGCCAATCTGCAAGAATAAGAATATGAAAATAAATAGAGAAAAGTTTGCATACGTGTGTCATGTATAGTTGATGTATTAACAGCATGTCATATGCATGTCATAGAAAGTTTTATTATTTACGATTAACATTGCAAGCCGTAAAAAAATCATCATTATTATTATTAATGACCTAAGCAATAGACATGCTATGGTTAGGATATTATTTACGACATGCAAAAAAAAGAAAGTTGTAAAAGTGAAAAACTACAGCTTGTATTTATTGTATATCATTAATATGATGCTGTAAAAACTCAGTTTTGTTGTAATTTATATATGAAAAATATTCTGTAAATTAGTATCATATATTATGCTAATACTTGATAATTGATTAAAAAAATTCTTTAATATGTCCCAAACCGTGATTTGATTATTTGCCAATCCGTTAATTTGTCATATGATTTATAATTTTACTCACAAACCATCTGAACCGCACTGCACACACCCCTAATTACAATCCGATGGTACATGGTTCCCTTAGCATCTTCAAAATGTTGAAAATAAGTACTTTCTGGAATTGTTAGGTAGATAATGAGGCCTAATTCTCTGTTAGTGCCTTCATGCGTGATGAGGTCTTTGCATTTGTTCCCTTTCCTAAAAGTATGGTCAAATTGAGTTATCCTTAACTAGCCCAGGTGATACTTGCAAGTCATAAAGTCAAGTCATCTTTTGCCATATTTCACTTATAGCAGGTTTGGAATTAGTTTTTTTATTTTTCTTTTGATTTTGATTATTTTTAAAAGTTAAAAAATTTGGGATGGGACTTTATCTTGATTTTAATTGGGATCCTCGTTAGTGAATGGTGCGATTGGCCTTTCAGATTAGTAGGAGTCGGAAAATAATGATTTTTTGGTGACTTTAATGTGAGATTAAAATGGGTGTCAATCCTCTTTTGAGGTGGATTAAAGTGGGTTTAGATTCTTTGTAATGAGATCTTTACACCACAAAAAGAATGACCAAAAACCACTAAGATTTAAATGAGAAATTGACTCATTAAGTTGGCCTCATGAAAGAGGTGTTGGGAAAGGTGTTAAACCTTCTATCCCACATTGATTATAGAGGAAAGCATTAATGGGTATTTAAATCTCATTTTGTGCTTAAGGGTGTGAGCCCTTTAGGGCTTCTAAATTTTCCAAAAAAAAGGAGTTATGGATGCTTCAAGGATGGGCATGAGCCAAAACTATGGTCCAAGTTGGTTATGCAAAAATTGCCACACGCGCGCGCATTGTCCTCCCGCCCGGACCGGGTTGGATCCGGGTCCATGGTCCGTGATTCATGGGTCATGGGTCGTGGATCTTGAGGCTTGAGACTTGAGGCAATAGGTTAGGTTTGGGTTGGGCCGAGTTGGTGGTCCACCAACCTAATCTTTTTGGGCCAAGCTAGGTTGGTGACTGCAGATATACACACATGTGTATATATGAAGTGTGTAACTCTCACACTTAAGATCCATCCACTTTGTTGCATTTGTTGGGCAGTTTTGTAGAGATTAATTCCTACATTTGTTGCAGGAAGGCTCTTTTTCTCTCCCTTTCATGTGTATAAAAAGAGACCTCTCTCATTTAGTCTTCTACGCAGAAAATTCTTCTCTGTGTTTCAAAGTTTCTCCAGTTTTATATTCTTCCTAGTGTGAAAAAGTGTTGCTTAACTTCTGTTCGCCAAAGCTACATCATTGGTGCTTGGTTGTAGTTGGTCCAACCGTTGTATCTTAGGAGACAGACGTCGAACAACCTCCAACACCCCAATCGGTGAGGCGGCGAATCTATTTTAAAGAAACTGTATAGTGCAAGCTTCGGTTTGCTTTCTTTTGCTATTTTATTTTATAATGTATTTTTGTTCAATCTACTTGTAATTTTCCGCATGTTTCTTGTTCTGAAATTTACATCCTTGACTATGAATCTATTTGGTTTTATTTTATTACAAAATTTGTACAACAATCTTAAAACAGATTATATGTTTTCCGTGAAATTAGACGATTAGATTCATCTTTAATTCACATTGCCTGTATTTATTACCTGGGAAAAATATTGGGTGTGTTTGGTAACGTTTACGTTTTTAGTTTATATTTACAAAAATTTTATAAACTGATTTTTGTTTATTTTTAGAAAAACATAAACTACAAACGCGTTTGATAATTGATAAAATATTTTTAAAAATTTTAAAATATAAAAAAGAGTGAGAAATGACAAGTGGCGGCGGAA
This sequence comes from Camellia granthamiana, assembly GCA_036172215.1. Lineage (NCBI taxonomy): Eukaryota > Viridiplantae > Streptophyta > Magnoliopsida > Ericales > Theaceae > Camellia > Camellia granthamiana. The sequence continues at coordinate 64,650,688 of CM069912.1, forward strand.
GACGATGGTGGAAAGTGGTGACGGTGGGTGGTGGGTAGCTGGTGGTGGGTGGTGGTGGTGGGTGGGTGGGTGACGGTAGTGGGTGGTGGCGGGTGAGTGGTGGTGGTGGTGGGTGGATGGGTGACGGTGGCTGGTGGTGGGTGGTGGGTGGTAGCGAGTGGGTGGTGGTGGTGGTGGTGAGTGGTGGGTAGTGGTGGCAGGTAGGTGGCGGATGACGGGTAGTGGTGGGTGGTGGCGGGTGGGTGGTGATGGTGAGTGGGTGGGTGACGGTGGCGGGTGGTGGGTGGTAGCGAGCGGGTGGTGGTGGCGGGTGGTGGTGGCAAGTGAGTGGCGAATGGCGGGTGGTGGTGGGTAGGTGGTGGCTGGTGGTGGTGGTGGTGGGTGTGTGTGTGTGTGGGTGACGGTGGCGGGTGGTAGGTGGTAGGTGGTAGCGAGTGGATGGTGGTGGTGGTGGTGGTGGTGGTGGTGGGTAGGTGGCGGGTGGTGGTGGTGGTGGGTGAGTGGGTGATAATGGCGGGTGGTAGGTGGTAGCGAGTGGGTGGTGATGGTGGTGGGTGGTGGTGGCAAGTGGGTGGCGGGTGATGGTGGTGATGAGTGGGTGGTGGGTGGTGGTGGCGGTGACGAGTGGGTGGCAGGTGGTGGATGGTGGTGGCAGGTGGGTGGTGAGTGATGGTGGCAAGTTGGTGGCGGGTGGTAGTGGCGGGCGGTAGATGGTAGTGGCAGGTGGTGGGTGGTGGCGGGTGGATGGCAGGTGGGTGATGGGTGGTGGCAAGGGGTGAGTGGTGGTGGCGAGTAGGTGGCAGATGGGTGGTGGGTGGTGGTGGCTGGTGGATGGGTGGTGGTGGCGGGTGGTGGGTGGTGGTGGCAGGTGGGTGGTGAGTGGTGGTGGCAGGTGGTGGTGGAGGGTAGGTGGTGGTGGCTGTGGCGGAAGACGGTAGTGAAAAATGGAAGCGAGTGGTGGCTAGTGTTGGGTGGTAAAAAAAAAAAAATTTGAAAACTCAAAACGGAAACACATTTTTTTGTGCTTTCATTTTTTGGCCAAATTTATAAACTGAGACCACTGATTTATAAATCAAAAATTTTACCAAACAAGTTTTTATTTGAATTTTTTAAATTTTTATAAATATAAATAGAAAACTAAAAACATAAGTGTTACCAAACGGCACCTATAAGTTCGGTTTACGATTTTTCTGGGTGATCTTCATTGTTCTAGTCTTATATTTCGGTAGGTATATAACATGCTTGCTACTGTAATTGTTTGTTGTGTGTCATAGTAGTTGCTAGAAGATGAATGGCCATTGTTTGTCTTATATAGAATTCATGATTTAATTTATTTGCATGCTACTGGTTTTTCCCCCAACAGCTGAGCCACCTATAGCATAGCCCACTGTTTCACATGCTATTCTTGATTAGATTTTCAATTTAATTGCTATAGAAGGCCACTGTTTCATGTTATAAAGAATAGTTCACTGTTTTATGAAAGTCCATGCATTGTTATGTTTCCAGTTTAATAGAGAATGGTTTAATTTCTAGATCTCTAACAAAAGTTGCATGCTTATTTGTTTCTAGTATAATCTTATTTTATGAGTATGTTTTTTTATTTCCTACCATGACTTGTATGCTTTTTTATTTTATAATTTCATAATATAATTAGCATATTCATGAGTCTGTAGTTGTTTAGTTAAAATTGACATGCTAAATATGTTCAATTTTCCTAGTTTAACTCACATGTGTTTTAGATTCTAGATTTGTAGGATGATTTGCTTGTACTAAATTTTTCCTAGATTTTAATTTGTGTTACATGCTTATTATTTCTAGAATTATTTACATGTGTTGTTTGCATGTCAATTGCTCTAGGATTAAGTGTATGTTAATTGTCTATATTTATTTACATGGTTATTGTAATTCATGACTATTAATATTTTAATTTAATTTTTGGAGTTATAGGTTCATTTTTGTAACTTATCTAGCATTTTAATTCATTATTTAATATTATTATTAAATAGTTTGCTAGATAGTTTCAATTAATTTATTATATTCACACTTTCTTTAGATTGTTTGGTTTCTATTTTCTTGTGTTTGTCTGCTACCCTCTTTACAGGAATACCAATGTGAAAGGGAAAAAATAAAATACAAATCCAAATGAATAGGATTTGGGACTGTAAAACAAAAATTATGAACAACTAACTTTTGTGTTAAATAGGAATACCTAAGTATGGAAAGAGATTTTTGGACTAAATTTGAAGTAATTTTTGCTTGAGTTTAATTGGGGTATTTACCAATGTATTGAAGCATTTTGTTGACCTGTATTTCTTATAGCAATTTGTTTTAATTGCTTGTAATTTGGTTAGCAATTTTTAAATTGCATGTAAATTTAGAACTTGGTTTGTTTTATCCTAGTTCAAATCCTGGAAAACTTAATTCTAAAAATTGTTTCCCATGGATTAGGAGTCAACATGCTCTTGAAAGTTTTGTCTAAGGTTAACTAAGTTTTAAGTGGGACCAATGTGACCCCTCCAGTCTTCCTGGAAACATTCCTGACCATGTTCAATTCTAGGTTAAGTGGTGAGACTAATTTTGAATTCAATTTCCAACTTTGGAATTTTCTAGTGTTAAGTTTAATTTCTAGGAACATATAATAGTGAAATTCTGTTGTATTTTTTAGAAATGGCAACTGTCAATGATGTTGCTCCTGCTAATGTTGGTGGGGATCAGAACCTCAAGGCAACTAGCTTGCCAACCCCTGTTGCTGTGACCTCTGTGGTCAACCCTGTTGTTACTCCGGCTATTCCAGGAGGACCACTTAATCATCATGAGTGCCCGAAGAAGTTCATGAGAGTGAATTTCAAGAGGTGGTAGCAAAAGATGCTGTTCTATCTAACTACTCTTAGCCTTGCGAGGTTTTTGAGTGAGGATCTATCAGCCGTGGAAGAGAATAAGCAAGACAAGAAAAATACTCATGGCTCTAGATGCTTGGAAACAATCAAACTTCCTTTATCAGAATTATATTCTGAATGGCTTAGCAGACCCACTATTCAACGTGATTTATGCCAAGAAGTAGGCAAAGGAGCTATGGAATGCTTTGGACAAGAAGTACAAGACTGAGGATGCTAGGATAAAGAAATTTGTCATTAGCCGGTTTCTGGACTTCAAAATGGTGGACTCAAAAACTGTCACTAGTCAAGTCTAAGATTTCCAAGTGATTTTGCACGAGTGGAGGGAATGTTTCTGAGTGAAGCATTCTAGGCAGCTGCTTTAATTGAAAAGCTGCCTAACGGCTGAAAGACTTCAAGAACTACTTGAAGCACAAGCAAAAGGAGATGACGGTCGAAGAGCTCGTTGTTAGGCTCTGTATTGAGGAAGACAACAGGAAGAAATGGGGGAGTATCTCCATTATGAAAGCAAACATGGTTGACCATGGCCAGTCCTCGGGGGTGAAGAAGAATCCACCAACAAACAAAAGCTCGAAGTTGGGAGCTAGAGGTGGAGTCTCCAAGAGGTCAGTCTACAATTTGTAGGAACGTACTTTTAGGTTCAATAGAAAGTGCTTCAACTGTGGAAGCGATGGGCATCGAGCGGTTGATTGTTGCAAGAGAAAAAACCCTACAAGAAGAACCCTCCACAAAACAAAAGCCGGCCCCACATGGTTGAAATGGATGATCTATCACAAGATGTGAACAGTATGCATTTGTCAGCTGTCGTCTCTAAAGTGAACATAGTGGGGTCCAACCTGAAGGAATGGTCGGTGGACACTGGGATCACATGCCACATCTGTGTTGAGAAGAAGATGTTCACAACTTTCAGACTGGTTCAAATGGTGAGAAGTTGTTCATGGAAAATTTTGCAACCTCAACTGTTGAGGGTAAAGGCAAGGTGGTTCTAAAGATGACTTTAGGAAAAGAGTTGACTCTGAACGATGTCCTATTTGTGTCGGACATTCGTAAGAACCTTTTCTCGGATTGCTCTTAAGTAAGCATGGCTTTCACATGGTGTTTGAGTCTTATAAGGTCGTGTTGACCAAGAACGGGGTCTATGTGAGGAAGGGGTATATGTCGGGCGGTATGTTTAAACTCAATATAATGGCTACTATCCCTAAAATTAATGAGAAAGTTTCTTCTTCTGCTTATATGCTTAAGTTCCCTAATTTATGGCATAGTAGACTTGGTCATGTAAATTTTGACTCTTTGCGTAGATTAATCAAATTAGATCACATATCATCTTTCAAGATTAATCCAAATCACAAGTGTGAAATTTGTGTAGAAGCAAAATTGACTAGGACTTCTTTTCATTCAATTGAAAGTAGTACCGAGACTTTAGATTTAATGCATAGTGATGCGTGTGACTTGAAAGTCGTATAATCACGTGGTGGCAATAAGTACTTCATCACTTTTGTTAATAATTGCACTAAATACTGTTATGCGTATCTGCTTAAAAGCAAAGATGAGACAATGGATATATTTATTCTTTTCAAGAATGAAGTTGAGAATCAACTAAGTCTAAAGATCAAGGCTTTAAGAAGTGATTGTGGTGGTGAGTATGAATCCCCGTTTGCTGAGATTTGTGCTCAATTTGGGATTATCCACCAAACTACAGCGCCTTATCCCCCTTAGTCAAATGGTGTTGCCGAAAGGAAAAATAGAACGTTGAAAGAAATAATAAATGCAATGTTAAAGTTCTGGGTTGCCACAGAACTTGTGAGGGGAAGCAATTCTCTCCACGAATTACATTCTTTATAGAATACCTTAAAAGAATGTAGAAAAGACTCCATATGAGTTGTGGAAAGGTCAGAAGCCTTCATATAAATACCTACGAATATGGGGGGTGTGTTGCGAAAGTGGCGGTGTCTACACCCAAGCGGGTTCGAATAAGCCTGAAGTCAATGGATTATACATTCATTGGCTATGCACATAATAGCAGTGCATATTGATTTCTTATGTATAAGTCTGCTATTCCAGATATACACAAGAATACTATCATGGAATCAAGAAATGCATATTTCTTTGAAGATGTATTTCCTTATTGTCTTCAAGAAGGGATTCTGAGTTCCATGAAAGAGGTTGAAGGTGATAATGATCACATAGATGATCAAGCAAATGATCACATAGATGATCAAGTCGATGATCAAGCTGAGGAAGTAGATGAGCCAAGTATGAGTAAAAGGGCTAGGACCACAAAGTCCTTTGGTCCGGACTTCTTGACTTATATGTTAGAGGGAGAACTTCGAACTTTCTATGAAGCTGTAACTTCACTTGAAAGTCCTTTGTGGAAAGAAGCAATTAAGAGTGAGATTCACTCCATCTTACTGAACCATACTTGGGAGTCGGTTGATCTACCCCCATGTGATAAGGCCTTGGGGAGTAAGTGAATCTTTAGAAGAAAGATGAAAATGAATAAATCAATTGATAAGTATAAAGCTACGCTAGTTATCAAAGGATACAGGCAGTAAGAAGACCTGGATTACTTTGATACGTATTCACCTGTGACAAGGATTACATACATTTGCATGGTGATTGCGATAGCAACTTTATGTGGTCTGGAGATACATTAGATGGATGTAAAGACAGCATTCTTAAATGGAGATTTAGATGAAGAAATCTACATGGAGCAACTTGAGGGATTTTTAACTCCAAGACAAAATAAGAAAGTCTATAAGCTTGTCAAATCATTGTTTGATTTGAAGCAAGCTCCTAAACAATGACAGAAGAAATTCAATAGCGCATGTTGTCAAGTGGGTTCAAAATCAATGAGTGTGACAGATGCGTACATGTCAAAGACATTGACAGAGGTTATGTCATTTTGTGTCTATACGTTGATGACATACTCATTGTTGGTAGTAATGATGAGATGATCAGAACTACAAAGAGATTGTTAAACTCTAAGTTTGACATGAAAGATATGGGCTTGCAAATGTAATTCTGGGTGTTAAGACTACTTTGTTAGCAGGCTTAGTAGATATACAAGCAATCCTGATGTCACTCACTGGAAAGGGTATCGTTCGGGTGTTAAGGTATCTTCATTTCACCTGGGATTATGGGTTACATTACACTAGATATCCAGCAGTAATAAAAGGCTATAGCGATGTGAATTGGATATCTGATGTTAGGGATTCAAAATCCACTAGTGGTTATGTGTTCACCCTTGGAGGGGCAGTCGTGCCTCGGAAATCTTCCAAGAAAATATATATCTCATGATCAACAATGTAATCGGAGTTTATAGTGTTGGATAAAGCAATAGCAGAGACAGAATGGCTTCGCCATTTCGTTGAAGATATTTCACATTGGTCGAAACTTGTGCCAACCATCTGCATTCATTGTGACAACTAATCGACTATTAGACGGGCACAGAGTAATATGTATAATGAAAAGTCTAGACATATCCATCATAGACATAATTCCATACGATAACTACTCTCTAACGAAGTTGTCACTTTAGACTATGTGAAGTTTATGGACAACATTGAGGATCTGCTAACCAAAGGATTAAATCAATTATTAGTAGAGAAGTCGTCAGAAGGAATGGGTTTAAGGCCTTCAGTGTAAGGTGTTACCGGAATGGAAACCCAACCTAGTTGATTGAAGATCCCAAGATCTAGGTTCAATGGGATAACCTAATTGTGCGTAATGGTGGTATGTCACTGAGGAGGTTAAACCTCCAGCTATTCTTTTTATCAGTGATACCTGCAAGTGTAGAGGTTAAGCTGAGCTTTTAATGACTCTAGTGGTGTTAAGTTGTTGAGTTAAGTATAGCAGAATGCTCAAGTAGAGTCACCTATGTGAGTGTGAAGTGCGGCCGCTTCTATAAGAATTAACAAGGCCAAATTCTTTAAACCACTCACTGAACTAGACTAGTGTTCCAAGGCCAAATCGGACACAACAGTGAGAACAAAATGATGGTTGGAGTAATACCTATGTGAGGTCTGTTGTCTTGGTTTATATAAACGACAGAATAGTTCAAGACTTCGTGTTCACTTAGCAGCTAGTAAATCTGATAGACTTCACTAGGAGGAGTTCAAAGCCAAAAACTACCTTTTCCGATACAGGAGTTATTCCATTGCACTCTCTCTCCGAGTCTTTCTTGTTAAGCGTTGTCCATTTGTTGTTATTCAATCAAATTTTTATTCGTGTGGGGGATTGTTGGAAAATAATGGTTTTTCGGTGACTTTAATGTGATATTAAAAGTGGGTGTTAGTCCTCTTTTGAGGTGGATTAAAGTGGGTTTAGATTCTTTGTAATGAGATCATTACACCACAAAAAGAATGACCAAAAAACCATCAAGATTTGAATGAGAAATTGACTCATTAAGTTGGCCTCATGAAAGAGGTGTTGGAAAAAGTGTTAAATCTTCTATCCCACATTGATTATAGAAGAGAGCATTTATGAGTATTTAAATCCCATTTTTTGCCTAAGGGTGTGAGCCATTTGGGGCATCCAAATTTTCCGAAGCAAGGGAGTTATGGATGCTTCAAGAATGGGCTTAGACCAAAACTATGGTCCAAGTTGGTTATGCAAAATTGTCACATGCACGCATGCACCGGGTCCAGATTCAGGTCCGGGTCCGTGATTCGTGGGTCGTGGGTCTTGGATCTTAGGGCTTGGGCTTGGGATTGGGGCTTGCTGGAATGGGTTAGGTTTGGGTTGGGCCGAGTTGGTAGTCCACTAATCTAATCTTTTTAGGCCAAGCCAGGTTGGTGGCTGCAGATATACACACATGTGTATATATGAAGTGTGTAACTCTCACATTTAAAACCCATCAATTTTGTTGCATTTGTTGGGCAAGTTTGCAAAGATTAATTCTTGCATTTGTTGCAGGAAGGCTCCTCCTCTCTCCCCCTCCATGTTTATAAAAGGAAACCCCTCTTATTCAGTTTTCTACCCAAAAAATTCTTCTCTTTGTGTTTCAAAGTTTCTCCAGTTTTGTATTATTCCTAGTGTGAAAGAGTGCTGCTTAAGTTTTGTTCGTCAAAACTACACCATTGGTGCTTGGCTGTAACTAGTCCAACCGTCGTATCCTAGGAGACAAATGTCGAACAACCTCCAGCACCCCAATCGGTGAAGCGGCAAATCTGTTTTAAGGAAACTGTCTACTGCAGGTTTCGATTTGCTTTCTTTTGCTATTTCATTTTATAATGTATTTCTATTCAATCTACTTGTAATTTTCCGTATGTTTCTTGTTTTGAAATTTACATTCTTGAATATGAATCTATTTGGTTTTATTTTATTACACAATTTGTGCAATAGTAGGTTCATTGGGTCAGACACCAAGTTATCAGAAGAAGAAAAAAAAAAAAAAAAAAAAAAAAAAAAAATCCTAAAATTTGTCTAAAATATAAAGGGAGATTGACCAATAAGTCCCATATTTTGGACTTATAATCTATATAGCCCCGTATTTTTTCTTGTGATCCATTTAGTCATTTTGAATGTATAATGACTTATTTGCCCGCTACATTTGGAGTGTCACATTTAGAAAAATTATACTAAGGAGTTTTTTAGCGTCACATCATACTTACCAAATTGGAATGTGACATTTAGAAAAAGTACAATAAATAATTTTTAATTTTTTTGAGTGTCACATCATACCCACTATGTTGAAGTGTCAAATGTCATGTTTAAAAAAAGTACACTAAAGAGTTTTTAATTTTTTTTAGAGTATCACATCATACCCACCACGTTGTCACATTTGGAAAAAGTACACTACGGAATTTTATTTTTTTTGAATTATCACATCATACCCGCGACGTTGTCACATTTGGAAAAAGTACAATAAAATGTTTTTAATTTTTTTGGAGTAAAAGTTTTAAAGTGTCACATTATACCCGACACGTTGTCACATTTGGAAAAAGTACACTAATTTTTTTGGAGTATCACATTAATACCTGCCACATTAGAGTATCACATCATATCTGTCACATTAATAAAAGGGTATAGTTGTCCACCAAAACACTATCAAAATCAAAAATAGGATCACACGAAAAGAAACTCTCCATTAATAGGAATTAACAGATTAATAAAAAAAACTTGAAACAAATTAAAATACTTATTTGTGAAATGAGGTTTATTGGTAAATATCCCAAGTATAAATCTCTCCTCAAGTTCTAGAAAATATGTTTCAACCCTAATTTCAAATTGCATAATAAATATCTCTTTTAGTTACTCAATCGTTAGAACAATTAACTGATTCTGCTAATGTCATAAATTTTATTTATTAAAATACTTATTTAACCCTCAATACTATTTTTTATACCATAACCCACCCGCTAGAAGTGTAAAAATGGCCCGTAGCCCGTGAGCGGCCCAGGGTGGGCCTGACCCGATTAGGCTCGAGCCTGGGCCATCATTTTAAGGTTCGACTCGTGAGCTTGGCCCATCGGCCTGCTCAAGGCCCACTCAAAGCTCAGCCCGCCTGAGGCCCAATGTTATTTTTGGTGGAAAAAATTAAAATTTTGGTAAAAAAATAGGAAAAAAAAATGTTCAAGCCTGAGCCCAGACCTAGGCCTGAATACCCCTTTGGGCCTGGGTCTGGGTCTAATTTTTTGGCCCGTGGCCCGACCCAACCCGAATTTTGGCAGAAGCCCACGAGGCCCGACATGGGCCGGCCCGAGCTCGAGCTCGGGTGAGCCAAGCCGTATCAAATTTATACCCCTACCACCCGCATCATTCCTCTCTTTTCACTAACTCTTTGGCTATATCTCATCCCTATTTCTTCCCCAATTCTTTTATCCTTCCTCTCACTTTCTGTTAGCTCACTCTATGGCCTTGTGTTGGCTCCAATGAAGAAGAATTTAAAATAATAATAATAATAATAATAATAAATGAAGAAAAAAACAAAGGAAAAAAGAAGAAGAAGAAGAAAAATAAACTAAAGATGAAGAACATGAAACTAGTAGCCATTTTCTTTACTCACTGGAGGGTAATCAAAGTAATTTAACCTTTAATGTTAACAGTGTTAAAAATTAAATTCTAACAAGAGGGTATTTGTAATTTCTTAAATTGTAGGGAAAATTTTTATTTTAGAAAACTCAAGGGGTGTATTTGTATACCTAAAAAATTAGTGTGTTTGGGAAGTTATTAATTCTTTTTTTTTTTTAAATAAATAAAAAATTTGACGTAACATTTAATTTTTCTAATTGATGACAAATATTTTGATAATTTTTTGACATTTTTCGCAAAAGCGTACTTTTTTCTCAACATCTCCAAGCACCCACATTACTCGTATGAGGATAAGGAAAAATAGGGCGTGAATGGAAAAAACATCTTATTGAGTAATGAAATACAAATAAAAAAATTTATATGTAATTTTTATACTAGTAATTCTATTTACACAAGACTTTAGACTCATTACACCAATTTTCTCATTACTCATTCAAAAAATTCAAAATTTGAATATCAAATCTCTCCATGTCCCTTACTTTCTTCTTGCACCCTATCTTATTTTCCCTCTATTCTCCATTCATTTTCGTCTTCCTTTCACCATCTTCAGCTGCCATTGCAACCATCTCCGAGTACCACCCCCAGATTTTTTCCACCGGTGACATAATTCGACCATCACACCTTCTGCGATAAACTTTGGTGGCAAAACCCATCTTGTAAATTGATTGTTAATATTTTTTTTAATTTATAACCATACCCAACGCACTGCAGCGAGCATTCCCATTTATTTTATCTTTTTGTTTGATTTTTTTGTATTTTGTTTTTGTTTATCCAAAATTTATGAACCATTCTTTTCTGGTTGGCAGAACACATGACTTTTGTTCGATTGTGGGCTGCCGAACATGCATGGTGTGCTTGATTATAGGATGTTGAACATAATGGGTCTGTACAGTTTGATAATAGATGTAAGAGTGTTTCAATTTTGTTTGGTAGTGGGTATTTGCACGATTTGATTTTGTTCGACAATGGGGCTCTAGTTTGTTTGGTTTTGTTCGATTCCAGTATACACAGAAAAAAAATCAAGCAGTCATCTTCAGATTCGATTTAAAAAATAAAAATAAAAAATCATCATTTTGCTTTTTGATTAGTTATTCATCATCATTTATTCGTCAATTGCTTTCTTTTATAATCAAAACAATGTGATTCACACTTTTATAAGGAGATGTGCAATAAAGAAGATGAAGTGAGAAAGAAAGAAGAGGAATAGGGTTTAAGTGATCTAAAGAGATATTCAAATCTATTTGGTTTTTGCCTTTTGCACTTAAAGGTAAAATTTCTTAATACAATTTTATCCTAAAATAAAAATATCGTAATACCCTTATCTTCTTCCATCCAAACCCTAATTCTAGAACACCACAACTATCATCCATCACTAATACCTATTCCCATTGCTATCCTCTTTCGTCACCTTCTGCTACGAACCATATACATCCACAAGCCTCATGCGGTGAACTACCCACTTTTGAAGTTTATTGTGGAGGTCTATGATGGAAGGAGATGAGATGGAAGTAGTGGTGGTGGTGGCAATGGAAGGATTAGGGGTGAGCATGGTCCGGATTGGACCGGATTGGGGTAAAACCAGGACCAATCCGTAATCTACGGTTCTTGAAAAATTGGAACCAATCCAATCCGTTTAAATCATGGAATCAATCCGAACCAATCCATTTAAATACGGATTGGATCGGTTTAGGACCACAAATTCACATAATTAAATAACAAAAATATATATATAATACTTTAATTTCATAAAAATATAAACATAACGCTATATTAGTTCCACAATAGCGACATGTTTTTCTATAATAACGGCATACTGTTCTAGAATTTAAACAACCAAAAGAAAACCGGTTTCACCATAAGTATTTAGACCATTACAAATTAAAACTAAAAACTAACAAACAAAAGTAATAAAAGAAGATATTATACAATTTTAGGTTTGAGTTTAGATTTTATATAAAATAAGAGAAGATACTATGGGGGAAGGATGTATAATAAAAATATAGACTATTTGTATACGGTTTCGATCGGTTCCAATCCGAAACCGTGAGGTTCAATCCGGAACCAATCCGTAGACTACGGATTTTTAATTCTTCAATCCGAAACTGAACCACGGATTCAAAAAATCAATCCAAGCCTATCGAATTGGACTGAACTGGACTGGGCTGGATCGGATTACGAATTTCACGGATTTCTTGCTCAGCCCTAGGAAGGATGAGAGTGGCGGTAACGATAGCGAAAGGGACGGAGGTGGATGGAAAAAAAAAAATTCAGATTTTAAAATTGAAGATGATGGTATTGTTGAATTAAAGAGATGTGAAGTACGATTTTTTATTTTTTTAATTTGTACTGAGAATGTGTTTAAGTATTTGCATTGAGAAAAATTAATGAATGAAAATATAATTACATGGTATAATAAGCTAAAAACATTGTGTAAGTAGAATTATCATTTTTTTTTTACGTAATAATGTGGTTTAATGTACATATTTTATTTTAAAACAAAATATCTTTAAAATTGAGTTTATTATAAAAATAATATTATCATATATTTTTTATAAAAAAAATTATATAAATTTTAGGGCAAATTACATATACCCCTGAGATTTGAGAAATTACAGATACCCCTGAAGGTACTATTTACATAACAAATTAAGGGGTAAATTGTAATGAAAATATAAACCTCAAGGAACAATTTCTTATGAAAATATAAACCTCAGGGAGATATTTATAATTTCCGAAACCTTAAGAAAAACATCTGTAATTTAATTAAACCTCGAGGGAGGTATATGTAATTTACCCTAAATTTTATGTACAAATGCACTTTTCCTTTCTACTTTACTAGGTTCAAGGATGGCACATTATTCATTACAGATAGGGCGTGTCTACACATGCAATCTTACTTTTGGCAGACAAATAACACCTTGAGCACCATTTAACAGCAGCGAAAATTTAAATGAGAATATCTCGTTTACTGTAAACTATATTTAGGAGACGCATAAATTAAAATAAATAAATAAAGTGCATGGACATTGGGAAACCAAAAGCGTTTTAAGTTTCTGATAATGACAAAACTTTTGATTGTGCATTTTGTCTCATAAATGTTGTGGTGCGACCAAGTTTACAGTTTATTATTTTTAATTTATAAAAAATATTTAAAAAATTATATTTATTTTGAATAAAAATAAAATATAAAACATGTTTGATATTTTAAAATTTTATTTTAAAAATAAGTGAAAATGAGTGGCTAAGGAAAGTAGTTGTTAACAATTATAAATGATGGCTAGTGGTGAGTGTTGAATCACGAGAAGTAGTGGTTGGAGATAGTTGTCATCATAAGAGATGGTTAGTAAGCACTAGAAGTGTTACTCAAAAGTGAATTTTGATGGTTAGAGATAATGGTCGATCAATCACCTAAAATGGTAATTGAATGTGGTTTTCAAGAAAATGTAATGGCCAAAGGTGATTACTACATGTGGGAAGTGGTCGGGGAAGACAAGTGGTTGGCGATTAAAAGAGGTGGTGGTCAAAAGTGATTGGCAGAGGAGATCATTGACACTAGTAGCCGATAATGTTAAGCGAATAGGTGATAGTTAGAAAGTGAGGGGGGAAAAAAGTGAAACGAACTTTTTTGTATTTACATAAATTTTGTAGACTTTATAATTTTTTGAAAAAAATAATAGAAACCAAACAATTTTTTGTTATAGTTTTTAAAAATTTTATAAATATAAATAGAAAATTATCAGTATGAATGTTATCAAACATTCCATTTTTATTTTATTGAGTAAATTACACTTGCCCTTTTATGCTTGACTATTTTTTCACTTTGGCCTTTAAAATTTATTTTTTTGCTCATTTTAACCCTTTATGTTTAAAGTTCTTCCCAATTTTCTCAAAAATCTAACTTATGTTTAAGATTAGATAGAAAATTGCACATTAACAATCACGTAGTATAAAAATATTTTATTGTATATAACTTACACTTGTAATACAAACTCAAATTCTAATATAATAATATATTTTTTATGTTATGTAATAGTTAATATGGCATTTTTTGTCTAATTTCGTACAAAAGTAGCTAAAAGAGTAAATTGAGAAAAATTTAAAACATAGAGGACTAACGTGGGGAAAAAAATATTTAAGGTCTAAAGTGAGAAAATGGTTAAACATAAAAGGGGTAAAGTGTAATCTATCCTTATTTTTGTATCATTGCTTATGTAAAATATTTATATTTAATTCTTTTATTCCAAAATAATTATTAAATAATTAATAAAAATAAGGGAGAATTTTATATCAAGGTAAAACTTGAAAAATAATTACAAATTAACGATAAACTTTATCAATATTAATAATTAAAATTATAAACTTTTCTATCTGTGTAAAAAAAAAATCAAAATCAAATTGTCACTAAGGGGTAATTATCCCTAGAAATAAATGATATCTTGTCAAGTATTCTAGTGATATAAAATGATTAAAAACTAGGTGACGTATAAAAATCCTCTTTGTTTTCTTTGTTTTCTAGGAAAAAAAAAAACTTATTTGAGAAATTATTTTCGATTCTTTTTGAGAATTTTTTTGGAAACAATCCACTTTTGCTTCTGGAAGCATGAAATGAAAACACAAATAAAAAGTTAAAATAAATTTTGTGTATTTTCCAATAAATAAAAACTGAAAACAAAAAACAAAAACACAACCAAACAAAGTTGTATTTTTTGGTTCATATATTTTTTTTGGTTTTTTTTTTTTTTTTTTTTTTTTTTGGTGCTTCACTTGTTAGCAGGATTAAGAAAAAGAATTAGAAGCTCTTGGAAAGGGTGTTTAGGTCCAATTTGAGAAAAACATTTGGATCTCTTTTGGGGGAACTACATGCAGATAGGAGCTGGAAAAAGAAATTATAAACACATAAGGGGTGCAAGTGTGTTTATGGTATGGTGCAAATAAAAAGCAGTGACGTGCAAGTGTCACTTATATCCCTCAATGTATTGATAATTTTTTTTCTCAACTCCCACCTGCATGTAGTTCCTCATCTTTTTTCATCTTTATTTTTCATTTTTTTGGAAAAAATTTAGATAATGTTAAATTATTTTTACTTTTTTATGGGATTTTAAACTAAAAATCATAAAATAAAAATAATCATGTTATCTAAAGAAATGCACAAATTTTTTATAAAAAAAATGGACAAAAAACCATTAAACAATTAGCTTCAAATTAGAGGTACAAATCCCTCCTATTATCTCTCTGAAATTTCCTGCCAAGAGAGAGGGAGATGACGGTGGTTTCCTTAACTCTCTGATTTTCCTCTCCCTCTGATCCTCCTTTTTAATCCAAATCTGGTGTTTACCTTACCAGTCTAATATTTGAACTTTTAATCAATTATTAAGCTAATATAATTTTTAATGATATCAGTAATATATTTCAATTTACAATGTTAGTAATTTCATTATTGTATAAAAGGATGGTTAGAAATTTATTTTTTTCTCGACTCTGTTAAATGACAAATTTAGACAATGGGGATATTTGTAATTTTCAAAACCATAAGGAATAATATGTATTTTAAATAAATCTTAGAGGATGTATTTATAATTTATCCATAAAAAAAAGAGGCAAATTACACTGAATTATTTGAAGAAAATACAATTAACTCCATAATTTTTAATAGAATTACACTAATCACTCCTATATTAATCACAAAGTTAAATGAGCTAACAGACAAATGGGTTGTTTTAGAAAGTTGGTTAAAAGCTAACATTTTGATTTTTTTTTTTAAAAACGTGTAAAAAAGTAGAGGGATGATATGACTTAAAATAAGTTAAAAACTAAAATTTAGCTTTTAACCATGTTTCTAAATTGGCCCAAAATAAAGTTATAATTTTGTTTTTGTAAATCATAGTGAAGTGACCAATGTACCCTTATACACATAGAGTAATGTTACGAATTTTAAATAATTTATCAAATATTTTATCAAACCTCTTACATGAGTATGAGATGTGTAGATTTGTATAGGTCCCACACCTATATGAAAAATTTGATAAATTATTTGAAATTCATAACAGTTTCCATACACGTAACCCTAGCTAAATTTTTCTTTCCCTTCTTCACGCGACTGCAATGGCAACTTCCCTTATCCTCCATCAATAGATTGCCACCACTTCACCAATCACCATTCCCTCGAAATAAGGTGTAATATTTCTTTCAGATAAGTAAGGATTTGTTTGGGAACAAATTTTTTAACTTAATTTTTTTTATGACTAAATTAATTTCATTTGGGAAGAATATTTTAATTTTTTTGTGAAAGAAAAACTGAAATGATTATAATTTAGATACGATATTTTGTCTTTTATTCTTTTTTAGTTGCTACCCAAACCCAATCCATTTGCCAAACCCCAGCTAAAACAAAATCAATCAATTTTTCAAGTTAAGTAACTCTACATGTACAAAAATTAAAATATAGAATAAGACACAATCTTCTCATGTATTCCCAACATTATGAGAGGATTGTGTCACATTTTGTGTTTGGTTTATGTATTCCCAACATTATTATTAAAAGGAAGAAAAAAATCTAAGAAACTAAATGTATGTAAACTGTAAATAATTATACTTCAAAGGACTTGCTTATCAACAGCCTCAGCTAGAACAAGCAATCTGGAAAGCTGAACAATAAGCAAGAAGATGATCTATAAACAAAATACACCAAAATTAGTGACAGTGAGGGCTTTTGGGATTTTGGGGACGACTAGGCTCACACATTGTTTATTTATTTATTTTTAGTTGTGAAAAATTATTTTAAAATTTGTAAAGGATAAATTTAGTATTTTAATTAAAATTAGAAAATGTTATGAATCCCAAATAATCTACCAAACCTCTCACACACCATGCAGGAGGTTTGGTAAAAAATTTAGTAAATTATTTGGGGTCCTAACTTTGTAAATTAAAATTTGATGATATTAGTAATTAACATCAACTTTTCTAACAGTGGATTAACAGCGTGAGCCCAAGTGTAATGCAATTAAGTTTTCAAGAAAGGCCAGTGTCATGTTCCTAAATCAACAGGTCAACTGTAATCTGGGCAATAGCCAAGGGTGGTCCTTGTGATTTGCTCTTTTAAATGCTGTCTATATTATTTTACAACAATTTTGAACACTTTGTAAGAACTAATTAAATGTCACTAATGCTGAAAATAAACAAATAATTTAAGACAAGGAGCATTGTTTATTAACATCATTGTATTAATATTACAAAAATACTAAAAATCTCAAAAGTCCTACCGAAGTTTCTACCAAATGTCTTACATAGGCGTGAGTCCCACGCCTATGTAAGACATTTGGTAGAACTTTTGGAATCTCTAGCATTGCTCTTAATATTATACAATAAAATCATAAATAGATCACAAATTTTAAATGTAATATATGTTATTTAATCACGAATTTTTTATTTTGTCAAAACGTGATCTTTGAAAATGTGATTGTTAAGGATCAATTTCGGTCACACTTTTTAACCTTCATTAAAAGATAATTCTATTACGTGTTTTGACCGTGATAATAAACATTTAGATCACGGATTTTAAGTGTGATTAATAACCAAAAAAACTTGATATTGAACTTAAATAATCCATGATTAATAATGAGATAAGATCACAGTTATATGCATTTCTCACCACGGTTAGTGTGTGTGATAAATAAAAAAAAAGAAGATTCGACCACTAAATGTGACTATCAATCGCAGCATATAAACCGTGATTAAAATCTGGACATAATTAATATCTAAAATATAATTAATATTATTTGTACAGATTTTCTTTGAATTACAACATTGACCACATATGAATAGCTAATAATCTCATATATTTCATAAATAAAAGTCGAATGTTGAAAAAATATATATATAATGAAAGTTAAGAAATTAAAAAAAAATTTTACTATAATTACACAATAAAAATCTAATTAAAAAAATGAAAAAACTCAAAGAAAACTCAAAGTTCTTGGATACTATGTCTTATTTGACTATATTTTGCATCTCTCCAAGTAAGTTCTAACCTGAATAAAAATAACACAAATTAATTCAGAGACCGTTAAAAGCATAGGAGTGAACTTACTCATTTTTTTCGTTATTTAAAAATAAAAATAAAAAAATTAATGGATATTCCACTTGCAACTCTCAAGCCAAGGCTCAAGAGGTCAAGCCTATTTTTATCATTTCAACCACAATAAAAAAGAGAATGCAATTGATAAAATCAATGGTCCAGTTATCCACTCACCTAACAATTTAATAACAGCTTCTATTAATTATGTTCTGATTTAATATCATTTTTCCTAATATATGTACTGAGTCCATGACCTGGTAACCAATTTGCATAGATCAGGTGTCCTGTTTTATATTGCATCAAAGCAATAACCAATGAGTGTGTGTTAAATTTTGGAGGATTAAAAATAAAAAGGATTTCCAAAAATGGATTCTATTCCAATTACTCTAAATTCTAAATGTCAGCAAAGTCCATATCAAATACAATAGAATGATAGGTGCATATATTTACTGACAAGATGGACAAAAGTACTATCAGGTTCAAATGATGAACATGTGACTATACATTCAGTTCAGCAAGGAATTCCTTTAAAGCTTGCATATCCATATTCTTGATTGCAACTTTCTTGCACCCAAGGGAAATCACAAGATTAAATGGTTTGCTTTTAGGAGCCCTGAAATTAGACCAGGACAAGCTAATAAGTTAGTTTGATCTGCCACAAAATCAAGTAACTTTACTGTGTCTTTGGATGATGGTCTTAGTCTTCTTTTTTCAGGATTGTCACTATGAGATATTGTTCTGTTTGTGTGAAATAAGTATTATACATATATGTACATAACTTGATTAGAGAATAATAAATATTATAAATTTAAATAATAATAAAAAAAAAAGACAATTTACATGACCAAAATTAGGGACGTTATCCATAATTTTAGACATCGCTGCAGGTTAGTAGTGCTCAAACCTGTAATTTTTATGAAAGATAATTTCAATAATTTCATAATCGACCAAAATACATATTAATCCGAGTAATGCATTAGTTAATTGACCAATTGAAACCAAATGAAACAACCAATAGATACCTAAACAAAGTATAACTAAAAAATAAAATAAAATAAAAAACTAAAAATGAATTTCAGGATTTTAAATATCCAATCACTATACACAAACCCAATCAAATAAAACACATCAAAAATCAAAAACACAATATACATTACACTATTTCTTATAATGAAATCTAATAAATTACCATCATAATGATGAATATCCACTACAACACATAATTAATATAAACTAACTCTCAAAATGGGAGGCGAAGCCCCAATAAATACATGGGGAAGAAGACTTATATGTAAGGTGTTTCAAATCCTATAATTTTAAATTAAATTTTTTTTAGTAATTAAAATTTCAAACATAGAAAAGTATCAAAGAAGTATCAAACCCTCCAAATATACGCTACACAACGTTTCTTATTTCTTTTTCTTTTTTTTATTTAATTTTTTGACACTTTATTAGAAACAAACCACCAGTCCTATATTTCCACCTTGTTCATGCCTATTGAAAGCTTTATTAGACCATCTCCAACCTAACACCAAATATTTTATCAAATTTAAATTTGATGAAACAACTTGCATTTTGTTGCTTTAATCTAGCACCAAAGGTTTCATCAAATTCTAAATTTCTCAAATCTTTCATCAAATTGAGGATGAATTTGTCTTTCATCAAATCACTGTTTATAGTCGTTGGAGCTACATGTTATTTTTCCCACCGGACGACCGGCCAGATGTCCCCCGAATGACCATCTCCTTGTAAAATTTTGTGTGAAAATTACACTAGCCAATCGACCGGCCAATCGTCCTCCTGATCATCCTCCCGGTTGATCGATGGTTTGATGAAATCCCAAATCACTCTGTTGGAACGCACGATATCAAATTAAGCTTCTTCTTTTTTTTAATCAATTTTAAGTAAAATTTGATGAAAATTTTAAGTAAAGCATTAGAGATGCTCTTAAAGCAAAGTTGAGAGCTCTATCAACTGAATAGCAAGTTTTAGGAACGCATTAAAATATTCTCGACACTTTTTCACTTGCTTGATCAAACAATTTCTGCTCTTTCTTTTTTTTTTAAAAAAAAATCATAATACTATCATGTTCACAAAAAAAGGGCTGTTAACCGATGGGTAAAAATGGTCTAGGGGATGAAAAAAAAAAAAAAAAAAAAAAAACCTAAGATGTGAATTATCCATTGTCATATTCAAAAGTTAGGTTTGCGAATAAAAAACCCCAAGATGTGAATCGCTTACCTGTTATAGAATAAGAGGAGAGAGAAGAGGGGCCAATCCACTTGATTGTGCCATAGCAACCTAAAAAAGTTAATCAAAATCACACCACAGCTATCAACATACTGCAGTTAAATCGGAAAAAAAAAAAAAGGAAAAATAAAATAAAATAAACATGAGACCAAAATAAGATCAAAATAAAGAAAATTTCCCCCAAAAATCGCTTACCTGTTATAGAATAAGAGGAGAGAGAAGAGGGGCCAATCCACTTGATTGTGCCATAGCAACCTAAAAAAGTTAATCAAAATCACACCACAGCTATCAACATACTGCAGTTAAATCGGAAAAAAAAAAAAGGAAAAATAAAATAAAATAAACATGAGACCAAAATAAGATCAAAATAAAGAAAATTTCCCCCAAAATCATATCTTCAGCTCTTTCACACACCAACAATGGTGATTAGACTTGAAGAGGAAGAGGCTGCAGTGGTGGTGAGACGAAGGGGGCTCCTAATGGTTGAGGCGGTAGCTACTCAGTTGAGAATGAGGGGCTGAGATGATTGAGAGAATTCAGATGAAATTTTAAAATTTGAAACCTCTGGAATTGAGAGAGAGAGAGAGAGAGAGAGAGAGAGAGAAGCGTGAGAAAGGCTTTGTAAGAGTGAAGAGAGAGAAGACGAGTTACAAACCAAATCATCTCAGCCCTCTATTTTTAAAACCGAACAATCTTATCCATCCAACAATCTGCCACCTAGACAAAAATCCCATCAAGTTTCAAAAACCCCCTTCCCTTGTTATATATATTAGCCACTATCACATTCTCTCCATAACCACCAACGTGGATATAAACACGGGAACGACCGAATTCTCACTAGCTCAATGGTTCTAGAGGTGAGGCAGGTTGGGGTTTGCGAGGTTTGAGATTGGTAAGAAATTGCAGCATCAACTGTGGTGCATTTGGATTTAGGTGGATTGCCTTTCTGTTGGTGATCTCATCCACTACTTGCAGCAAAAATAAATTGAATGGAATTGATGCCTCATTTAGGAACAGACTATTTTAGTAATTTTTTGACTTTCTATAAAAATATATATAAAAAAATAAGGAGAGTGATGTGATCACTTATAATGACTTTTTGGCTAAAATATATACTCCAAATGAGGCCTGGATATAAATATCGTTCTCTTCTTTTCTTTTTCTCTAATATATTTGGTTTAGAAATGTTATTTTGTTGATTATTTCATATTTAATTTTTGGTGATGTAGAATGGAGTGATTTAAATTTTGGTAATGTAGAATGGAGTTTGACTCCAGGGTTTAATTTGGAGTTGCAATTTATTAACCATTTGAAGCTACCTTTATCATCAAATGTTGTTTCATATTTGTGTGGGCATGTTTTGAGTTATTGATTCCTAATATTACTGTATCATACAAATTTAAGTTAATTGTGAATTTTTTTTATATTAAGTGCCATCGATACGGGTCATGCACTAATAAATAAATAAACATATGATTCTTTATACAAAGCATATGATTCTTTATACTACAAACAAATAAATATAAATAAATAAATAATTAGCAATCTAATAAATAAATCAAAAAAAAAAAAAAAAAACATTACACCTTTGCTGACACTTCTTCCAATTTACACCTACAATGGGTATAACAAAGAAGCTCAATAAGAACTCTAAAACCTATAACAAATATGCAACAACAATATCATAGCTATTCGTAAAAACCCATATAAACATAAACCAGAGTAGAGAAACCCATAGAAACCAAAATAAGAGAGAGACAGAGGGAGCATACCATTTGTTGAAGGATCTCAGGAGTAGATGGTTGTAACCAACGAAGCCTTAAACCATCTCGTTCCCCTATGTCGACTTCTGAAGCTTGTAATCAACGAAGCCCTAAATCATCTCAATCGTTTATCTCTCTATATATATAAAACTAAAACAGGAGAAGTGGTTGACATGGTGAAGGGAATTGAGGGAGTGAGAAGCTGAAAAGGTGTCTGGGAGGAAGGTTGAGGAGGGAGTAGGATATGAGAGAGAGAGAGAGAGAGAGAGAGAAAGAGAGATGAAAAAGAAAGGTCGGTGTTTGAGTTTTAAATTTTGAAACTCATCAAATTCTTTATCTATGAGATGGGATGGTAAATATAGACCATTGGACTAGAGTGTATATCATCTCAGCCTTTCATTTAAACCATATTTTTAGCCCTTGGATTGAATCATCCAGATGATTCATATTGACACACAGATACATGTCCCATCCCCAATTCAAAAACACCATTGAAAAAAACAAAAATTACTAGAGGTGTAAATTTGGCCTTGGCCAACCCATTGTCAGGCTGCACAGGCTCCCGCCAAAATTTGGCTTGGGTTGGGCCGGCCCACAAGCTGGCTAATAGGCTAGGCCTCAAGCCAACCCGATGGGCTTAAGCCTAAACTCAGGCTTGGGCGCTGGCCTGACTATTTTTTTATTTTTTTCCACCAAATTTTTTTTTCCCCCCACAAAAAATGGCATTAGGCCTCGAGTGGGCCGATAGGCTAGCTTTGGCCAAGACCTAGCTGTAACAACCCCGATCCCTGATTAATGTTAAACTATGGTTTATTATGCTTACTTGGTAATTAAGGTGAAATTCTGGATTAAATTGCATGTGTGTGTTGCATGAATTATGTCCATATCTGTTTAACGTAGGAAAATATGTTTATGTTTTTCTTTCAGTTTGCGAATTGAAGGCCTTATCGGCATCCGAATCAGAAATTGGCTTAATTTATGTGCTAATTGGGATTTATAGAATTTTATGGTAAGTTTAATTAAAATTCGATTTGGAACGATCAAATTAGATTAAATCAATGTTCGCTAATTAACCTTAATTGGACACACCTTTTGTTTAAGCTTAATTAAAACATTAGTGGGCTCCATTGATCACCATACACTCCCACTCACTCCTTTCTTCATCTACATGCATCTTTGAGTCCTCTAAGCCCCAAAAACGTGAGAAGGAAGGAGAGAGAGAGAGAGAGAGAGAGAGAGAGAGAGAGAGAGAGAGAGAGAGAGTCCTGAGTTTGTGAATTTGGTGAGCCTTGAATTTAATTAAGAAGAATTGTTGGCATTTGAAGAAGATTTGAAGATCTTAATTTCAACCATTGTAGATTCAAGCCCCTAGGTAAGAAATTGAACTCTTCATTGAGTAATTGAGTTGGATTCTACAAGATTATTGATGAATTAAGTGAATCCATGGATGAATTGCATTAAAATTGAGAGGAATTAGGCCATACCATACATGCATGTGCATTCTTCACAAATTGAGCATGATTTCAAAGAATTCTTTCATGCATGTATTTATCTCATCTATGTTTTGAGAATTCATCATGTTTTCTATCAATTTGCCAAATTTGGTCTTGTTTAAAAGTGTTTGAATTCAAGGGAGTTCATACATGTTGTATTCATGAAAGATTCACAAAGTTATGTTGGAATTTTGTACAATTGGCAAACTCTTGGGCCATAATTTTGTGTTATAATTCTCAATTCATCATATTTTACAAGTTTACTATGTTATCTCAAGTTTTGGGGCCCAAGAGATGTGTTTTGAAAAATTGAACTCATGTTTTGAAGCTTGGGAGCAAATCTGGAAAACCCAGAATTTTGCTTCCATGCTCGAGCGAGGGATTCTACGCTCGAGCAACTGTTTTTGTTTTCATGCTTCCGCTCGAGCGACAAAAGGTTGGCTCGAGCGGAAATTGCAAGCTCTTAGAATTTTGTATATGTAAAAGCACGCTCGAGCTGCAAGACTTGCGCTTGAGCGAGGACCTGTGTCTCACGCTCGAGCGAGCGTCGAGCAAGCGTCGAGCGGAGATTTCATGCAACCAGAACTTTTTCACATTTTGCAGGCCACTAGAGCGAAGGAGTCTATGCTCGAACGACCACTCACATTTGACATGTCCGCTCGAGCGAAGAAAGCCATACTCGAGTGAGACCCCTGTTTCAGTAAAAATTTGGCTAAGTGTTTCAAGTACATTTTTGCATCCTCATTCTATCCTAGGCATTCCTAGGCCATGATTAAGACTCCATAATGAAGTTAAAGGCTAAAATCACACTAAAAACAAACGAAGTAAGTTATATATAATTCAAACGTGTGTTTCAAGTGTGTATTTGTATGTGTATTCGTGTAGGTCATGTGCCTCAAGATAAGTGAAGTGCTATTTTGCCATCTAATTGGGGCAACCAATTATTTGTAAGTAATAACTTTGTAAAGTTATGTTCAATGTTATGTATTTTTTGAACATTATGATATGAAGTAATTAGTCTTCTGAAATGCTATGCTATGTTTGAAACGAATGAATGATTGTCCAAGATTCTGAAAGTTATTCGTGGCATCCTTAGCATTATATGATATGCGTCCCTTCATGGGTCATCAGGTCCCTTTATAGGTCATCGGAAACGTCTCTGTGCACATGAGTCATCAGAAAGCCTTCATGGCAGTCCCTCGTGGGTCATCGGATTGGTTAATGCTAATGGATGTGTCACGTGATATGATATGATATACGTACAAGCTTTGAATACAAATGTAACTATGCCAATGAATCTGCTCTGTTATGATATCCAATTATGTACAAGACTTTGTTTCTGTATGGACATCATTCCATAAAATCTTTACTCTGTTATTATTCACTGGGCTTTAGCTTACTGTTTGTATTATGTATGCAAGTAAGCAAGCACGTGATCAGGCACAGAGTTAATGGCCTACACTTCAGTTTGTCAGCCAATCCTTGTGCCTCCCGAGGAGGTTCCGATTAAAGTCAGGTTTCATGGCTATTTTTGTAAACATATTAGACTATGTTTGCACTATGTTGTGTTTGGTCAAGATGTCTGACGGTATGTACTTGAAGTGTGTGTAAATATTGTATTTTGTTATAAAGAAGTTTTAAGTTATCCGTTCCATGTATGTCGATGCAGCTCAATGGACTATACATATTCTGTATGATGCTTCCGCAACCCCTTATTATATGCTATTATGTCATGAGGCCTTTGGTAATCCGAGGATTATTGGCCGGTTACGACGCTAAGCCTATGGGGGCGGGTTTGGGTCGTGACACTAGCAGAACAGGCTCATGAGCCAGTCTGGGATTTGAAACAGACGGCCTAGGCCCAAGTTGAGGGTCTCGGGCTGGAATCGAGCTTGGGCCTAGGCTTGGACAGGCTGCACCGGGTCGTTGGTTGGCTTCTGGTGGGCCAAATTTATATCTCTAACAATCACACTTCTTTAGCAACTGTGATAAAATATATGGGCAAATTACAAATACCTCTCTCAAGGTTTAGCTAAATTACAGATACCCCCCTGAGGTTTCAAAAATTATAGATACCTCCCTGAGGTTTATATTTTCATAACAAATTACCCCCTAAGATTTATATTTTCATAACAATTTGCCCCCTAATTTGTTATGCAAATAGTACCTTTAGGGGGGTATCTATAATTTCTCAAACCTCAGGGGGGGTATCTGTAATTTTGCTAAACCTCGAGGGGGTATATGTAATTTGCCCTAAATATATATATATATATAATCACACTTTTAATAAAAGTGAGATTAAAAATAAATACTATCACATTCAATTAAATTGAATGTGATTAAAATGTTATTGTAATTTTTTTAATCACACTTCTAATACAAGTGACATGTTTTAAATTTCTCTTGTGTGATCCTTATGCATTATATCTAATAGTTACCCATATAAAAACTTTTTCTAATCGGATTAAGTTTGGTGCATGAAGTAAAATCGCAGTAGAATTTAAACTATAGATCTTTCTAGTTTGAACAGAATTAGAGCACGACCTCTTAGCCGAACTAGAAAAAGAGTTACACAAAATGGCTAAAATAAAACCAGCACTTCCAAGCAGGACTGAAAATTAGTGTAGCGATCCCGGTTTTGACCTGTCTCTTTGTGGTGTTCTGGGCTCGGGTTGGTATGGTTTTGAACGGTGTTACGTATCTTAGTTCCCTGTATTCCCCTTATTTTGGTTATCGGGTTGTAGCGTATCCTTCATGTTTTGCCACTTCGCTGACTAGGTCAGGGATCGAGTTACCTAGTCAACTCGCGGAGGTCCAGGGGGCAGCGCCCATTGGCGAGTTCGAAGGCAGCACCCCCGAAGCAAAAATGCAAAATGCATTAGAATTTGCTTGTCCGCTCGAGTGACCGTTTATGTGCTTGAGTGGAGAATGTTTAGTTGCAGAAGTTTGACCTATCTGCAAAAGTACTGGGAAGGTGTATTCGACGCTCGAGCGGACCATGTTATATCAGTTCGTAAATCTGATATTTCAGATCACTTTTGTATATATCTCTCTCTCTTTCTCTAAAAATATTTCCTCTCCCTTCTCTCTACATTTCTCTACACAAACTAGATCAAAAATCTTGATTTCTCAAGATCCATTTGAGTTTTGCCATTGCTTCTTCATCAAAGTGGGTTATCATCTCCAGGGCTTCATTGTGTGCAGTGAAGATCGAGTTTCCACACCATTGATTATGGAGGTTTTATCTCATTTCTTCTTCGAAACTTGAGGTAGGGATTTTTTTAGAGTTATATATATATATATACTTGCAAGATCTATATGATTTTCAAAATCATCTTTTGATAGCTTTGAAAATTGATTGTTGATTCAAGAAGTTGAGCGATTTTGAAAGTGGGTTTGTCTCTTGTTCTTTTAAAAATGAACTTATGGGTTTTGATTTTCGTTGATTGAAGAAAAGGTGATTTTGAAAAGTTTTCTTTCAAAAAATTTGAGTTGTACAGTTTTGGTGAGAAAACCTAGAATTTGGGATTTTTTTTTAAAGAGACTGAAAATCCATGAATGATATTGTTATATTTATTTTGTGTATCAAAATAAATGAATGTTTGGAAAATTTCTTATTTATATTTATATAAATGATAAATTTCAGGGAATATGAGAATTGTTGTTCATTTTGAAAATTATTGTTCAAAATGTTAAAATAATCTTGAAATGACTAATTGTTGAAGATATCTGAGAAGAAGGAATTGTGTTATTCCTTGGATGATGAATTGGAATAAAAATATTTATATTCATCTTGTGTTACTGGCATATCAATTCATTTGATTACATTAAATTTTGAAAGTTAATTTGAAAACTTGCATTGAGAAAATAATGTTGAGAAACAAGTTTTCATGGAATGGTTTTGGGGTAAATACGTTGGTAAGTCTTGATAGATGGTGTAGATGATATTGAATAAGTTGGCCTGAGAGTCCAGGGTGAAAGACCGAAAACCCGCGCGGATTGGTGTCGAGTCTTCCGGTTAATATCGGTAAAAATGACAAGTTGGTAGTACTTGTATAGTCTACTTGCAGACACCGACCTAGGGATTACCAAAGTCGTATTTATCGCTCTTGAATTGAATTGTTAATTTTTGAAGAATTGAAATTGCATGACATCATTGAGCATGATGGTTTTCAAAGATGAAGATGTGATTTTCTTTCAAAATGGCATAGCATGGCTTGTGCATTTCATCTCTTGAGACTTGTATAAAATGTATATACTTTGTTAAGAATTTTCTACTGGGCTTTATGCTCACCCTACGGGATTTTTGTGCAGGAAAAGATGTGGTGATCCCACCCAACTAGGGGCGTGGAAGTATGTGTATTGGGAGTACAATGCTCTCATTTTGTTGTGACTCTGTGTGTATGCCAAGGGCTGCGTTTGTGTGGGTTTGAATAACTGTTTTGTGTAACCAGGCTCAAGCCTTGGAAACTTGTAAACCCATGGGGGTATTTATTTGTTTATTTACTTGTTGTTGGATTAATGTATTATCGCATGAAGAACTATTGTATCATGTAATGTAAGTTTGAAGATTTATATTTAGTTTTCCTTGAAAGAGCCATGATTGTTGTCTTATCATTTGGGTTAGAAATTTGGGGCGTTACAGTTAGTTTGGTAGACCCAGCTAGAATTAGCTCAACTAAGCAGGATTGGAAGACAGCTCGAAGAACGAAGCTACATCATGGGTACAGAGCTAAGTTCCAACATCTCTGTATTGCTAGACTAGATCAACGCTTGGTCTAAACTATATGGACCAAGCACTCGTAGAAATCTGCAAATAACTATCCCACAGAAAGTGGAATAAACGTGACAAGTGGTAGAGGAAGTGTAATCACCTCTAACAATCACATAGGAAGCTATATAAAGTCATTCCAAGGGAAGGAAAAGATACTCAATGACCTAACATCAACTTTAACTTAAGCATCGAAGAGTTTCCTGGATACCCATGTAACAATCCCGACCCATGATTAACGTTAATTCATGCTTAAGTGTACCTAACAAGTAATTGGGAAGAAATCCTGAGTTAATTACATGTGCATTGCATTATTTTGTGTTTATATCTATTTAGCGTAGAAAGATTTGTTCTTGTTTTCATTTCGGCTTGCGAATTGAAGGCCTTATCGACATCCGATTCAGAAATTAACTTGATTTATGTGTTAATTAGAATTTTTAGAATTTTATGGTAGGTTTAATTGAAATTCGATTCGGAATAATTAAATTAGAATAATTAATATCAATTAATTAACCAACTCTTGGTTAAGCCTATATAAGGCTAATTTGACCCCACTAGTCATGTTTTTGCACCCTCATTTCCTCATCTTCAAGCTCCAACGTGTGAGAGAGAGAGAGGAGGAGAGAAATTGAGATCAAAGTTGAGTTAGGGGAGAATTGCTTGAAATTGTTGGCATTTGAAGAAGATTTGAGGGCTTCAACTTCAACTCTTGTGAATTCAAGTCTCTAGGTAAAGAATTAAACACTTAATTGTGTAATTGAGTTAGACTCTCCAAGACTTCAAGTGAATTAGGTGGATTCATGAGGCAATTGCACTAGAATTGAAGAGAATTGAGACATACCATGCATGCATGTTCTTTTCTTCACAAATTGAGCATAATTTCAAAGAATTCTCTCATGCATGTCTTGACTTCACCTTAATTTTAAGAAATCATCAAGTTTCATGATGTTTTGTAACTTTTGATTGTGTTTTGAGAAGTTGGAGTTTAAGGAAATTCATGCATATTATATTCTTGAAATATTCAGAAAGTTTAATTTGAGTTTTTGAACAATTGGCATGCTTTTAGGCCTTGATTTCATGAAATGATCTTCAAAGCATGATGTTTTGTGAGTTTCTAAGTGTTTTCCAGAATTTTGGCCCAAGAGGATGAGTTTTGAAGTGTTTGGTTTGAGCTTGAAGCTTGGAGATCAAATCTGGAAATTCCAGAATTTGAATCCACGCTCGAGTATAGGAGTTCACACTAGAGCGAGCACTTTGAGTGTGTGCACTTCTGCTCGAGCGACTTGAAGCACACTCGAGCGTGAAATGCAAGCCCTCAGAAGTTCTTGTGTTTTGCAGTCCGCTCGAGCGTTCACGCTCGAGCGAGGGTCTGAGTCTCACGCTCGAGTAAGGATCGAGCGTCCATCGAGCGTGAAAAATAAGCAACCAGTATTTTCTCCAAAGTTTACAATCCGCTCGAGCGAGGGAAGTCACGCTCGAGCGAACCTTCACTTCTTGCATGTCCGTTCGAGCAAGGAAAGCCACGCTCGAGCATGGACCCTGTTTTCAAAAAGTTTTGAAAAATGTTTTCAAGTGCATTTTTGCATCCTCATCATATCCTAAGTGTAATGACCCCAAAATGCGTATAAGAAATCATCTTTATTTAACTATGAGATGATGTGTTTTAATTTAATTATATCTATTGGAATTGAATCTATTGAGTTACGGATTTAAAATTGAAATTACCGACCTTTATGGGTTCAGAAATCAAAATTGAGTAATTGGATATGTTAATGGGAATTTTTAGAACTATTTGGGAAAATTAATTGGAAATCTAATTTGTCTGATTCGTTAATGCACGTTTGGGTGGTTAACTTTATACTGCAAATTGAAGGCCTTAGAGGTTTCAGAAACCAGAACATGGGACATATTTATGATCAGCACAATTTTTAGAGTTATCTGAGAAATTTAATTGAAATTTAATTTTGTGCGATTCATAAGGGCGTGTTTGGCCCTTCCTATTTGTGGAAGCTTATATATATAGATAGGTATGCTATAGGAGTGGTTCAACTCAACCTTTGAGCCAAGAAAATATCTAAGGAAAGAAAAATATGGAGAGAGAGCAAGAGAGAAGCAAGAGAAGAAGAGAAACCTTGAGGATGATGAAGAAATCAAGGATTTGGCTTGAATTCATCATGGTTATACAAGAATAGGTGGTGGTGAAGGCTTAAGGTAAGATCCTCCCTCTCAATACTTGAAGATTATAGACTAAAGAATGAGTTCTTGGATTATTTATAATTATATGTAGGGGTTTTGTTTTTTCAAGCAATAAGATGTTGAATCCTTGTCCATAACATGAATTTATGTTACAACTTAATTTCTTGTAGGGGTTTTATGGTTCTTAAAGAGGTTAAAGAGGGTTCCCCCATGTAAATGAGTTTTAAACCCCAAACCATGGCTACTTTATGTTTTTGTGTTCTAATTCATAATCTTGTTCTTGTGATTGAGAACTTGAGTAGTATTTTGGAGATATAAATTGGAATGGAAGCTAAGGATGTGAAATTTATCATGTATTAAAGAGTTTTGGGCCTTGAATTACATGAAATTGAGGTTTGATTTTGAAAATGAGAA
Source organism: Camellia granthamiana (assembly GCA_036172215.1). Lineage (NCBI taxonomy): Eukaryota > Viridiplantae > Streptophyta > Magnoliopsida > Ericales > Theaceae > Camellia > Camellia granthamiana. Next base: position 64,681,575 of record CM069912.1, read on the forward strand.
GTCCCAATTTTTCAGCCATTTTCGGACTGCAAACTGCCCAGGGCCGCACGTGCGGCTCTGTTTCCCGCACGTGCGAGAGGCAGCTCTGTCCAGCCAACTTTGAATAAGCATATCTTTTTCCTCGGGACTCCGTTTTGAGTGATTCTTGAGCCTAAAATCAAGCCCCGGAAGTCTAGTTTCTAATGGCGGTGGTCTCACTCCAAAATTATAAATACAGAAATAGTTATGACCAAATTAGTGACGACTGTTCACTTTCTATCAACCAGTTTTGTACCATTTCTTCACCTAAACCATTTCCTATCGATTTCTGCTATTTTCTGAGACATGGATTTTAACTTATTAAGGAATAATGAGCTTTGGTACCACTGTGGCTAATTGATTGAATGATCAAAGAGAATAAGTAAAGGATTGAGTATAATTTCATATTATGTGTTGTGCATTGTACTTGTAGGTCGAGGCGAGGACATCGTCCCATTACTACCGGGAGACGATCACTGTGAGTAATAGTAGTGTAACAATATGTTTCACTTACTTCCTGTGATTATGATTTATGTATTGTTATTTGTGAATGGTCTATTCTTTTGATGTTGTACTTTGATTCAATTAATTGATATGCTTTAATAATGGCATTGATATGGACCTAAGGTCGTTCTGTCCCTAGTAATAGACGTGGGCCCGAGGCCGCTATGATGTGAATTGTTCTGTCCCTATTAATGCAGTGATATATTTGCCTTCTGTTAATAGTTATTATTAATGTTCTGTTATCCGCAAGACAACTATGTCGACTTGTGATAAACCATGGGAAAATCTTTGTGCACTATTAAGTAATAGTACTATAGCAGTACGTTTTACTTACTGTTAATAGTTAATATTGACGTTCTGTTATCTGCAAGTTAACTATCTGAATTCATGATAACCAAATGGAACACATGTGTATTATAGAACAATGATATCTTGGTGTATCTGGAATCATTCTTTTTTGATAATGATGGACCCAAGGCCAATCTGTTGATATCTGGGCTTAAAACCGTTCTGTATCATCTATGGGCTTAAAGCCGTTCTGTATTATATCTGGGCTTACAGCCGTTCTGTATTATATCTGGGCTTACAGCCGTTCTGTATTATATCTGAGCTTGCAGCCGATCTGTATTATGTATGGGCCTGAGGCCGTTCTGTATAATCTGTTAGGCCAGAGGCCGTTCTGTATAATCTGTTGGGCCTGAGGCCGCTCTGCATAATGTGTTCGGCCTATGGCCGTTTCGTATTCTGCATGGGCTTGAAGCCAGTCTGTATTATATGTGAGCCTGAGACCGTATTGAAATATAGTTATGGATAAGACCTGTATATGGTTGGTATCTGTCTATTTACTTTGTCCAAGGTTTTGCTTATTCAATTAACCTTCTTACGTTGCTATTATTTACTGAGCTTTGCTCATTCTGTTTTATGTATATTTCTGTAGGTGAGTCATCGGGGATTGACACTAGAGTTGTACTGAGGTTCGCCTGTCTGCCAAGTCACCGGGGTATGTCTCCACGTGGAGGCCTTAATTTATTGTTGGGAGTCATATAAATTGTTAAGTCTTATGTAAGTGTGTGTGAGATCTATATAAATTTTGTGATTGTATATGTATGTTTGGAAATGTATGTAAATGCTTAAATTCAATTAAAACATCATGTATGCACAAGCTCAATGGGTGTTGTCTTTTATTGATATTGCTTCCGCTTAAGGCCCCGTATGTGATTAAATATTATTCTAAAATTCTGTTTTGAGTCCTATGTATAGGCCGGTCATGGACCAAATTTTTAGGGACGGGTTTGGGTCGTGACACTAAGTATTCCAAGGCCATGATTAAGACACCACAATAAGAATAAGAGTAGAAATACACTAAGAACAAGTGAAATAAGTTATGTACGATTCAAAAGAGTGTTTCAGGTGTGTATTTATTGTGTGTTATTGTAGGTCACATTCCGTAAACCGTTTGATTAGTCTGCTCCGTCTGTCTGCACCGAAGGCAACAGTGAGTAATAACTTAGTAAAGTTATGTTCAATTTTATTTATTTTCTGTATGATGAATTAAGATCTATTTTCTAAAATGATATGTTCCGTACAATGAATGATTGTCCAATTTCTGATAATGTATTCGTGGCATCCTTAACATCATGTGATATCTGTTAGTTGTTACCCGGTATTAGAGGTTCCGTTATGGAGCTTAATATGTCTGTACTCTGTTACCCGTACCGGAGGCTCCATCATAGGGCTCAGCATGTTTATTCTCTGCTACCCGGATCCGGAGGTTCCTTTATGGAACTGGTTATTCATAACCACTACATGATCTGCATCTGTTCTGTATCTGCTCTGTTAGTGCTAATGGATGTACTACGTATGATTAAACATGAATTATGACTTCTGTATATGATCTGACAAGAATACGAATATGAATCTGAATTATGATTTCTAAATCTGTATGGACTTCATTCATTAAAACCCCTTTACTCCGTTATTATTCACTAGGCTTCCGCTCACTATTTTATATTATGTATGTAGGTGAGCAGGCACGTGACCAGGCCTAAAGTTGACGGCGTACGTTTCAGTTTTTGTCAGCCAACCTTTGTGCCTCCCGAGGAGGTTCTGGATAAAGTCAAGTTTTATGGCTGTTTTTGTAATCATAATAGACTTGGTATATTTTGTTAAGTCTTGGGCATAGTGACTGACATTATACTTCTAGGAGTGACATGTAAATATTGTATCTTTTGACATCACTCGTAAGTCTATAAAAGTTTTAAATTATACGTCTCATGTATGTCTCCACAGTTCAATGGACCACTTATATTTTGTATATTAGCTTCCGCAGCCCCTAAATATATATTAATCTGTCAAGAAGCCTCTGGCAATCCAAGGATTACTGACCGGTTACGATGTTAAACCCATAGGGACGGGTTTGGGTCGTGACAACCCACCAACTAGGTTCCTTTGCTTTCTTGAGTGTTTCAGGTGAAGTTCAACCAAGTTCATGCCGAAGCGTAGCCACAGTCAAGGTGATTCAATTTTTTCCCACTACATTTCGTCATCCAAAAAATGAGTGTACATTTTTGTTTAGAATTTTAATATTTAATAGAAATTGAGGCCCTATTTCATATATTAGTTTTTGTATAAAAAAAAAAAAGAAAAAATTTAAAAGTCAAAATATATTTGATATGTACAATAAATAAATAAATAAATCTAAATCTAAATCTTTGTACTAGTTTAAAAAGATCAAACGCTCATGAGTGTTTACATCTTTGGAAAGATAAACAAAAAATAAAAATAGGACATTAGCCATTCATATTTTTTCATACATGTGAAAAAAAAAAAAAGAAGAAAAGAGTAAATACATTGATAGTCCCTACATTTTATAGAGTAATACTAGAGACTCACTCATTATATTCACAAATTCACTCACAATGATGTGATATGAGAGTTGGATCCACTATCATTAAGTATGTAACAAATTAAAAGTTAACACATATACTGCCACATTATTGCAGGAAGAATTGTGAATACTTTTTGAAGATTTCAAACATTTTCTTTTTTGATATTGTGTCAATTTGATCTAATTATAATGATATTAGGATTTTTGACGAAAAATGATTATTGAGTTAGTTGAGGTTAACTCACTGAATTGATAAAGTTTATAATTTTACCTATAAAAGCATTACAAGTAATATTATACAAATATAAAATTTATACATAATTTTCATACATGATGTAGCTCATTGTGGACCTTTCATTTCAAAACAAAATATTATTAGATATAGATTTATTTATAATAATGGTATTGCCACATCATTCTTGTTGAACTTTTTAGATAAATTTTATCTATGTTTAGAATTTTTCAAGTATTACATATGTCATGTGAACATTTTTTATAAAAAAAAATCTATTAACAGTTGTAATCAATTAAATTAATTTGAGATAAAGTAAATATTAAAATTAAAAGTTGAAACTAATTAAAATTATAAGGTCCAAAATGATAAAAAGATCCAAAATATAATAATTAGTGGTGTAATTTGTCTTGAAAAAAATTTATTCCTAAACCATTTTTTTTTAATTTCACCAAAAAAAAAAAAAAAATTGAAAACGCACTAGACAAATTTCAAAAAGCTGTTAAGACCTAAGTTAAAAATTGATTTTTTTTAATTTTTTTAAAGTTTTTAAAAATAATATACAAAATAATAAAAAATAATATGATTTAAGAAAACTAAAACACTAAAAAATTGACTTTTAACTAATACCTAATTATAAGGTCATTTGTATGTAAAAGAATCAAGACAATGTTTTAATATTTCTGATTAAAATTCTCCTCAATAAAAATGAGTAGTTAGAGCATCTCTAATTGTGCATTTTTTATTTTTTTTAATTATCAAAGTTGACTAAAAAATTGAATAAAAATTTTATTTGATATCAAGTTCTTGAGCAGAGGATTTTGAGCTTTCAGCAAGACACCGATCGACCGAGCAAATGACCAGGCGAATGTTCCCGGTCGACGGGTCAGTATATTTTTTTCACAAATTTTTACCTAGAAATGGTCATTCGGGGGACATCTAGGGGACATCGGAGGTGAAAATCTAATGCTTATGAACAATGATTTAATGAAAGCTCCCTCACATTCTTAATTTGATGAAAGATTTTTGATATTTTCGATTTAATATTCATTTGATAAAACTATTCGAGCAAGAAAGAAGTTATTTTTTCATCAAATTTAAATTTGATAACAGAATTGATGAACTATTAGAAATGGTCTAGTATGACTTGTTTTGAAAAGTAGGTTAAAAATTAACTTTTTATTTTTTTTAAAAAAACATGTAAAAAAATAAAAATTAACCAGCTTGTTTGGTTTTGGTTTTCAAAAAATAATTTTTAGAAAATTCTAATTTTTTATTTTTCATATTTTCATATTTTTAATGAATTTTTTTAATATTTTAAGTAATTTTTTTAATTTTTAGACATACCTAAGTATAATATTTATGAAAAAAACTTTTAAAAATTCACTAAATACCAAAAAAAAATTCGTATTTTTGTGTATTTATTAATTTTTTAAAATATTTTTTCATAAATATGTTTTTATTTAGATATATCTAAATAAAATACATTTTAAAAAAATAAAAATATTGTTAAAATTTTTTAAAATATTCACTAACAATAAAAAAAATATAAAAAATAAAAAATTCAATTTTTAAAAAATTTAATTCAAAAAATAAAAACCAAACGTGATCTTAAAAAAAAAATCAAAATTAATTTTTAATCAGATTCCAAAAACAGGCCTATGTATCCCTACTTATGCAAGTCATATGCTTTCTCTGTCTTGTAATCTTTTCGAAGCAATAAGACAGACAGTCTGCAGGTTGCTTCTCTCTTCCTCTTTCTTCAATTTTCTTTTTTAATAATTTCTGTTCCAACTTTTTAACACTCAACTGTCTTGTCTCAATGACTTTTGTTTTCTCAAGTGTGCCCCCCTTCTACCCTAGCCTCTGTTTAAGGCTAGTTAGCCCTCTCTCTCTCTCTCCACTGGCCACAAAACAAACTTTGCAGGCTTTTTTTACCCTTTGTCAGAGCTCATCACAGAGAAGCTTTTGGAAACTTTTTCTAAAAAATAAGAAATTATTGAATATTACTTCACATAATTTATATTTAAATAAATGTTTAGTTATCCTTTTAAAAAAGACAAATAAATAATTATTTTGTTTGATTTTAATTTTTTAAATCAATTATTTAAAAATTAAATTTTCTATTTTTTATACTTTTATTGAATATTTTTAAGTTTTTAAATATTTTTTTATTTTTTTAAATATACCTTATTTATTTATTTTATTTTTTTAAATATACCTTATTTATTTATTTTTTGAACAACAGATATACCTTATTTAGATATATATAAAAAGTAAAATATTTATAAAAAAAATCAATATATATATAAGAATAAGATAAATGTGTCGAATTTTTGTTTTTTTTTATATTTTTGATATTTGGTGAATTTGTTTTAAAAAATTCACAGATATTATATTTTTAAAATATATTTATGTTAAGTGTATTTAAAAATTTTAAAAAATATTTGCAATATTAAAAAAATCAATAAAAATATATAAAATAAAAAATAAAAAATTTTAATTTTTTAAAAAATAAATTCAAAAAACTCAGGCTAAACAAACTAAATAGAACTCATAATTTCAACCAATATACTTAGGTCAGGACACACTTAAATTTGTGCCTGGGATAATGAGTAATTTCTCCTAGAAAAACATGCCCAACACACCAAACGGAGAATTAAAATCCAAAGACAGGGAGACACTCACAAAAACCACACCCTTCTCTCTCTCTCTCTCTCTCTCTCTCTCTCTACATGGAATTCAATCTGAAGCAATGGAGATACCAACATGAGTCAGAAGAACAGCAACCACCTTCTGCAAAGATACCAAGACTTCTCCAACAACAACAGCAAGAACAAGAACAAGACCACCACCCATCTGGGTCTGGGTCTGCTGCACTTCCATTGTTTGTAGTAGCTGCTGAACACACCCCCAAACTCACCGACCTGTCAGCAGCACTCCCATCTGCACCAGCTGATTCAACAACAATCACTTCTACCAGATTTCCCAGTTAGGCCTCTCTCTCTCTCTCTCTCTCTCTCTCTCTCTCTCATATGCTTTGTTTTGTTTGTGATACTTTCTCCTCAGTGAGACGAGACTCATTGAATGATGTTGTATGTCTTTGTTTGTTTGGTTTGTCTCTTGGGTAAGAAGAGATGGGAAGTTGTTACTTCAGCATGGGGCAGTGGCAGGAGCTTGAGCTGCAGGCATTGATATTCAGGCATATGTTAGCTGGTGCAACTGTTCCTCCTCAACTTCTTCACCATCTTCTACTCAAGAAAACTACAACCCCCCTTCTCAACACCATCATCTCATCCCTTCCTCCTCCTGCATCATACTTCCTACATCACCCTCTTCAACACTACCATCCTGCTTGTAAGTTCTTTTTTTTTTTTCCTTTTTAAATATTGTCACAATCAAAGACAGAATCGCCTAATAAGGTGGGTTTTTGACCTACTAAATTTTGTCCCAAGTTAATTTTTTAAGTTCTTTGTTCAACATGTACTTTATGCTCTGAGGATTATCATTGTTATTATAGTTTGCTAGTGAAGTTTGTTTGTTTTGAACCCCATATATCTCCCACTTCCCATATTTGCATGCTTGATAGATAGATATGGTCACGAGCCTTACATGTTGAACTGAACAGTTCAGTTTATAGATATGGTCACGAGCTTTACTGATATAAATTTAACGAAATTTACCTGAATCATGGGTACTTTTATCAATGTTCATTTGCATTCTTAAATTGATTCTGCAATTGGGTCTCCATATATACTTGAGATTTTTCAGATTATGTTGTTAATATATATCTCTAGAGTCCATTTTTCACATGTTGGTTTGATTTGAATGTCACTCAGTATTGCAAACTGGAGGAGGAGGAGGGTACTGGGGAAGAGGTTCGATGGATCCGGAGCCAGGTCGGTGCAGGAGGACAGATGGGAAGAAATGGAGGTGCTCAAGGGCTGTGGTTGCTGGCCACAAGTATTGCGACCGCCACGTCCACCGTGGCCGCAACCGTTCAAGAAAGCCTGTGGAAATCTCCACACCCTCACCCTCCTCCCCCTCCTCCACTCCTGCTGGTGGTTCTAATGGTGTTTCTCATGGCAGCGGCAGTGGCGGCAGTGGTGGTGGAAGAGGAGGAGGAGTTCCCCAAATGAACACTGCCCTTGCTACCCACCACGCCCTCTCTGGTGGAACCCATTTTGATCTTTCAAGGCCTTCCCCTCTCATTGATCCCTTCCACCTCAATCAAAGGTTATAATATTCTCTCTCTCTTATGAATTTGAGACATTATGGTTCGTTAGAGCATTTTAATGCTGCTGCCATTGGTTGTGAAAAAATAACTTGGTTTCATAAAATTAGTGCTTTAATATGTATCATTGCTCTAACCTAAAAAATGGCCGAGTCAAATCTTAATTCAAATTTGACTCCATCTAGGCTTTGTTTGGCATGTGTTAAAATAGCACACTATTTTATTTAGATCACAATCATTTTATTTGAGTTATATCATTTTTTTACTACATCGCTTCATACTTTTAATTTCTACTTCACATTTTTTCATAAAAATATAGTGGGTGTTTGGGAAGTGAGTTTTTATGTAGATTTTATTAGATGTAGGTTTTTATGAGATAAAAAATTTTTAGTGTTTGGGAAGATAGTTGGGTTTTTATGTGGTTGGATGTGATGTTTGTGAGAGAAAAAGTGAAATGATTATGGGGTTAGATGTGATATTTTGTTTGGATGTGTTTTTTTTGGTTTTACAAAACTTTTGTCTTTTAGTGAAAAAAATGAGAAAAAAATTTGGATACTTGCTTCCCAAACACCACCCTAATTAGTACTTTCTAACCAACCCCCCAAAGTTGTTTGGAATGTGTTATATAAGTATATATATATATTTTTTGATCACATCATATTTTTATATTTATGCATATTTTTTTGTAAAAAAATCAAAAAATACACTTATTTAGATCATCTCAAATAATCCAAAATTATCTTTCAAAAATGTTTAAAACCTCTAAATTAGAAATTTTAGAGGGGCTCTAATTTATCTTTTTTCATGATAATTTTTTTATTTATTTTTCTTTTTTTTTTGGGGCCCTGTAGAACTCAATTTAGAGCTCTACACTTAGTGCTGTCTATCACTGCAGTCATCTTATTATCAAAGGTTAGATTTGATTGGATTGGGTTAAAATCATCCCAATTTTCATGACTTTAACATAGAATAGTTTAATTTGATAAATCATTGTATCAAAAAGACAAGTTTCCATTAAGGTAGTATAACGAAAAATTAGCCTTTGTGCACTCCAACAAAAAAAAAAAAAAAAAGAGGTTTTGGCAAAACTATTTTAGCTTTGAGCATATTGGAAATACTCTTAGGTTGAATTTTCAATAATTTTTTTTTTTTTTAAATAAAATTAAAAGTTGGGACAATTGCAAAATATTGGTGTAAATCTAAAATAATTACAAAATGATGGAAGTATTTAGTTACACAATTTAATACATGAATTGCTTGTACTTTATGACATTATTATTTAAAAAAACAAAAGAAAAGTGAACGATGAATGAACTAAGAATAGATAACAAATCAAGATTGTTAAAATCGGGAATAAAATTAAAAGTTGGGACAATTGCAAAATATGGGTGTAAATCTAAAATAATTACAAAATGATGGAAGTATTTAGTTACACAATTTAATACATGAATTGCTTGTACTTTATGACATTATTATTTAAAAAAACAAAAGAAAAGTGAACGATGAATGAACTAAGAATAGATAACAAATCAAGATTGTTAAAATCGGGATCCTACATTGTATCGTTAGAGGTGTTTATAGGATCGAATCATAAGATCCTACTGAAAAAGGCAAATTACGTAATAATTTCATTTAAATAAATATTTCTTAAAAAGTATATACAAAATTAGCCTATCTTCTCCTAAAAACAAGTGAAGATACTGTGAAACATATAATACTCCATGTAAATGTAAATATAATATTACATAATAGAAAATTCGATGGTAAAAGTTTTGCATTTCATTAAAAAAGAAGGCAAAGAAGAAGAATTTTATAATATAATACTTACAATATGCATAAAAAGTAAAGAAACAATATTTAACAGAGTCGGATATGAAAATAAATTGAGAAGTTAAAAGAGTGGCTTAATTGAATGATAAGGTTTGTCATTAGCATCCATTGTGAAGCAGGTTCAAGTCACGAAAATTGTCTCTCCAAAAATTAGAGTAAAATTGCAATCATTTTACCCTCCTTAGACCCCACTAAAGCTAAGTTTGTTTTCTCGACTACTTAGTTTTCTTAAATTTGTATTATATTTTTTTGGGTGAATAAAATTGGTATTATATTAAATGTTTGTTTCCTAGTTTGTTTATTAGATTCAAACTATTTTTTTTTAATATTAATTTGGAGTACATAAATTGATATTTAGATAACAAATATAAAATTTACAATAAAATAAATTATTCAATATAAAACAAGGCTTACAAATTGGATCGGATAGGATCGGATTCGGATTGGGATTTCACGATCTTATAAGAACCCATTATCAGGATTGAAAGATCTTACCTAGAAGGGATTTTTTACACGATCCGAATCGATTGTGCCCAAATGGATTGTAAGATCGTAAGATCCGGATCGGAATTCTGATAACCATGACATCCAAACATACCCCAATTTTGTAATATATGTATATTGGGTTTTCTGTCCATTTAAATGCTTGCCCAGAAGGGCAAAAGTAAATAAATAAAAATGTTATAGGTAAATTACACTCACCTCTTTTTAGGTTTGAAGAAAAATAAATAATCCCACATTATTGATGTAATTATACTTTCCTTTTGGTAAGAGTATAGTGACGGAAAACAATGCAAGTGGTGAGTAGATATTTAAATAAATGAAGATAAATATATATTTTAGTATAAAAGAAATGACAATATCATTTTTTTCATTTATACAACTAAGAAATTATAAATGAAAATTGACCTAATTGTTACATGAATTAAAATTTCAATGGAGTTCAAAAGTATTGGGTTAATTGTATCTTTAAAACTCAAGTAAGGTGAGTGTAATTTATCCAAACGTTTATGAACTATGGAAATTCACTCCAAATTTCATCTCCAAAAAAAGCGTGTGATATAAATTTAAAGTTAATAAGATGTGGAGTACACGTTCAAATAAATGTAGGCCATTGAATTTTTCTTTTTATGAGTATTTTTTCTAATAAAACCTTAATTACCGACGAGGGAAAAAAGAAAGAGACAAAAGAAAGAAAATTTAAAAAAAAACAAGATTGAATGATTCAAGCCATGAGATGGCATATTTTGTTTGTTTTTGGTATTGGACTGTAGTGGATGGGGATGGGTCTTCTAACAAAGCAAAAGATTGTACTTTAGATTGTTATAATCTCATTGGGGGTCGTTTTGGCTACGACAAGGTCCTTGCTAGGTCCCACCCACCCCCCATTTTGGAGCAGTGGTTCTGTGGTTTTGGATCACCAAGTCAACTTTGTTTCCAAATCACTCATGGTTGATTTCCAAGTCACATAGGAAAGAGTTGAATTTATAATCCACCTTGTGAGGATTCATCTCCTCGTAGGATGGAAATCTGGGATTTGAGTTGACGTAGATTCCCTCCGGTCTATAATTTGGACGGGAGGGTGTTGTTTGGACTTATAGGACCTAACACATGTTTTGTTTCGATGATCTAAAAAATTCATTTTGTCGAACACTTAATGTGACAAAATAAATTAGATTGATCCGATAAGCGTCCTCTAGTCACTGGAGGGAATCCACCTCCCACTTTTTTCTCATGTTCAATAATCATAAGTGATCAAGATCAGAGTTGAAGTGATAGGTGATTCTCTATTCTTAATTTCTTTCTTTTTTCTTTTTTCTTCAAAAACACTCATTATTGTTAAATTATATCTCAAGATTGTCATATTATCCAAAAATCCAGTGTTTTGGGACATGGAACAACAATTTAAAGAGAGAATTCTGAGCCTTCTTTTGAGTCCAACAACAATAGTGGCTTTACTTATGTCCTGCTTTATGTTTCACTGTTTCTTTGCTCAATTTTTGGTACCATGATGTTCTTTGTAGATCCTCAGAATCAAGAACTGAAAACAAAGGTCTATTCAAAGCCCAAAATGAGGATGGAAAATCCGGTGCACAGGTTCTTCGCCATTTCTTCGATGATTGGCCAAGATCACTTCAAGAATCCGACAATGACAGGACGAATGCCAGCTCATCCACCTGCCTTTCCATTTGGACTCCTGGCAATCCATCCTCGGACTTCTCATTGAAACTGGCCACCGGAAATGGAGATGAGCCTGGAGGACATCATCAACAAGGGAATGCTGAAAGAGAGCGGCCTCAATTGAATTGGACCGGTGGTTGGGGATCACACCAGGTGGCTCCAATGGGCGGTCCACTTGCCGAGGCATTGAGATCATCCATCTCCAATTCATCCCCGACCAGCGTTTTACATCAGTTGCAACCAAGTTCAACATCCGAGACCAGTTATGTCACCACCTGAATTTGCTTACTATCTTAAAAAAAGAAAAAAAAAAATGTTTTAATAAATTTTTGTTTATTTTCATACCTGTGTTGTAGGGTGACGACTCTTTTCCTCTTCACTTGGTCTATATATTGTACCATGTGTTGTTGTCGGATTTGTGTGACTAGACTAAGACCAAACCAGACCAATGTGTTTTGATCCAGAGGCTAGTAAGTAAAGACCCCTCTTCAATCTTCAATTGCCACCTCTCTGTTTGTGTACATTTCACTTTTGGTTGTTCATCTGGTTAATGCCTCTTTAAAGTTTAAGGAAAGGAAAACACACTAAATTTCACAAATCTGACATAATTATATAAACTTTTTTTTTCATTGATATATATATATTGCACGCACGAGTTCATGTTGGAGCATTTCTAATGATTGTATCATCAGTCATGCCAAAGTCAAAAAATAGCTTGGCTTCACAAAATTGGTGTTGTAATGGTGTGCCATTGGCACGCCTTTAGTTAAAAAATGGTAAAACCAAACGTGGAGCCAAATTTAGCTCAAGGTTTGGCAAAGTCATCATGCTGCCAAATGAAGGGAAGAGAGAGATATAAGGGCAAAGAGCATCAAACGGCTAAAAAAAAAAGTTAGCTGAGTTTGACAAATGATTGTATCAAATGACAAGTCTCCATTGTAATGATATAGCTAAAAAATTTTGTACATTGTAACAAGCCAAAAAAATAGCTTTGACAAAGCCATTTTGGCTTGGACCATTGGAGATGCTTTATTATCAAAACTATAAAATTTCTTGTGTTTTCTTCAAACCTCATGAGTAGTTAGTGTTATTTAACCCTCTTTTTTTAAATTATTTTAAGCATGTGTCAGAATATTTGTTGCAATTTATGTTTATAATTTATGAAACAAAAATAAATTAAATAATTTTTTCTTTTTTTTAAAAAAAAAACTAATCATTTACAAATTGAGAGATGGGTTATTTAACTTCTTGATTATTGACTTTCAACATGAGAAAAATAATACCATATGGACCCTAGTTCCAAATCAGCCATGGTTTTTTGGCTTGCAACTGGTGAGGGTGGGGACTAGGTGATTGCATTGTGTGATGCGCTATGATTTGAAAGCATGGTGATGAAGAGAACAATGGCAGCGCAATGATGGGTGTGGTGCAGTGATTGTGCTGTCGTTGTGTACGAGTTAGAAGCAGTGAGTGGGCAGGCAGTGACGAGCACAAGCCAGTGGTAGTGGCGTGTTGCGAAGGTTGTACTGATGGACTCTGGTGAGCGAAACGTAGAGATTAAAGAGAGAATTACGTTTTTCACCAGTGCACTAGTAAGCATGGTTGCCAAATCAAGAATCCAAACCGTATATCATTTTTCTATTTTTTCCCCAAATACTAATTCCACTAGAAAACACCATCATTTGCAAGGATTCACGCACAAGTACTGATTCCACTAGAAACACCATCATTTGCAAGGATTCACGCACAAGTACTAGTTCCACTAGAAACACCATCATTTACAAGAATTCAAATATAACATTTCGTGTGCGTGGCACGTTGTACATATGTCTCCCCAAAAACCATAGCAGCTGGAGATTATTTTCGGAAATGATGAAAGGAATATTTACAAGATGCTATATCATAATAATTTGCTACATGCCTACAAAAGACTGCTCCATCCATCTATCTCCTGCTGCATGTAGGTAGGTAGTTCCCATCTGCGTTATGCTGCGACTGTTGCTCATAGTAATATAACTCTGATGATCGTTTACTTGATCAAAACACCCCCATCATTTCATTGGAATCCGGAATTGCAACGACTGAAGGTGGTCTTGCACCAAAAGCAGCAGTGAATTTGAGTTCAGCCCTTGACAGGTTCTGGTTTTGGTTTTGGTTCATCCTCTGCCAGAGCATAGACCACTGCTGTTCTAGAAGGTGCATATACTAGGAAAGAACGAGGCCGGTCATCATACCACCCTTCCTGCACATGCAAAAGGTTTTTAAGTTTAGAAATTTTTGTTTCGATCTTTTACACTGTTACATGTATTATCAGGTATTAATTTCATCCAGAATGAAAATTCTTACAAAGGTGAAGTACTCCGCATTGTGATCGAGTCTATTGAAGCCTCCAAACAACTTATCATCTGAATCCAAGACTATCTGAAAGAGGCAACACAGCTTTGTTTTTAATAGAGAAGTATTGCACAGAATACTAAATAAGAGGAAGAATATTGAGGATTAAAACATTTTAAACACAAACAACTAGCACAAGACCGATCAAACAGACAAGGGATTTGGTTCAATCTTAAAATTGTCTCTTTTCTTTTTCTTCCTTTAGTTTCAAACTACTTGTAATATTACCAAAAGACACAGTCCATATCTTCATAATTATATCAAAGCCGAGTCCAAATTTGCCCATTTTGTTAATGAGTCAAATATTGGTATTTTTTCCTCCTATCTTCTACAAATAACAAAAGATTCTAATACAGCCTCCCATAATTGAATGCTAAGTTGGTAGTCGTAATTTGTGATGGTACCATAATTTGCTTACAAAGAATTTTTCTTACAAGCTCTAAGATGTGGGTCTTCTAACTTTTAAAAACCAGGAGAACCAGTTTCTCCCTCTCTCTCTCTCTCTGATCAGCAACAAAAGAGAGATTCTTTTAAAGAAAGAAGAAAAGGTTCAAAAGGATACAACCAAGATTAAATATCATACATGATCTCCGAGCTCTACAAATCAAAACAAAGGGATTCCCATGAAATGAGATGACACCAAAGGCCAAAAGAAAAGATAATTAACAATTTCTATCCCATAATGACAATGCTTGAGATTTTGAATCAAACAGATTATTGACCAAGCAGATCTTCTAATTAGCTCACTCAATTAGACACCCTCATTATGTAGCATGATACATCTTTTCTTAAGTTAAACCATGTAAGTCCTCAAATCAATTAGCTACATAGTTGGATTCAGGAAAGAATAAAGCACGTAGTTAAAGATGATAGTTACTACGCCACTGATTCGATAAACAAATAAATGTAAATATGTAAATACAAAAATGTAAAAATGTAAAAAGAAAATTAAATTCAAAGAATGCATTTTTGTGAACTGTGTACACCTGAGAGTAAACATTAGGATAAACTTACCTCATATTTTCCTGGCTTTAAGCAGCCTACTTGATAGTCTGAATAGCTGTTACTCCAATGAAAATTAAAGACAAAAACCAAGTTCCCTCTTTCAAAGACAATCATTCTATCTCCTTCATCCTTCCGCGAAATATATTGGTGCTCTGAAGTCATGAACTGCACCAACAGTTCATTTCATACATTTGTAAGATTTAAAATTTAAAAAAAAGAAAAAAGAAAAAAAGACCTGTACAGCAGCCTTCCAACAAAAAAATAAAATAATTGAAATTTTATGCCCAGCATCCACAATAAACAATGTCATACAACAAACTACTATTTGGTTAGTTCTTTTGTCAAAAGCACACATCCAACATTTTTTAAAAATAACATATGGAATACAGTTGAAATGTTTTTGAAGCAAATACTAGTTGTCTGCATTGTCCGTCAGCTTAATAAGCACAGATACGGACATGAGTGTACAAGCATGGACACGTCAATATGAAACAAGACACCACAAAATAGGAAAAAACAAAAAAAAACAAAAATATATATATATTTAATATATATATATGACCAGATTGATAAATTAAGTAATTAAATAAAAAAGGATAAATTATAAATACACCCCTTGAGGTATGCTTAAAATATGAATTGCCCCCTGTGGTTTAGAAAATTACAAATACCTTGCTATCAGAATTTTTTATTTAACAGAATTAATTGAAAAAGTGAAATTTTAACTGTTCACCTATATAATAATAAAATTATTTGAATTATTAATTGAAATAAAATTTTAATATTATTAAAAACTGTTAATTAACTTGATGATTTATTAATAAAATGACCTATTTGTTATGAAATTAGAAACCTTAGGGGGCATAATGTAATTTTTAAAACCACAGCAAGTAATTTGTAATTTAAGGAAACCTCAAGGGGTGTGTTTGTAATTTACCTAATAAAAAAAGAGAAATTACACCGGTAGTCCCTATATTTCGACTCTAGTGTCATTTTGGTCTATGCAATTTCAATTGACTTGACTTTAACGCTAAATTTATGATTTTGTCTCAATTTGATCCATTTGATTATGTATGTTAATGTTTTTGATGAAAACGTGATTTTGTGTGGCACGCACCATGCTTTTAGGAGCAAAATTGTAAACTTGCCCAACTCGGTGAGTTAACCTTAACCAACTTAGTGATTACTTTTCTTCAAAAATTTAACTCGACATTATCAATTGGACCAAATTGACACAAAATTCAAAATTAAGGGTCAAAGTCATGTCAATTGAAAATGCAATGACCAAATTGACACGAGGAACAAAATATATGGAGTACTAGTGTAATTTCCCCCCCCCCCCCCCACCCCGAAAAAAAAAAATTGATGATTTTTTATGCTTTCGCCTTCTTTTTAAACATGTTTTATTTTGTTTCTCATTTTTTCTTCATATAACAAGCTCTCTAAGAAAAGAGGAATGTGGGTTTGATAGTTGAGCCTATCTATATATCCAAAAAGACGAAACAACCAAACAAATTCTCATTTGTTCTTCATATAACAAGCTCTCCAAGAAAAGAGAATAATGGGTTTGATGGTTGAGCCTATCTATATATCCAAAGATGAAACAACCTATTGAGCATGGGTACTTCGAAAAATATACTGTACCCGTACCGGGTTCTTACCAGCGTATGATACCTCGTATGGTACTTCTGCATACGTACTAGATACACGAAACATGTACCCAAGTTTTTTCTTTTTAATTTTTTGCATACCCAAACATACCTAGTATATACCTAAGCCAAACCGTACCTTAGTTGAAACAATATTTTCTTCTACTATAAAGATAAAACTCTTTTTACTAGGATTTTATGCTTAGCATGATTTTAAAATTAAACTATGGTTTGTAAGTTACTTAATATATTGACATTTAATTTTGATTTATACCTTTACTTTTGGCATTAAATGTTAATTATAGGTTAGACCTTAACAAATTAAACCATTTAATTAATTTTTGTATTACTCTAAATTAAAATAAATATTTTTTTACAGGCATATCAAGCCGTACTCGTACCCTATTTTTTTTAATTTTACCATATCGATGTACCCGTATCATACCAGTACCAATACTCGTGCTTCATAGGAAACAATCCAAGGAAAAAAATTGGGCCCATGGAATCAGCCTATGTCACATGGATCACTAGAGTATTGAGTGTTGGGTGTGGGTATGTAGGTGCCCAATTCATCTAATTCCCAAGTTCCGAACACGGGGATAAAAAAACACCACCCAAATAGTATACATTAATGTGTGTTTGGGACACAGGGATACGAAAAAAATATTCATATTTCTTAATATACTATTATTTTTTATGGTAAAATGGCATTCACAAGGAACCATTGAGTATTTCATGCATAATACAAGAGTTTTATGCATAATTTATGGTAAACTCGAATTACTAAATATCATTAATAGATAAATATTTTACTAAACACTTTGGCCACATGTCATACCCTTACCCAAGCGTCGAGTGTCCAACATATGTACATTTTGAACAGTCCATGTAACACAAGTATCAACTGTACAAGCAAAGCCTTCGGAATCAATTGTAGAAGCAACCAAAACTTCCCTAAATTTGTGAGAATATTAGGTTTATATATATATATAAGGTAGTGTATAATGTGTATATATTCTGAGAGACTGTGTGAATATTTGTGAATATTTTTTTTCTCTTTAGTCTTAGGGTTAGGAGTACTATATAATCAGATGTACTCTTTGTATTATGAATCAATTGAACATACAGAAAACTTACATGGTATCAAAGCCTCGTTTGAAACCCTAGGTCTTGCATTGATCACTCGAAGTTCTTTCCTTTCGTTCGCACTTGTTGTTTGAACCACTCTCTAGTTTTCTCCTAAGTCACGAAGGCTTCTCTGGTCTTCTTCAAAGTCGCGAAGGGCTCTCTGGTCTTCTCCGAAATTGCGACAGCTTTCTGGTGCCTAGTCTAAAGTCGCAACTGTGGTCTAGGTTTGAGGGACCTCTTTCTCTCTCTCTCTCTCTCTCTCTCTCTCAACCTCTGTCTTGCTTTGGATCCTCGCTCGACTTGTCTGGTTCTCTTTCTTGCTATGTTGATTGAAGTTACATCTTCGTCTTTGGTCTCTGGAATACGAATCACTCTCTCTTCATGGTTGGTATCTGAGCTCTGGTTTCTATTCTCTAAACACGAGGCACTCTCTCTCTTCGTGTTTGATATCTGCTCTCAGCCCACTGAGTCTTTGACCTATTTGTGCTAGCTTTTGGGCTATTACAGTTGACCCCTAAAATATTTTGAGTTATTACACTTTGCCCCATCAGTTCCCTTCTCTTTTCTTTCTGGTTCATTATAATGTCGGAAGATAAAATTCAGGCTATTAAATGCAAAATTACTGGTAACAACTATACTTATTGGTCTAGTGTTATGAAAATTTTTCTTCTCAGTCGAAAAAAATGGAGATATGTTTCTGGTATTGTTCCTCATCCATTGGATCCAAAACAAGAAGGATATCTAACTTCCTATGACACTTAGAATCGTGATAGTGCCCAACTTTTGACCTGGTTCCATAATTCTGTGGATAACCATCAGGATGATGTTCTCAAAATACAGTACTGCCAAAGAGGTGTGAGATTACTTACAGAGTGTTTATCAACAGTCCAACTTTGCCAAGCGGTATGAGTTGGAAATAACTATTCAGGAAGCTCGTCAGTGGGATCTATCCATTCAGGATTTCTATATTGAGATGACAGGTCTCTAGGTTTGCTCTTATGGAACCTTCTAGCCTTAAGCTTCTAGATGCTTATATTGAGTTTCGAAAGTAGGGTCGTTTAGTGCAGTTCTTAACAGCTCTCCCTTTAGTATGAGGCTATCCGTGGTGGCATCCTTCACTGGTCTCCTCTTCTCTCTGTAGATGTCGTTGTTGATAAGCTTCTCTCCGAAGAAACCTATCTCAAAACAGCTAGTCAAACTCCGCCTCCATCTTTCTTCCTAGCTCCTGCTCAACCTCCACTATTATCGACCCCACCTTCTCATCCGATTCAGGCCACTACCTATGTTACCTGGAACGTGAATCGTTCTGGTACGTGGAACGGGTATGGGAAAGGGAAACGTGGTGCTCCACATGTTCTAAAATGTGGTACGATATGGGTAGACTTGTATATATTGTACTTAAGAATTTAAGGTACTTCTAAAGTAATTTTTTTTTAACTGTTAGATATCTAATAAAATGTAATATTTTCTATGAGCATTATGACCCATTTTTTGATTTTTTGTCTTATCAAAACTTAACTCACTTTAGATTTTAATTTGTTATATTTGAATTTTTCCCTCCTAAGGTAACATTTAAGGACATATATTGCAAAAAAACTTTTTGGATCGCTTTGAAACACTAAATTTACTGTTTTCGAATGGAAGTGTACCATGTTTCAAAATGTGCATACCAATACATAATTCGCTAGGGTATTAGCGTTTTTTGGTAACATAGGCCACTACAAAGCCCAAGAAAGAGCCCCTAGCTGTGCTCCACATGTTCTAAAATGTGGTACGATATGGGTAGACTTGTATATATTATACTTAAGAATTTAAGGTACTTCTAGAGTAATTTTTTTTTAACTGTTAGATATCCAATAAAATGTAATATTTTCTATGAGCATTATGAGCCATTTTTTGATTTTTTGTCTTATCAAAACTTAACTCACTTTAGATTTTAATTTGTTATATTTGAATTTTCCCTCCTAAGGTAACATTTAAGGACATATATTGAAAAAAACTTTTTGGATCGCTTTGAAACACTAAATTTACTGTTTTCGAACGGAAGTGTACCATGTTTCAAAATGTGCATACCAATACATAATTCGCTAGGGTATTAGCGTTTTTTGGTAACATAGGCTACTACAAAGCCCAAGAAAGAGCCCCTAGCTTCAAACGAGTGTGCTTTCTGCCATTAGAGGGGCCAGCTTTCTTTGTCTTATTAGCCACCTTAGACAATGTTTCGCGGCCCTGTTCTGAGTACTTTTCGGCCTCTTACAGATTATACTGCATCTGCTTTGGCTCTCGATCCTGACTTGACTTTCTTGAGTGCTCAAATTGCTCAACTTTAGCAGATCCTGTCCACCTCTCAGTTATCCCTATCTACTTCCACTCTTACCTCTCTTCATTCAAGTTTGTTCGGGTCCTCCTCATGTATCCCTTCTTCTATCTGACTTTTTGATTCTAGTGCTTCTCATCAGATGTCTCCTCACCTCTCCTTACTTCAAAACTGTAGTCCCCCTCCTGCTCCTATTACTATTAATACTGCTAATGGGTCTGATATGTCTGTTGTGTCTATTGGATCTGTTTTACCTTCTGTCATGTCTATCATTACTCTTCTCTCTGTTCTTTATGTTTCTCAGCTATCTGTCAGTTTATTATCTATTAGCCAACTTGATACTTTTGGTTTTGATGTTATCTTTTCCTCTTCGGTCTGTTAGGTGCAGGATCGGATATCTAAGAAGTAGATTGGGATCGGCCGTAGAATTGGAGATCTATATGTGGTAGAAAGCTTGCATCTCCCTTTATCCACCTCTCTAGTTGCACTTTCCTCGTTTTAGTGAGATCCTCAGTCGAGTCAGTTTTATTTATGGCATTCTCGCCTAAGTCATTTGTTTGTTGACCACTTACAGTCTTTAGTTCAGTCAGAATTGTTAGGTAAAGTTTCTCCTAGTAACATTGATGAATGTAGGGGATGTAAACTTTCCAAAATGTCAACTTTACCATTAAATGAAAATACTATTTCTGTTTCTCCTTTTTCTCTTGTGCATACTGATGTCTGGGGACCCTCTCCTATTCTCACTAAAGGGGATTTTGCATACTATGTATTTTTTGTTGATAATTGCACCCGCTACACTTGGGTTTATCTCATGACTCATAAATCTAACTTTTATCAAATATACCGTACCTTTCAATCTATGATCATTACATAGTTTTGGTCTATCATTAAATTGTTACAGTCTAACTTGGGTGGGAAGTATTTTAAAACTGAGTTCTATGAATATCTAGCTAATTTGGGTACCATTCACCAAACTTCTTGTATCAATACGCCCACCCAAAATGGTCGTGCTAAGCGTAAACACCATCATCTTCTTGAGACAACTAGATCTCTCCTTTCTGCCTCTATTCCAACTCCCTTTTGAGGGGAAGCCGTTCTTATAGTTGCTTTTCTTCTCAACCGTATGCCTACCCCTTACTATCTGGTCGTTCTTCTTATGAGGCTCTGTTTTCCCAACTTTCCAATTACTTTCTCCTTCGTGTTTTTGAGTGTACGTGCTGTCTTTTTTTCTCTAAAATATAGGACAAAACTTAGTGCCCGGTCTGTCTTGTGTGTCTTTTTAGGTTACAGTCTTACTCAAAAAGGTTATCGTTGTTACGATCCTGTTTTTCATCGCCTTTATGTCTCCCACCATGTTGCCTTTTTGGAACGTCTAGCTTACTTTCAATTTCCGCCTCTCACTGCTCTAGTTTCTAAAAAGGATTTGGTTCACATTGATCCATTTCCTTCTAAGGTCCCTCTTGATGAATATATCTCTATTGTTCTCCATGAGCTTGTTCTCTCTTCTCCTGCTGAGTCTCTCTCCCCTGTACCCCCCAAGTCCATTCCCTCTGCCCCCGCCAGCTCCTTCTCCTCCTCCATTGTTACTCTATTATCCTTGCAAGGCTCTCCCTTCACCAGTTGTCTCTACCCCTGCTGTTGATCCTCCTATTTCTTACAACTTTGATCTTGTTCTTCATAAGTATTCCCTTTGCATCTGTAAACAGGCAGTCAAACTTGATTTTTCTAACACGTTTTTTTTTCTTCATACTATACATTATTGTTTGCTATTCACTCTTTCAGATTCTCAGTCTTACAAGGAGGCCTGTCAAGATCCTAATTGGATTCAAGTTATGGAAGATGAGTTGTCTGCCTTGCAGAAGACTAGTACTTGGGAACTGGTTCCTTTGCTTGCTGGCAAGAATCTGATTGGTTGCAAATGAGTATAAAGTCAAGACTCATTCTGATAGTTCTCTTGAGCACTACAAAGCTCACTTAGTTGCCAAAGGTGTCTCCCAAGAATATGGTATTGATTATGAGGAGACCTTTGCCCCTGTTGCCAAGATGACTACCGTCCACACCTTGATTTATGTTGCTGTTGTTCGTCATTAGCCTCTTTATCAGATGGATATTAAGAATGCTTTTCTTAATGGCCCTCTCACTGAGGAGGTTTACATACGTCCTCCCCCTGGCCTTTATCATTCCTCTAGACAGGTTTGTCGTCTTCGACGTGCTCTATATGGTTTAAAGCAATCTCCTCGGGCTTGGTATGATTGCTTTCAAACAGCTGTTACTGCACTTAGGTTCGATCCTTGTGCCTACGACTTCACCTTGTTTCTCCTCCACACCTTTGCTAGTCTTGTTGCTTTATTATTATAGGTGGATGATATGATCATCACTGTATTTGACTCTTCTACTATCTTTGAGGTCAATCAGCACCTTTCCCGCACTTTCGAAATGAAGGATCTGGGGCCCTTGCGGTATTTTCTTGATATTGAGGTGGCTTCTTCTCCCAAGGGTTACTTTCTGTCTTAGGCCAAGTATGCCAATGAGGTTATTCACTGTGTTGCTCTTACTGACACAAAGATTTCTGATACTCCTATTGAGCTTAATGTGAAGCTCAACACTACTGATAGTGTCCCTCTGGATGGTCCCACTTTATATCGCAAGCTTGCGGGTTGCTTAGTCTATCTGACAGTTACTCACCCTAATCTAGCCTATGTTGTTCATGTGGTTAGCCAGTTCATTTCTGCTCCTCGCTCTACCCAGTGGGCTGCTCTAGTTCGGATTCTTCACTATCTTCGTGGTACTATCTTCCAAGGCTGTTTGTTGTCTTCTACTTCTCCTTTGGATTTAGTGGCCTATGCTTATGCTGATGCTAATTGAGCTAGTAATGTTACCAATCGTAAGTCCAGTTCTGGTTTCTATATGTTTCTTGGCGATTCCTTGATTTCTTAAAAAAACAAGAAACAAATTGTTGTTGCCTGTTCTACTGCCAAAGCTAAGTACCGTGCTATAGCTCATGCTACTGCTGAAATTGTCTGACTTCGTTGTCTCCTCTCTGACTTGGGCGTCCCTTAGTCTTCTTCGACCTATCTCTACTATGACAACTATAATGCTATTCAAATTGCCCATAACACTGTCTTCCATGAGCGGACCAAGCACACTCAGACTGATTGTCACTTTGTCCGCCAACATCTGGAGTCTGGCTCTATCTCGCTTCCTTTCGTCTCTTTCGTTTTGCAACTTGCTGATCTCTTTACCAAAACTCACACTACTACTCTGTTTCAGTTTCTTCTTGGCAAACTCTCAGGATTTTCTGCTAAAACACCACGAGTTTGAGCGGGGAGTGAGAATATTAGATTTTTATATATATGGTAGTGTATATTGTGTATATATTTTGAGAGATTGTGTGAATATGTGTGAACATTCTTTCTTTTTTGTCTTAGGGTTATGAGTACTATATAATCAGATGTATTCTTTGTATTATGAATCAATCGAATATACAAAAAACTTACAACCTATATATGAAGGCCTGAGGGGCTTCTCAAGGATGCAAGAGAGAGTTCTAGAAGAAAGAATATAAAGGTGATAGAGAGATCAAAGACTCATTATTGAAGACCTTGATGGTTGAAGAACACGTATGGGTTGGTTTCTTCTTTTTCTTGTTCAACTGTATGGTAGAAAAACTTGGCAACCCGCTCAGAATTCAACCTTCTCTGGTCCTAGAAGGAAACCCTGCTTTCCTTCTAACCCATGGCACTGCAAGAAGACAGTCAGGATCTCACATATGGCAACTGTTGCAACAAACTCTTAATCTAAGAGTTACCTGCCTAGAAAAAAAGGAAACTCATGACTCACTAGTGAAAGAGAGACAAAACTAATTTAAGTCCGCGGTAACCGATATGGTCCATGGATGCATTTAGACAGTACCTTTTGTTGCTCCAAATGATATTTCCTCTTACGTATCGAGATGAAAGGCCAACAGTGGCTACTGCGCATGATGGTTCAGCTGGGCTTTCTATCCTTTCTCTAAATCAGATGACTTTGGGCTTTAAACGATCAAGATGAAGTGTGAACATTCTTTTTGTAAGCGAGGAGAGAGAGAGAGAGAGAGAGAGAGAGAGAACCAATTTAAGTCCACGGTGACCAACCATGCTCCTTGGATGCGTTTAGACAGTTCCTTTTGTTGCTCCCATCCCAATGATATTTCTATTACATGATCTTGGGTAGAACTCAACCCCAAAAGCGAGCTATTGAGGTGATGATCCCTCACGCTTATATGCTTTAACATTACTTTAGTACTCAGGCGATGTGGGTCTTCACTTCACACCCTCCCTCATGCCCAATGTGCTCACGCAGCAGCACCTACGACGTGCAAGCCAAGGACATGCACCCTACCTATCCCTGAGTATGTCGCCTGTCGCCTCTAATACCATGTTACACGGTTTTGGATAGAACTCAACACCCAAAGCTAGCTGTTGAGGTGATGGTGCCCTCACGCTTATATGCTCAAACATTACTTTAGTACTTAGGCGATGTGGGGTTTCACTTCACAATTTCCTCTTACATATCAAGATGAAAAAACAATGGTGGGCGCTGTGCATGATGGTTTGGATGGGCCCTCTATCCTTTATGTGAACCTTGCCTTGGGGCCTTGATCAATCATGATGAAGTGTGAACATTCTTTTGAAAGACAAATATATTATCTTTTTGCATTTTGACCCCTCAAGAAAAAATTTCAAAATCAAAGCATGGCTCCACTGTCTGTGAAGTGTCCCAAAAAGGGACACGCGTGTCACCAGCATGTCTGGTAGGAAAACAAACTAAAAAAAGTGGAGACACATATAGATGACTGTCCAATACGTATCAGCACATCTGCCATGTCAAAAACGCATATATCCCCTTGGGGATGTATCGGTGCTTCTTCGCTGCCATCCAAAGGGAAAGGTTCAAGTCCTAGTTGGAGCAGGTGCGTCTTGTAAAATTAAAACAGAATGGGAAAATATATCTGTTTGGAATGTCAGACATGTCTCCTGTGATATTAATTTCCCAGATAGAAGCCAAAATTATCAAAATACCAAGGGCCTCGAGCTTTGCTGGCTACCTAAAGTGTACAAGACATAGGAGCTATCTGAAGCACTAGATTTAGACATTACTTCACCCTGATAACAGCAGCATGGGAATGAGATACACAAAGACAGGAACAAGATGAACCTGAACAATCTTTCTCTTGACATGTTAACAGATTCCAAGAATTAAAAAGAGGCTATCCATGTGGGGGAAGAGAAAAGGTCAACTTACAAAGATCAAAGGTAATTTTCCTTCATATGTAGGGGATAATGTGTTGGATTCAAGGACTTCTTTCCAATATGAACAACACAGTGGAAAATTTCATAACTAATCATATTGTCTCAAACATTTTTGCAACACTAGAAAAATTTGAAAGCTGTAAGAAATATAGAGATCCATTAAATGAGTAACAGATAACTGCGGCTTTACAAAATCAAAAGAGAGCTAGATACTTAGCACAAGAAAAACATACGCCAGTGGCTTCTTCAAGATGCTGCATCACTTGATCAAATTCTTGCATCCCACGATATCGTAAATAATCTGCATCCCCCTGATTAGACAAAATCCCAAAATTTCAGGAACTCTAGTTATATACAGACAACCTAGAAGGTGGTTCAGATTTCCCACCAAAATGGGTTACTCCTTGAAAACTTGAAGGTCTAATACAATAAATATGCTTCAGGAAATAAAGAAAAGAAATAATGTAGTTCTGCAGCACAAAGAACATAAAGTTTTAAAAGATATTACAAGGCTAGGAGTACAGTTTTGCAACTTGACATTTCATTATAAGTATTATCAAACAAAAAGTGAACCATGAGACTATGTTTGTTTAGCAAGAATCTAAAAGTACATGGAAATGGGAAAAGAACTGAGCTCAAATATTTTACTGCTGTTTGATGCACCAGTATACTTTTCTTTTGTGTTTACTTCATTTTATTATTTTGAGTAAGAGGGGAAGACATTGAGAGTATTACTATTAGATTTATACGAGATTCACATTGTCAAAATTTAAGTTTTTTTTTTTTTTTTTTTTTGGTGATAAATATTGTCACAATTTAAGTTTTCTTCTTCCCTTTTATATTTAAAGAAAAACTAGTAGTAACAATTAATCCAAAAGCCAACACAGTGGCATGACATTCGCAACATTATTGTGCTAAAACCATAACATAGGGTTTTTGTGTTAAAGCAATACTTAACTGACAAAATAACCCATAACTGACAAAATCATATATGTCCTGATATTGTCTAGCAGAGGCGTGTAGGTCACCAGATTAGCCCAATTACATAGGGTTTTTGTGTTAAAGCAATACTTAAAAGCATCTAAATTTAAGCGTATTCATGGGTTCCAATTGGTAAGGTTGTTTAACCTAAACAAGTGCTGTTCTTAAATCATTAACTTTTATGACAAATCAATACCAATTAATTTTTTGTTCACCAATTTAGCATAAGAAGGTTTAGTTTACAAAAATAGAGAGCGGGTCTTCTTCATGCAATTAAAAACTTGAAAATAGAACATTTTTTCATCGGGTTCACTTTGCCTCCTCAAGTCAACAGCATAGATAAACATTTTTCATATTATTGTATTTACATATATCCTAATTTCTATGGCCTTGTTTGGTTTGCTTTTGAGAGAGTAATTTTGAAGAAAATTTTTCAAAATTTTGTTTGTAGTGGTTTTGGAAAAAAATTTCCAAAATCACTTTCT
The DNA here is from genome assembly GCA_036172215.1 of Camellia granthamiana. Taxonomy (NCBI): domain Eukaryota; kingdom Viridiplantae; phylum Streptophyta; class Magnoliopsida; order Ericales; family Theaceae; genus Camellia; species Camellia granthamiana. The sequence continues at coordinate 64,708,711 of CM069912.1, forward strand.
TTTTCCTACACATCAATCAATCACTTTTTCTCTTACACACATCTACTCAACAACAAAATATCAAATCATCCCAAACTCCCATACTCCAAAATTATTTCCAAAATATACAACCAAAAAAATTTCTAAACTCTCTCCTCAAAAAAATTTTTGAAAATTTGTCCTCCCAAAACCAAACCAAACACACCCTATAATTTCTTACCATTTTCTGAAATTATTTTTCAGAGAACTTGAAAGAAAAAAGTAAAGTTTTGGAGAAAAATTCATCAACCAACATTTTCCAATAGACAAAGCAAGCCCAAGGTCAATCATCCTTCCTCCACCCTCTTTCTTCCTAATGCTGAAAATGAATTCACAGTCAATATATATATATATATATTACACTGGTTGAATCACACCAATTCAGCATGTTCTGAAATCAGGATTGCTTAGTAGGATTCTCTAACAGTTGGTGATTAACTGAGTTCAGTTTAGAGTTAGAACTTAATCCAAAACCATGAACCAGTCCAATTTTACCCATTTAAATCTGTCTAAATCCATAAATGGATTATAAATAGGTGGCATCTTGCAAACTCATTTTAAATTGGATTTAAATGGGTTGGACATGTGTATCAGTTGGGTACGGATAAAAAAAAAAAAATCAACAAAACAAAGAACCCACCTCCACTACCACCCTATCCCCTACCCCCACCACCGCCACCACTGTCCAATGGAAAAAGAGTTCAATAAATTAAACAAATTGATTGGGTTGACTTGTCCAACTTGTATCCAATTTAACCCAATCCACTTAAACCCATTTAATAAATGGGCAGGTTCAAATTGAGTTGTTTTATTGCATAACCCGTTTTCCGCTTCTAGTCAAGTTAAATCATTCCTCTTTCTTGACAAAGTATGATTAAGAAACCTAATCATTACATTTTCCTATTTCTTCTTCTTTGGACGCTCAACTTAATGAATCCAACTTATTTCTTCTTCTTTGGATGCTCAACTTAATGAATCCAACTTAGAGAGGCACAAAATAAGAGTCTAGACTTTATCAAGCAGTTGATTTTAGAGAATTTCAACAACTATTCTAACCAAATTTCTTCAATCTATCTCAAGGTGTAAGCTTTGAAACCCACCTTATGAGGACTGTGTTTCAAAAGTATCTAATTTCTTTTTTAATAATACCCCCAATCCAAGTAATACTACTTGCAATTTTGGCTCAAGTTTGCTAGTGATACTTTCTTCAATCTAAACTAAATGTATAACATGCATACTAGTCTCACTCTAGGTCTCTCTTTATTGGAACTCTCCACCCATTGTAATCACAAAAGTACTTCAAAATTCAAATGCTTTTAAAAGTTTTGTGGCCAAATTGAAATGCAAACAAAAACCTTCAAACAAAGTTGTGCACTGAAAGTGACGGATTGGAGTGATTCTGAAGCTGTCTCACACAGATCAACATGATTTGTGCCTAAACCAAATTGATTCATATATCCAATTTCTGATTTTGCCCAAACAACAACCTTCAAACAAATCTGTGCACTGAAGTGGCAAATTCGAGTGACATTGAAGCTGTCTAACAGATAAATAGAGATCAACCCAATTGGTACCTAAACCAAATAAATTTAGATATTTTATTTCTTGTTTCACCCATCTTACATTAAACTTTCTTCAACATATTTTGTTAATTAGCCTTTCTAGTTCTAAACAAAGGGTAATCATACTTTTTAGGAGTTCTTTTAATTTGAAGGAAAGATGGTCGATGTAACATTCTAATTTTATGCTCATTTTTTTTGTGAGTAAATTTTATCAGCAAAAAAGCATCAAGATGATATGATACTCACGAACACATCATAAAAATCAAACAAAACCCAAAACTAAAAACTAAAGAGTATCTATGAAATACACAAAAAGCAAACAAATCCGGAGACACAATGCCCGACACCTAACTATACAAAATCACTAGAAACTGAGCTTTCAAACGATCCACCAACTCATCCACACCTTGAAAGATACGCCGGTTACGCTCCAACGAAACCATCCACATCAAACACAGAGGTGCCAAAGCCCACGCCTTCCTATGCCTCTTTCCAACCCTACACCCTCTCCATAGTCCATTTTGTTAACTACTTGTATCCTCTTTAAAGGCAAGCATACAACATAACTATATGAATCATAACAAAACTATGTCTCTTCCAAATGCTATCCCTTTGCAGAACAATTTTTCACACATTTTCAAAATAAAAATTAGAATAAGAATTATTTAACAAACCAGTCAAATTCTCTTCACCATATTTTGGGAGAAAACACAAGATTTTCATACTATCCTTCCAATGGGATTGATCTCTTTGACCTTAGTCATTGAATTTTCCTCATTACAAGTCTGCATGCTACATTACATGCATACACTTTCCGAATGCAATAAGAGCATCATGAATCTATTAATAGGGTCAATCAAACTTGCTAGTTCCACTATGAAAAAACAAGACCTGAGTACTATATTTTTCCATGGCAAAATAATTCCCTATTCCTTGTCCAACAAGAAATTCTGTACACAGCTCGATAAAAAGGTTTTATTGGTAGGAACTTGGACGTTCTCAAGAAGTCTTTGTCATCCCCTCACAGGGAGCTCACTTTGTTCAGTGACAATTCATAAGACAGTTCTATATGCTACTCAATGAGGAAAAATGAATAATATATAAATGTACCCCCTTGGTCATTTTTGTGTTGGAAAAAAAAAATTTGGGAAAGTATGTGTTGGAAATTTCATGCCAAAAGCTTAGTTGAATCTTTGAGAAAGGTTTTGTAGTTAAAGATTGAAGATGGCTCAAGTCAAAACTGAAACAAGCAAACGATTTTGAGAGAAAGGTAAAAAGTCATGCATTCATTAGCATGTCATGTATATTGTTTTTACATAGGTTTCATCTCAGTTGGATTGGTTTCCACATAAATCTGTGTCTCGCTCTGTGTTTGATTGCTTTATTTTTCCACATATTATAGTCTGCTTAAATAACATGGAATTAATTTGAATTAAATTAGATTGGATTATTAGATTTACGTTCAGTTTTTATTTAACCTGAAAAAAACAATCATGGCTATTTGCGAACTCTAAGAAAAACCTAGTTTTCAAAACCAGCCTCATACTCATTCGGGCCCTTGCCTGGGTACAATATCCAATTTGTGAGTTTCTTATACACTTTCATTTATTTGGGTCTAATACTTATTGTGAATTTTTTGAAAGAAATCCATGTATACATATCTCATTATTACAACTAATGTTTTTATCATCTTGCTTTGTTGACGTAGCCTTTTTGGTGGGTGAACAACTTAAAGCCTTGTGTTTTGTGTTTATTCTTTCTTATGTATTTTTTATATGATTTTCCACTTGACAATACAATCCAAACAATTTATATATCCGTCTGTACCAACAAGTTGTTCCAAAGCTTTAGGCCTTATTTTACAAGTTTAACTAGATCATAGTGAAACAAAAAATTTCAAGAGGGCCTAAATCAGTTTGAAGTCCATTTCATGATTCCAAATTGCAATTCTCATAGAAAATGTTAAACTTGAAGAAGCAAGCCCATGCAACAAGGCTTTACTGTTAACTATGAATAAAATTCCAACTTCACAATATAAGCAAAGGAAATAAACTTACAAGATCAAATCTACGCCGACATTTATCATAACTGTTATTATTTCCAGGTATAAATTTTCCGTTGGGAAGATATTGATCTGATCTTGGAAAATCTATCCACTCTGACAAAAAAAGGATTGCAGAGAATTAGCAATTACGCATAGTCCACCCAATCCAAAAGCAGTTAAAAACACAATGACAAAAGATTGCTAATTGAGAATAAATAAATCAAATGACCTCTATCCTTACCAGGATGTCCGAATTCATTTCCCATGAAATTCAGATAACCTTCGCCACCTAATCCCATAGTAAAAAGTCTGATCATTTTGTGCAATGCTATTCCACGATCTATCAAGGGAGTTGATGGTATATCCAAAGACATGAAGTCGTACATATCCTGAAAACCATGGGAAACATAATACTTTAAAAGCCAAGAAACCATCATAAATTTGCATCTGACACAGATTCTATAACTATAGCATGAGTAACATGTTCTAACCTTCATCTACACATCCATTGGTTTTAGAAGACAAAATGAGAAAGCCATATATGAATCAATTATTGAAAAGAATGACAAAAAATGACGGTCCATTCTCCTTATATAAATCTAAAAAGAGAACATATATGACTTGTTCGACAAGCCAGGAATTTATCTGATCGTCATAGAACCAAAAGGGAATGCTTATTTCTCAGCAAACCAGAAAAAATGACAACCTATAACATTAAATGAATTATCACTTTTAATGTAAGCAATAAAACTGATCAGGGATTGATAGATCTTTCATATTTTAACCATAATTTACAATATAAGCATTGGTTATACAATGTATGACAGCCGTGTCATTGCCTCCAACTCATTTATTCAATTTTTGAGAAATTTAGTTAGAATACATTCCAACCTTGAACTAAATTATTGCTTTCTGAGCAGCATATTACAGGCTATTTTTATAGTTCATATCATGTGTCCTTCATAGGATGTGATAAGCACATACTGAAAAGAAGTTATATAACCTTGTCCATCAACCAAAATGCAATGGTCTTGTCACCAACAAGAGCTTGATCATGACTTTCAGCATAAGCAACACACTTTTCTGACCACCTTCTATTAATAAGTGTGCGAACAATATCACGCACTCTCCAATCCTCATCTCTTTTCCTGTTCAAATTAAAAATAAATAAATAAATAAGAGACAAGTAAATATAATTTATAAGTCAAATACAATGGAATCACATTAAGGATGAATTTCAGTGCTAGCTCAGGTTGAACAATAAAGTGCCATATTTTGAACATTGTAAAATTTGTATCATTTCATAAATTCAGTTACAAGTCATCAAAATAACATGCATTAGGAAAAACCTACAGCCAAATCCCATGGGTGTTGTGATAAAATTTATAGAGGATGGATACAGAAAAACATGCTGACTTGTCACTTTCTAGTCAAATAGCACTTTTGCATTCCATGTTAAAGGACATCTTCTACTTTTATTGGCATGCAGGGCACACCAATATATATTCATCACTGCATATTTAAGTAATGTCACTGTGTTAAACAAATCTCACATTGTACATATACTTTCGTACCAGTCTCCTAATTACAAGTTTTCCATCTTTTAACAAGCTCTAACAATTCGTGATTTGATTTTGGCATTTCACTCTCCCATGGCATCATGAACTTTGTTCTGTAAATATAAAAACTCTTCTCATTGTGTTCCACTTATGTTTCTTGGGTTCGATGAATACAATTTTGTTCGTTACAAAAAACTGAGAGAGAGAGAGAGAGAGGGAAGTTGTGCTTATTAGTAACAAAATTGTGGAAGCAATGGATTTTAAGATCAGTTCTTGAATCAGTAATTGTCCGTCAATAGGTCCAATACATGTATTGATAAAATATAAATATCTATGATGTCAATTAGCACCTAGGAAGCATGAACACCTCTCCACAGATCACTTTACTGGTGTTTGACAAGTATCCCTCTTTTTTCCCATTTTTTTTTAATCAAGCACGCTAGGAACATGCTAGGGACACACGATGGACATGCTAGACACATTGAGCATGGTTATCAGAGTCCCAATTCGGATCTTATCATGAACATCCCACGGGAGAGCTGTGTGATATCATGAAGATTCAATGTTATTTTTTATGGGAAATGTGGTCTACTCTACTTTGAGAGAAGGAAATAAAAGGGAATTTAAAGAGCTGAATTTTCTACGTGTCATGCTTCTTGGCTGTAAACTCCTGAACTTACAAGTCATAGATCTTTCTTCCTTCCTGATTAAAAGTGCACACTTACTATTAGAAGTAGAGGGAGAGAACAAATAAGCACTTTAGGAAGATGCATGCCTCATACAGTACTATAAACTGGCAACTTTATGCTAGCAATATGCATAGAACAAAAAGAATTCATGATGGGCTTTCAAAAAATCTTTCCTATTTTACTTCAGTTAGAACCTTTCTAGTAATTTCAGTTCACACTTAGATACACCCTAGTTTATTTGTAAGGGATCATATATATCTTATTGCTTACTAGCTTTGCTATTTTCAACTTTTGGTTCTTGTTTGCAAAATAAGACTTTCAGATATACAGAAAGGATCACATTCTTCAACTTCTAAAATTATGCCCACAAATCATTTGTCAATATTAAGTGGAGATAAAACCATAAAACAACCCATCTTTCAAGGTTTAAGCTTTTGGAGTTTCAAAAGCAACATACTTGAGAAGCTCTATCCATTTATCTGCTATGGCCATATGCAGGCGATAGTCAAAACCAATGCCACCATCTTGAACAGGAATACCAAATGTTGGCATTCCACTAACCTGTAAAGCAATAAACATGTCTTAATAAAGAAAATGGTCAATACAAGCACAGCTCTTTTATCCTATAAATAGTGGTTGGCACTATCTTAATAAAATGACCAACAAAGTCGGTACGAAGTTGGTAATGATGTATTCATAATGACTCCATCTATTCCAAACATCAATGAGATCTGCAAAACTCATGCTAGTTTAAGTATTTCAAAACAGACATACCATCATAGGTCTCATTAACAAAATCTAATTTCCAGCCCATGCTAGCCAGTATGTATGCTATTCATGTGCTATTCATATATAGGGTGATGGGAGATGAAAGGATGAAAAAGAGGAATCTGTTTCATTCGAATGAGCTCCGATTTCCGGTAGTGCATGTTAAAAGTGAACATTTAGGTCATTTATTTTTGGATAAGGGTGTCAACTGTAAAGGCTTACACAGGCATTTCCAGATAGAATTCAACTCCTTGCTTCTCTCTAGTTCCTGCATAATGACTGGGTAGTTGTTAGTTCTCCCACTCTGAAGCCTAGAAAAGATTTCCATGGCATGGACTGAACCATAAACTTATCAGGTTTTGTCTTGGTAAGCAAGATCAATAAGGTAATGGAGCTATTTTCGTAGATGATGCAGAAATATAACTTTCATATTTTCCAATTCAGTATGATGATTTTTCTGTTTTGCAAAAGAGGGATTTTTGGAAAAGTTTCATCCTTTGATCTCCAGCAAATGTTTGATTTAGAATGATGAAAGGTTGTGGTTTTTTGAATAAGATCTGTCTCCTTTGGCTCCTGGCACAATAGTCGTCTTAGGAAAAATAATGGAATTATCTTATTCACTTTCCTTAGAAACATAGATTATGTGGATTCTATGTGGATTGAAAGTTGGCCAACACCAGCACAGATTTATTGGCCAAGCTTGGTCTCTTGGGATTGTTCCAATAATGCTCACTTTAAACACACTTACCCTCAGTAGGAGGCATTATGAGGATCCGACAACTATGAATTTCTCTTCCTAAGAGGAGGATGATTTTTGCAGCTAATTTCCAAGCATAAGGAGATTCTTATTTTGCAGAAGTGGGTTATAATTTGGATGCATATGTAACCTCTCCCTCTCCCTCTCCCTCTCCCTCTCCCCATATCCTATTACGATTTTTCAGGGCTGCCTAAAACTCTTCTTTAAACAGAACCTTCTTGTGGTCACTCAGAATACTCCTCGTTTCTCAAAAAGGAGCAGGATCACTTTTTGTGGTCACACAGAATACTTCTACTTACATCTCGAACACACTCAGCCTTTGTACTTAATGCTCCAGTCTAAAGAGCTCCATAACATCATTGAACATCTCCAAGAACATCGAGAGGTAATATATTGATAAAAGATTAACAAAAGCCTGAACATTTTCCTTCACATGTATGTAAAAATTTAGATCAAACGGGAATAGCCTTTAGAGATCTACAATTGTTGTGAATTGTGGGATAAATAACAAGGCTAGCTACTAAAGGGGCTTCACAATCTCATTGTCATTGTTTGCAAAAGCTTCTATTTTTACATGTCAGCATCGTCATGAGCCTCTCTAGACACCCAAAGAAACTAAGCACCTAAAGATTGTCGGAAGACGAACCAAACCAAACCAAACCTTAAGTCCCATCAAATAGGGTTGGCTACATGAATTCTTCTTCTCTACGCGGCCCTATCAAAGGCCATTTCGTTAGTCAAATTAAGTAGATCCATATCTCTATTTATAATGCTAACCAACATTAATCTAGGCCTACCCCGTCCCCTAACACTTCCATCTACCGTTACAGCATCGCATCTCTTCACAACTGCCTCTGTTGGTCTCTGTTGAATATGACCAAACCATCTCAATCGATTCTCTCTCAATTTATCTTCTATCGGTGCTACTCCTACCCATTCCCGAATACACTCATTCCTCATTCTGTCTTGTCTAGTCTTGCCACACATCCACCTTAGCATTCTCATTTCAGCCACATTCATCTTATCTACAAGTTATTTCTTAGTTGCCCAACACTCCGTCCCATACAACATCACTGGTCTAATAGCCGTTCTATAGAATTTACCTTTAAGTCTAGTGGGTATTCGTTTATCGCACAGTACCCTAGACGCACTTCTCCACTTACACCATCCCGCCTTAATCCTATGGGCCACATCCGCATCAATCTCCCCTGCTGTTGTGATAATCGACCCTAAATAAGTTACGTACCCGAACTCTGTGTATTAGAAAAGTCTCCCTTCACAAGGAAGTGACACTAGCAACCATCCCTTCTTGGACGTCCGTCTTTCTCATCTTCGTTTGCAGAAACGATCTTTCTGCACTCCATCACCTTTACCGAGATTACATTCTTCAGATTATATCAGTAGCAACCCAAACCTAGCTACTTCACCAATTTCTTTAATCTCTATTTCAAGAACTTCAGTGCAAGTATTTTCATTGATCGTCAGTTTGTTATCACCAGCAATGTTTTAAAAATCGGACCGGTAAGCAAATCGGAAAAGGGATCGGGTGGACGGGTCACCGGTTCAACCGTCGAGTTGAACCGGAATCGAACCGTGACATAATAAATATATTAAAATTATATTTAAATAAAAATATAAGTAATAAAATTATAAATTAAAAATATTAAATTATCTTAAATATTTGTCCTAATATTTTTTTTACTAAAAAATATAATAATATATTTTAAAATATTATTAATTTCAATTTTGGAAGATGAAATCAAATATTTAATATCCCCTCCATATGATTTTAATTCAAATAATTTGATTGAAAGGAGAGCAAAAATTTTGGAGGAATATCAAAATTTCAATATTTCCTCCAATATATTTGATTGAATCCCATATGGATTTCTTGAGTCTTTTTGAAAGAATTTTTTTCTTATAAATAGGTGAAGACTTTCACAATAATTTCATCAAGCTCTTAATGGGATTCCTCACAAGAAGAAACCCTTGAAAAAGAGTTTCAAATTAAAATTTTCTTATATTCTTATATTTTATATATATATATAAAATAAGAAAGAAAGAAAGAAAAGAAAGAAAGAAAAACTAAAAAAAAAAAAATTCGAGCCGGACAACCCGGCAAACCGGCTCCGGGTCGACCAGTTCGCCGGTTCAACCGCCGGTTTTCCCGATTCTCACTAAATACGCCGGTTTTTAGTTTTGGCCGGTTCAGAGGGTATGTCCAGACCGGAACCCCAACCGGTCGACGGTTCAACCGGTCGAACCGGCCGGTCTGGTCCGGTCCGGTTTTCAAAACCTTGATCACCAGTATGAAACCTAGCCAGTTCCATATCCAAAATCTAATCAAAAACTGCCAAGCGCTTTCTATTTTTGGAACAGAGACTCAAATGAAATACCATCATCGACACATTCAATTCACTTCCTGAAAACTCACTCAATCCAACACCAAGATCACAGGAGCAATCAGCACCCAAAGCAGCACCACCATCAATCAGCTGTGTCAGTTCCACTACCTAAACCCTGGATCATCCAAATCCCTAGTCAAAGCAGCCACTTTGTCACTATGCGCACAATCATCAATTGATAACCATTGTCTTGCTACCATTGACACCGTTGGTTTGCAGGTAGCCGTGACCAACAGTTCCATTGCAGACAGTCTGCTCTTGGGAGCACGTCAGCAAAGAGTCCTAGGGAGGTGCAATCATTGGAGCCGAATAATTACAATAGACCCTACAAAGACATCCAGACACCTCCCTAGGACTGGAGGTCATTGGAGGGTCTATTGTAATTATTCGGCTCCAATGATTGCACCTGCCTAGGACTCTTTGCTGACGTGCTCCCAAGAGCAGACTGTCTGCAATGGAACTGTTGGTCACGGCTACCTGCAAACCAACGGTGTCAATGGTAGCAAGACAATGGTTATCAATTGATGCATGCTTTTCTTTTAAAATTTTCAATTAGTTGCATTTGATAACCAGAACAGAACTAACCAATTAGTGTACCCTTTTCTATAGTGGTGTATATGGGGAAGCCATATGGGCCAATGAGTGTTGAACAACTGTCAGACTGTCTGTAGCATTCTTTATTTTACAAATAAACCATAATCTTTTGTTGGTTTATATTTTTCAATTCAACTTACAAAAATAAGGAAAAATGACAACAGCCATCTTGGTTACTTTTTCTAAAACAAGATTTTTGACACCTTTCCTCTGTAGTTGTCATTCTTCCTAAATACCCGCCATCCAATAACTAGGTAAGGAAAACTAGCACTGCTTTTTGTGCCATGAAATTTGGGATTAGAGGATAAGCATCTTGGGTACACACACATACCGAAATTGCAAGACAAACACACAAAAAACAGGTAAAAAAGGCTATGCAGCTAAGCAATAAGATGTAAAAAAGTAAAACATGTGAGCAAGCTACTCATTCAACCTAAACTATGTATAGAATAAAGAATGCACATAATAATTAGTAAAAGGAAAAGCTTACATACATCTTCACCAATAGTAATAGCTTCAGGAAAGAGCCCATGAATAAGATCATTAACCAGCATCAGATAAACCACTGCATCTACATCAGTAGCATATCCAAAATACTCATTGTAGTTTCCTGTAAATGCTACCTAATAGTAATTAACAAAAAAGAACTGTTAAAAAAATTTCGAATTAAAAAAAAAAAAAAAATCATGTAAGCTTATTGCCGAATAAAATATATATTCACCTAAAACCAGTGTTTCTAAAATCTGTTATCGTAAGCATACATATAATAAAACAGATCTCTTTTAAATATATATCAGCATAAAAATATATCATCCCAAATTAGGTTACCAATCACACACCCCAGTTATCATTGATGAGATGCTCAATTTCTTCAGCTTTGTTCTATCTTGCAATTAGAATATAGTTTAAACCCTTATCCACCAAATGATACACATGGTAAGCAAGATAAAACCTGATGCATAAGGTTTAACTACAATCTTGAGCCCGTTTGGTGGACATAATGTTTGTGAAACAAGTCCAGTGCTTCGTTTGGGGACTAAAGTATTTTAGCCAAAAAGTCACTATAAATTGTCACATCACTCTCTCTATTTTTCTATACATTTTTTCATAAAAAGCCAAAAAATTATTAAAATAGCTTGTTCCCAAACTCATTTACAAACAACGGGCTGATAATAATGACACACAAGGTAGATAAAAATTTGCAAAAACCATCTACTTAGACCTCGTTTGAGAACAGGTTATTTTAGTAATTTTTTGGTTTTTTGGCTAAAATGTGAGGTAAAAAAAATTTAGTATGTTTGGGATGACTTTTTAATTTTTTACAAAAAGACGTGCAAAAAGTAGAAAGAAAAGAGAATCTTTGACTTTTTTTATAGAATTTATTGGCTTTTTGACTATTTTAATGACTTTTTGACTTTTAGACAAAGGTGATGTTCCCAATTAAATTTCTTCAATAAACATTTAAAGTAAAATATCGACAACTAATGAGTAGAAATTGAAATGAAAGAGGAAACAGTACATACCATGAACCTGTTTAGTAAGGGTTGAGAAAAATTAAGTATGCACTACAGGAAAACATAAGATTTATATGAAATGGTTGGCCAAATGACAAAGGGAGAAGGTATTAAAAGTTAAGGAGGTAAGGCTGGATAGCAAGCAAGCCAACAAAAATAAGGAAAGGTTAAGGATTAATTAAAGCAAAGGTAGAATACAAGTGAAAAGGACAGAATTTCCTTGAGAATTTAAATACATGCCTTCAACAATAATACATGAGGACATATAGTAAAGACGATTGAACCACAGAAGAGAGAGAGAGAGAGAGAGTTAGCAGAAACTTGCCCTAATCTTGAAACCTATATCAAAATAACCCCTTCTAAATTTTGTACTCGAGATTTTGTGGAGAAAAATGATACAACCCTTAAGTAGAACACACTTAAGTGAGGGTATAACGCCAAGCACAATACACTTGACAGAAAATACAACTGTCCACCACCTCCATGAATAATTATCTACCTTAAATCTTTAAATCACCCTGAACCACAGCAGATTCCATTTTTCATTCCAATTGCTGATGGGGAGACTGCCTTGTATCATAAGGCAAAACAACTAATAGCAGTAACACAAGCCCCCCCCAATAATAATAATCAAAAAGCTAAATAGAAATACAGAATAAACTAAAATAAAATGGATAAGACTACAAAATTGAAACCTAAGCTACACCAAAAACTCAAAAACAAGATGCTTTTCAAGTTCAGTCATCCCCAGTTAAAAGTCACCAGAAAAAATGATTTACAACTAAAGATGTCTTCCACAATGAAAAATGAAAGGATCCAAGAAAAGGCAATTATGATCTGTAAAGAACCATAACAACAGACCGTGGCCCAATTATAAATTCCAAAAAATGAAGATAAATTTGAATTCACTTCTTTTCAGACGCTAGTAAGGTGGTGGGATGGAGTCTGAGTAGGTTTTAGGATTGATAGCCTAGCAAGAAAGAGGAATGAGGGAGGGGAGGGGAGGGGAGGGGAGCAAGCAGGTGACTATAGGACATTAGCTGGCTTAAAGCATATTCAGCCAACATTTAAGACCATTTCTAATATTATAAAAGACTATGCTTCGCACTGCACACTTGAGTTGAGTACTAGAAATTAGCTACACTTTCGTTTATGCATTTCTTTCAGGTCATTGCTTTTCCAATCATGATGATGAACTTCACATATATAACCATGCTATACTACCCCCAACAAGAAGTGCACACAGGTGTCCCATAGCATTTTAATTGTACCTGCAATCCATGGTGAGTATACATCATTGAAGTAACACCATCAAATCTGAACCCATCAAACTTAAATTCCTCCAGCCACCATCTTGCATTTGAAAGAAGAAACCTCATTACCTAAAATAACAAGTATAAATTAATGTTTATGCCTAGAGAAATGAAGAGAAAGAAAAGGTAAACTTCATTGTATTGAACTATAACTTTGAAATTAGCACATACTTCCCAGTGGCCATAATTAAAAAGACGAGAGTCCCACATCCAGTGATAACCCCGTGATCCAGAGTGGAAGTAGTGGCTATCAGTTCCATCAAACATGTTCAGTCCATCCAACGTATTACTTGATGCATGGCTGAATTCATAAAGTATTTCCAGTCAGATACAGAGCACAAAAGAATTAATAGGTTAACAGGAAAATTATATAATGATTAAAATAAGACCGCAATATGATCAAGACGTGATTCATTTCTCATGAAAATGAATTGAAGTGCCCAAAAACAGTACACTCTCTTTGGTTGTAGAGATTGAATTTGCATGTCCACCTCTTGTCCATCCCTCCCTACCACAAATAACTAGCCAATGCTTGGACAAAATATTACATGCAATATATCACTGCAGAAACCCTAATAAATTATGGAATGTGATGATTCTGTTTTATGCTGATATAGACCCTCCTCTAAAAGCTATAGATAACAGCCTTCCTTCTCTGTAAGTAATAGTAAATATAAACAAAAAAGTGGTGAAGTATGCATAACCTGTAATCACACAAGTGATCACAGTTTTTTCTCCCATTAGATTCACACTCATTATTTAATGGTTTAACCCCATTACTGATGAAACTAATCCTCCATAAGCACCAAAAGACAGTAGTTGAATTTATAAATAAAATGAAAATTCTTTTCATTCTGTCGTCAGTGAATCTATCACAAAAACAGAACATCAAAGTTATTCTATCACAAAAATAAAAACATTTTACAGCACGAGGACACAAGTCAGGCAACTAGTTGTAAACCTCCAACCTTAAAATAACAAATAGGATGTATCCCAAAAGTTAATTATTACCTGTGCACAATATCCATGAGAACCACCAGACCTAGCTCATGAGCTCTGTCTATCAAAGATTTGAGATCATCAGGAGTTCCACAACGGCTGCTAGGTGCAAAGAAATTAGTGACATGGTACCTGAGGCATAGAAATGAAATATGCATTTTCATGTTAAAAGTAAAGAAAACAAGAGTAACCAATTTATATGTACCAAATATGGAAGAATGCAGCCCAACCATATCAGTAAGTGTAAAAGAAAATTACATTAAGTTTCAACAAACATAAACATATATTATATACCAAACACAAATTACCCAAAGCTAGCATAATATGAATGCTCTTGAATGGCCATGATCTGAACAGCATTATAACCAAGCTTTTTGATGCGAGGGAGAACATCATCTCTAAAGTTGGCATATGAATTTAAAATTGGTTCCTGCATCTCAAAGTCAAGATCAGAACAGGAAACCTTTTATATCACCTGAAAGATTGAAGGGAAGTATGAAAACATCTTGCAGAAAATTTTCCCAAAATAAGTTGATCCACACCAAACTAAACCTTGTGTCCAATCAGATGAGATCAGCTACGTGAATCCTTTTTTTGCCATTTTGCTCTGTTAAGGTCTATAAGGTTGATATGCTCAGCTAAATTAAATAAATCCTTATCAAATTTTACTATCACATCTCATGTAAGTTTAGGTCTTCCCCTCCCCTTAACGTTTCCATTTATGATGATCATATTGCATATGCAGGACTTCCTTGTACATAAGCAAACCATCATCAATTTAAACTAATTCAAATAAAAGAAAATTTGACAGTAATTATATTGGGGAGAATCTATGAAAGATGATGGTTGTGTTTGGTTTGTGTTTGTAGAGTAGTTTTTGAGATAAAAAGTACGAAAACTTGTTTGGTTTGCCTTTTTTCAAAAATGGTTTTGGAAAATTGTTTTGGGGAGAGAGTTTTAAAAAAAGTGATTGATTTGGTGTGTATGAGAGAGAGAGTGATTTTGGAAAGTAGGTAGCCAAACAAAATTTTGAGATTTTTTTTGGAAAAATTTGTTTGATTTGATTACTCTTGAAAATTTGTTTGTAGAGAATTTTTCTCAAAAATTTTTCTGAAAAACAAACCAAACAAGGCCGATATCTTCTATATAGTTAAGTTTTAAACTATACTTCTTAGAGGTAAAAAAGTTGGGAAGGAGTATTCATAGAGGTGCAAATAGATTTCAAGTAATTAACATATTGGCATTTTGAATAATCAAATCATAAATGGGAAATTAGTATACAAGAATCCTTGAGCATAAGGGTAAAATTTAAAGTTGTGGGAGGAAGGTTGTCTGCCAATTATCTCTACTAGACCGTGTCGCAAGAGTGAATAATATATTGCAAGAACTTATGAAGTAGTACGTCTGAAATCTCAGAGTGACGAGCAGGCTTTAATAAAGTTTACATGAACCATGTTTTAAGGAAATTTTATTTTTCATTCTTCGATTTAGTACATCTGATCTCTTTTTGTAGTGGTGGCTTATAAGTTTCACGACATATGTTCTTTAGGGCCTTGTATACATCTGGTGGATTAGAGGATTTGGCCCTTGTTTAAGGTCCAATTTAACTTATGTACTCACGAATAAATAAATAAATAAATACAAATTCTCAATATAATACAAAGGACATTTGGTAATAAAAGAATTTTCTCAATAAAGAATTTCCCTTGCAATATAGTACACAAATAATATATACATAAATAAGAGAATAATAGGAATATTAAACATCCTTTTGTTGAATTATGAATTCCTACAAGTTTCAAACAGCCAAGAGCTAATATCAGGCCAAGTCACTTCATCTTTCACAGGTTCTCAATTAATTGAAAGATCAAGGTTATTACTCAAGGGGCAAGAATCCCCATGCAATTCTTGAAGTACATAGTGTTCAAGGGTAAATGAGATCAAACAAGCTATGCATAATGCTAGCACAAGGCATAAGTTCCTGAAAATCAATCAATTCTGATCTCTTTCAGCATAAACTAGCTAAAAGAAAAAATTTACAAAATATTCACTGAACAAAATAGAAATCAAGACGACATCAACTGTCTCATACAGAATAAAGAATTTCCATTGCAATATAGTACACAAATAATATATATACACATAAGAGGATAATGGGAATATTAAACATCCTTTTGTTGAATTATGAATTCCTACAAGGTTCAAACAGCCGAGAGTTAATATCAGGCCGAGTCACTTCATCTTTCACAGGTTCTCAATTAATTGAAAGATCAAGGTTATTACTCAAGGGGCAAGAATCCCCATGCAATTCATGAAGTACATAGTGTTCAAGGGTAAATGAGATCAAACAAGCTATGCACAATGCTAGTGCAAGGCATAAGTTCCTGAAAATCAATCAATTCTGATCTCTTTCAGCATAAACTACCTAAAAGAAAAAAAATTACAAAATATTCACTGAACAAAATAGAAATCAAGAAGACATCAACTGTCTCATACAGAAAAGAACAGACGTCAGAAAAAAAAAAAAAAAACAACTAGATAAGCAGTTGCAGTAGCAGTTACACTTCCATACAGACACATGTGGGGTCCCCAAGTACCAAAACTGAGACATGGAACATACTCATATATGTGATTTGTTGTGAATCAACCATATCAACCATATATATGGATATCTTGAAATTTCCATGCACGCAAAAGAATTATTAAGAAAAGAAAATTAATAACACAAACAGGTTAGCTAAACTATACAGCATACCAGACTCGTTTTACTTGGCACCAAGGAAGCACGGCTGCGGGTACGAGTACGGTACAGGTACGCCGATTCGGCAAAACTCAAAAAAAGTATGATACGGATACGACTGTGGTACGCCGACATATATATTTTTTATATAATTATGGTTAAAGGATCCAACCTACAAAATAAAATTAAATATCAAAACTAAAAAGAGAACTACTCATTTTCCTATAATTTAAAACCATTAAGCGTTAAAAACTCTGTTATCAGAATCTTACGATTCGCAATTCGATTCGCGATTCGATTCACAATTTTTGTAAAATCGATACGAATCTATAGGTGAATCTCTTTGTTACCAGAATCTTACAATTCGCGATTCGATTCGATTCGAATTTTTTGTAAAATCGATACGAATCTATGGGTGAATCTATTGTGGAAGTAAATCTCTATTGAATCGCACGATTCACAATCGCTGCACAATTCAATTCACTTTTTACGATTCATGCAATTTTTTAAATTATTGTGTCCGACATATTTTCGACTATTGTTTTCTCCATGTTTTTGGTGAAAATGATATAATACAACTTCTAATAGCGTTTAATACCAAAATAACCAACATAGATACATAATTTGTTGTTATTTTAGGGATCATGAAGTTTTTAATAGAATCCAATCAAATTCAGTCAAACCTGACATATTTTTAACCTTTTTTTTCATTTTTTCTCCCTTTAAAAAATCATAATATATCTTCTAAAAATGTTTAAGATTAAAGTTACACTATAAATTATCTATTACTATTTTATTAAATTGAATATAATTGAATATTACATATGTGAGGTCAGTTATACATTTAAAAATGTTTTAAGCTTTAAAATGAAACATTCTAAATAATTCTTTCTTATTATTTGCTCACTGTTACTTAAAAAGTAAGGGTTGGTTTGGGGTGTCCTAAAAAAGTGCACTTTTTGTCTTTTTACGAAAAGATATGCAGAAAAGTAGAGAGGTCATGTGATGGAAAAAAGATAAAAAGATAAAAAGATAGATTAATTGATAATTTGTCTATTTAGTTATTATCTTTATTAAGAATGGTTGATAAGAAATATCTAAAAAGAAAAAAAGTAAAATAGTGATCTTACATAAGAATCTTTGTTAGCTTCTTACCTATTAAATTACGTGATTATCTCTCAAAATAACATTTTCATTGATTTAAGTCTAAATATTTCATATTCATAAGATATATTTAACATCTAAATGTGTAAATATATATTTTTAAGTAATTTTTAAAAAGTGACCGAATCTTTACGATTCACGATTCGATTCGATTCGCGATTCAGTACAAGGCCATTTCGATTCACAATACGAATCTCGATTTGACAACTATGGTTAAAAATAATATTTGTGAAATCTCTCCCTTTGACATGTTATGCACTGTGAATTTGTTAGCATAATTTATTTTTAAAATCCTTCTTTTTGCTCATCAATTTGCTATTTTTATGGGGTGAGACCAAAAAAATAACAGGAGACCAAAGAAAGATTTAAAGTTAATTGCCAACAGTAAAGGAAAAAAAATTCTCAATTGAGGTGGGTTATCAATTGCAATTTGCATAATACATAAAATTAAATCATTCCCAACCACTACTAAGCAATTAATACCGTATCAATTTTTAATGTTTTGTACATAAATTTTAAAAGTTTGTCATGATTAAAGATTTTTATAAAGAAATTCTAGGAGGATCTAAACCAAAAGCATAATGCATAGTCATACACAGAACTGCCCTTTATAGGCCTTGTTATTTTTTTTTTGTTCAAATTGCTTTTTAAAAACATCAAAATCATTTGCTGATATACTTATACAATTTATACAAATAGATAGGACAGCAGAGAAACATCAAAATTGATGATCTGCAAAAAAAAAAAAGGCCCTGGCGTACCCATGGCGTACCCGAATGAACCAAACGTACCGGACCCCCTTTTGCCGTACCTGGTACACGTGCAGCCGTACCGGTACGCGTACCCGTACCCAGTAAATACCCGATACTCGTACGGCACTATTTTTGGAGTACCCGTGCTTCATAGCTTGGCACTCAAGATTCTTCTAGACACAAGTGAGCATCAATGTTACAAAAACAAGCACAAAATACATACATTCTAAATAAATTAGTTTTGCACATATATTCTAGGCAAAAAAGTAAGAAAGTTTCATGCGTGCATTACAAATTTAAGAATAAAATGAGGTTTAGCATGTGGTGCATGGTGCTCTATTTAAGAAAGGTACAGAAAGTACATAAAAACTATTAAGCATTGAATTCCAATTCATTAAATGAGAGAGAAGGGAAAATGCACACCGTACTACTCATTCCAACATGTGACTCATATATCCTTAGTGACTTTGGTTTCTTTGGCCGAGGATGTTTAAATACATACTTCTCCTATAAAGAAAATGGCAAGAGCTTCATTAGCCAAAAAAACAGAGTGGCAAATTATATGAATCAAGTCAAAATATCAATTTTATGGACCCAAATATCTGAAAAAATGAACAAAAGCACTGTAAACATTTGAAACAGACACGAAACTCCAACTACTTTAGTTAAAGTATAATTATTCTTCTACACTTAAGAGTCCTTGATTTTTCTATAATTATAAATTATTACACATTCTCGAATAATTGCAGCAATAAATCTCCAGACAATTTTGTTATGGCCTCCTTTCTATTTTTCTTCTAAACCAATCTTCTCAAGATTACATAATTCCAAATCCTGAATTTAAATAAGTGATGAAGGTAGGACAATTTTAAATACTCAAAATTTATGGTGGAAAAACGTTACATAAAATATGTGGAGTTAGGGTTTGTAGATGAAGAACCACAATAGGCTTGATTTTCAAACTATCAGCTTGCTGAATTTTCTGAGAACGTGTGCTTTAAAGGTCTACGCAGATTGATAGTCAAAGGCTAGATGAAGGGTTTTTTTTTTTTTTTTTTTTGGGAGGGGGGGGGGGGGGGGGGGAGATAAATAAACAAACTTTATTAGAATGGCATCAAGGCGATGCAAATAATACAAAAAGAAAAACTCTCAAAAAACCTAAACAATCAAATCATCCACAAAATCTACAAAAGCTAACACATTCGGGTCAACCGAAACCGTGACCCAGCTATGCAACACAGTACAAAGCCACCTCCCCAACCACAGAACCGAATGAGACACACCTTGAAAAGTACGCATATTCTGCTCCAACCAAATCAACTACATAATACACTGGGACGTAAGCATCCATGCCTTCTGACATCTCTTCCCTACCATACCCTACCATGCCGCTACCACAACTCCACAACACCTCCACCACCAAACCCGGTTGGACCCAAGCCAATCCGAAAGTCGCAACAATAAGCATCCAAAGCCATGACGCTACCAGACAGTGAATAAGCAAATTATACAGAGTCTCCACATCACCACAACACAAGCAACATCAGTTCACCAAAATATATCGACGCCGAATCAAATTATCAATTGTCAAAATGTGCCCCAATATCGTCGTCCACACAAAGGAAAGCTACCTTGGACAAAGTACCTGCTACCTGGGCATCCTTACCAATAAGAACCCAATAGAAGGAGGACACCAAAAAGACCCTTTCGACCGCGAACAATCCCACACCAAGGAGTCCTCTCATGCCCACCCAAACCGCAACCCATACAAGAAGCCCAAAAGATCCACCAATGGACTCAATTCCCAATCCTATAACTCCCAAAGCAAACTAATATTCCAAACAACCGACTAGCGCTGCCCAACCCCACAAGAAGCCACCGTCGCCTCCCAATCAACCGCAATACAAAATATTGAAGGGAACTTCACCTCTAAAGGCACCTCCCCACACCACCTATCATTCCAAAAATGTACTCTATCCCCCATCCCCACTCGAAACCAAACACTCTACTAAAACTCCTCACTGCCTAACCAAATCCCTTTCCCCAAACCCCGCCCATGACTTTGCGCTACCACCCCTGTACACCAATCCCCCTCACCCAAGCCATATTTAGCAACCACCACCTTCCTCCACAGCCGCTCCCTCTCTCCTACAAACCGCCACAAACCCAGAAGGGCCAAATTAAATGTAACCAAACTATGAATCCCCAAGCCCCTTTATCCTTAGGAGAACAAATCCTCTCCCAAGACACTAAATGATAATGAAACACTCCCCCCCCCCCCCCCAACCAAAAAAAAAAAGGGGCTTAGGAGTGATATGCAAAGGGGCTTAGAAGTAATGAAACATTGGAACAAATCCTCACGCAGGGGGTTTAGGAGTGATATGGGCATGGTTATATATAGCTTTGAGGTTGAAAAGTGCACTTTTTGATGGGTTGTTATTCATGTAAAGAAGAGTCGATGGAAAGTGGTGTTTCACTGTAAGGTCTGGAAAATTCACAAAAACACAATCATAAATGAACTCAACTCTCTATTGCGTAGAAATGCTACATGCATATTTATATGCTTCTAGACATTTCCTATCCCTACTCCTACAAGTAATATGATTCCAAAATTAGAAATTTGAGATTTTTTGACCAACTAAAATATTCTAGATCTAATTAAGTCTCCTTAGATAACCCAATAAAATAATTTTGACTAATAGGAAGACCCATAGATGACCCTTGCATCCCACGTCCAACAATTTACAAAATTACAAAAAAATTTTACTTGAACTAAACCTAAAAATGATTACCTAAAGCCCTAGGTGTACTACATGTAAAATTCCAGATTTGTCCTTTTCTTTATTATATGCTAGTCATAACTAAATGTGCTATTGGGGAACAATACCTCTTCCGGTGGATCATAGTATATTCCATTATAAGGAATTTCTCCTGAAGCCTGTACCGAGAACTTGATCCAAGCAGGAATGGAGTCTTTAATACCAGAAGGAGTATCCATGCGGATCTACAATAACAAGTAAAATAGTCATGTTCAGCAGCAGAAATGCAAATACTTGTACAATATGTATGTATGTAACCTACTAAGAACTGTGTCAAGCCAAGGCAACCCAGACTAAAACAAAGGCCCTAATTATCATATCCAGAAAGTGCTAGAAAGACCAAAAAAGAATATGAGTAAACTACAAGTAGTCCCCAACAGAGACAAAATGAAAGATATGTAATTGTACTTCAACATTGTTTTGATCAGGAAATGTGAAAGCAACTTAAAGCAATCAACAGTGTCAACTAGCAAACTTGTAATATAGCAATTTGGTTAGCCAAACTTTTTGTATAGAGAAACTGCAATTGATGGGCCTTGGGCAAGACCGAGAGAATGATGGATGCTAATATTGCCCAAATCTTAAAGCTCAAAATATTCATCTGGTTCCATCGACAGCCCAAATTCTCTCTCAACCCCAAACAAAGCAAGTCAAATATAAAAGTAAGTTTATGTCTCTGTCAGCGTAAAGTTGGTGAAATGCTGGAAATAGCCGTGGATAAAATTTTTAAAATTCTTTAACCCTTGCCATGTGGAGTTTGTGCAAACAACCATACAGTAAGATCTGATACATCAAGAAAATAAAGCAATTACCTTGAGACACTAGTGAAAATCTAACTAACAAGACACTAAGGATGTTTTTGCTTTGCAGATGGAATAGTGAAGGATTGGATGTCCTAGGACATTTGATTAGGTGGGATTGAACTTCCCCGGACCGGGACATCCAATCCTGGGACTAGCTTTTACTTGATCCAGACAACTGGTGTTTGGTTGGTGCAGGATAATGGAGGGGATAAGGTGGGCCCTGTACAGTCAAAGGGGGCCAAAGACACGGCCACAAAGGCTGCAGGGACAAGAATTGTATCTTTTTATTGGATGTGATTAACATATACATATATATATACAAAATCTGTTTTCATGTAATTGACGGATTTCAAGAGTACACAAATTCACAAGCCATCATGGAGGGTGTTCTTTGGTAGGCACAACAAGGCTTATCTTTCCATGCCACAAAGTAATAAAAAACAATCAAGAAAAAAAAATAATAATAATAAAATAAAATAAAATCCCAAGCAGCTAAATGTACACATCCATTTGTGCTAAATAATATCATTTATCTAAATTAAAATTATACGAATATTACACTGTTCAGAAAAGAGAAACAAGCTTTTATAATTTTTGCTCATGAAGAAACTTAATGAATCATAAACATTAAAATCACAATGTGATCTCAAATTCTATTATCATTTACAAGCTCATCCAGGAGATATTACCTTTACTTTTGAACCATGGGGAATTGGTGGAGAACCATCTACATTGTTCGGCAAAAAGATTTCCCAGACACCAAACGCATTCTGTTCATAAAATATCAATGATTTTAATGCTGTAATAAGTCACTGAACAACATTAAACAGAATTAATTCAGAAAATGGCATTAAAATGGTAAAGCTTTAATGCTCTGTGGATATTAGAAGGAGATCATCAAATTAAAAATAACAAATGTCCACTGACTGGCCTCCCTTTACCTGAACACCTACATAATGTGCTAATGATTTATCCAGCTGTCCATTATAATATTTTAATCATTGTAAAGGTAATGTGGACTTTCCTGTGATGCAGTACATAATTAAGAGGGGTTTGATCATTCAGTAACACTCATTGATCTCCTTCACTGAATCATACAATTAGAGAAAGCGTGATTCTGTCAAAGAAGCACCGTATAGAATCTTATCTTCTCTTGTTTCATGAACTTTTGACATCATCAGATGAAGCTCCACATGAGACATCAGCAGTCCTTGCTCGCATGCATCATTAGTGCCATAAAGACATTCTGATTCTGGTGCAATTACATAGTAAATTGTAGATCCCAATCTTACAGTCCTTGCTTGCATGCATCATTATTGCCATAAGGACATGCTGGTGCAATTACGTAGTAAATTGTAGATCTCAATCTTATAATCTCCATAAATTTTACAGTGAAGATCTCAATAATTTTGGAGCTGATTTAAAAAATACCCAAGTTTAACAAAACTCTTCATCAGGGGGAAAAAAAAAAGACGGATTAATTGAAGATTTTTCTAGAAATTTCGACACTACAAATCACACCAGGATTCATCTTCTTCACTGATTTCCTTGTGTTTAAAGTCGTGGTTCAAATAAATTTCAGGAATAAACATGGAAGGCTAATTGGAAATCAGGTTTTATATATGAAGCTTCAACGTGGTATACCAAAGTTCTGGGTCACTATTGAAATTCTGAATTTATTTATTTTTTGGATCAACAACAAAAAAAAAGTAATTGCGTTAGAGATCATGCTTTTGGGGGTGGGGGGGTGGGGGTGTTGGCACCCAAAAGAAAAAGGAAAGAAAGCAAGAACAAAAGCAAGAACATTTCAAATAAAATAAGAACCAACACCCTAATACAACCCCAACAACAAGCCACCAAGTTACCAACAAATGATTTTCAATTTTCGGCATGCTCACAAAATATGCCTTTTCATTTTCTGTCATCAACTTCCATTTGTCTACTCCAGCTTTTCTAATCACAACGGAATATTTGATGTCTGGATGCCTCCCCCTTAAACTCTTACCTGAAGACAAAAAATATTTTTTCTTCCCACATTTCCCTTTTAAATCCTCACGCCTCTTCTTTCCACTGTAATAATTGAACATTGTTTCAAAAGATTCTTTGTGCTTCAACCGGCTGGAGCTCTACTCCCTTGATCACCATCTTCTCTAAAAATTACTGGATTTGATACTCAACTAGTCTCACCTTTTGACAGAAATTGGAGATTTTCAAAAGTATTCTTCACTCCTCTCTTCCTCCATTGAAGACCACTCTGCAATTCATGCTCTACAGAATTAGCCATAGAAACCAAAGAAGAGACTAGGCCCATTACCCCAAGTCCATAGCCATTGGGTGCCATTCAGATTGCTTTTTGTCAGTTAAGAAAAAATATTTTGTTTTCAAACACAAGACTTCAAAGAATTCTGCCCAAATGAAGGCCCATAGAGACCCGTTCTGAACCTTCTACTTTTGGATTTTAAAAAATCCCTCGTTGAGTGCTCGTGCTCTACCCCTTGATGAGCCCAATGCAAATGTAAAGCCCGCCCAATGCAAATGTAAAGCCCACTGAGCACCCAACCCAAGTTTCTCAACTCCCCTTCTTAATCTCGGACGAACAAACCCAAAACCACTCTAGCCCTAAAGCGTAACATCCTTTGTTCCTTCCTCATCATCAGATGACAACCACACGTAGACACCATATCTTGCCCCCTGGCATCTTAGTGATAAATTTTAAGTTTTAAATCCCCCATTCTAGATTCTTTCATTGCCCCACCAACTCCCTTGCCCCTAGGACTCTCTGCATCATAAGACCATGATCTCTCCCTCCATGCACTTCACTCTCCAACATGCTGAATTAGCCAAAAGTCAACACTTTGGCCATGAATTACACTACAATGGCCATGAATTACACTACAATGGCCAACCCCCATACAAACCCCTTGTTCTCTATAGTGAACACTTTGGCCATCAAAAACACATTCCCCATCGAGTTTCTTCAAAAGTCGTTCCTCTACCCTCCATCATCTCGCTCGACCCAATCACAACACAATCCACCCTTCGATTTTGAAATTGTCTCCCTTATATTGTGCAATGAGCCTTTGAAAGCATTGAATAGCGGTCTTATTGATTTCTGTTTTATAATCCTTGCAGAAGTTTTTCTTGGGAAAATTGAGTGATTTTTTTACGAATCTACAACTAAGTTGATAAAAATACATAAAAATTCTCAGAAAATTCAAGTGTTAGTGTTTAATTTAGTGTTTTTTCAGGAAGGCTTCAGCATTTTTTCTCTTCTATTCTCTTGCCATTGTAACTAAGTTGTGTCCCCTTCACAGCTTCTTTAATTTTAATTTTAAATCTTCCTTGGCAAATATCATCCGAAAGACAAATAAAATAATCAAAAGTTTCAAAGGGTCCCTTGCATGTAGAAAAAAAATATTGTACACAACACTCGCTTCAACTTCCAAAGTGGCAACCCCTCATCAACAAAGGTGAACCTTTTCCTTCCAGTGCTCTGTCACAGGTTCAATGGAACTGCCTCCCAAACCCATCTACCCTCTTACTGACTCCTTTCCTCCTGAAACTACTTTAACACCCAAGACACAGATCAGATTAGTTTCAACTAGAACCCAAATAAAGAGAAGAGTTGGGAACAAAACCCACTTACTGGCAAACAATGGATTAAAGGATGCTTCACTGTATCTCCGCTACTTACATATATACACAACAATAATTAGGAAGGAGCCTAACTCTACCCATGAAGTTGTGATGAAGATCATGAAAAGAAGAAAAGGGAAAATATGAAATTCATATGAAGCATGTTTAGGGCATCAAGGATTTAAGTTTTGGAATAATTGAGTCATTATTTGGATTTATTATAATTTATTACGTTGCTAAATCGATTTATATTATTATAGTAGGTTTTTGTACTTGGGGGTATTATAGTAAATTCAATAATTGTTGGAAATGATTAGTGGTCATAGTCCATGGGTCATCTTGGAGTCAAGTAATGTTATTTGAATTTCATTTGGAATCTGAGTAGATCTAAAATATTAGTATTTACCAAATATTCTTAGTTTTTAAATTTGAGTCAATCCCCATAGAAGTAGGAACGTCTTTGACTAGAAATATATCTGCAAGTGTAATATCAATAATTCAAGGAGGAGTTGGTATTATGAAAATTTGAGATTGTATTTGTGTGAGTGGCATAACCCTTGCAGGGTGAAACACCCCTCTCTCTCTCTCTCTCTCTCTCTCTCTCTCTCTATTCCTTCTTTGCACACATCTGAGTTACTATTCTCGGGTTACTGTTCACAGCCCCCTAAAAGTGCATTTTTCGACCCCAAAACCCTATCTAATCACCCCCAAATCAACCCTAATCCCATCTCTTACCTACTAGCCTTCAATTTTAAGATTAAAACTTTAAATTACTCAATGTTGGAGCTCTTAAAAGCTTCGGTTTTGAAAATCCAACAAGCTATCATACATCAAGTTGTCTATAGACAAAATCCTCTCTAAGGCAACTGCACAAGTTAAAAAGGCCTGTTTTGATCAAAATTCAGAGATCCAAATTGCTTTCCAAGGGAAGCTAGAAAGACTGACAGCCCCAGATCTCTACAAGAAGACCTCACTTCTAACAATCCCCCTAGAACGTTTACATTGTTAGGCATTACAAGTGTTAAAGATAATTCTTGCAGTTTTATCAGGCTAAATCATACAAGAGAAGACTCTATAACAATTTTAAGTCCACACAATCATGTCCTTCCTTCCCCACCAAAATACCCTTTTCTTTATGACCACAAATTTACTGGCCCCAAGGCCAAAATCTGCACAACTTCAAAGACCTTCACGTTCCTCCATCTTTTTTCCAAAAATCATCCTACACCTATTTTCACTTACTCTCCTATCCTTCAAATTCAATAGAGTTGCTACAACATTTTGCTAGTAACCAATTACGTTCTCCTCCAAAATGCAATTTACTTAACCCACCATACCAAATCTAGCCATTTCCATGCCAAGAAAATGCTACAACCGATGGAGATCCCCAGTGCTCCCAGATCAATAATTTCTTAAGTATATACCACTAGAATAGCATCAGCCATCAAGTCAATAACAATGTGTTATTAATCCCATAACAATTAATAAAAAATATACAACACAAGAATGACAATACCACATCACAAGTTGCAGAAAACACAATATTATGGCTAGAAGTTAGATTCAGCAAATACATTGGCATGGCATCACTTTGTCAAACAATGCCACATTAGACTACTTTTAGACCACACAATACTCTTTAAGGAATTTGCTACAAAAACTAATTCCTGCAAATTGCAGCTGACAAGCATCTTTCGTGAGTAACAGGGACAGAAGTACGAGCTAATAAATCTCAAAGGAGTCAACTTTTAGTCCTTAAGCAGCCTTAGCAACTATCTCAGCTTTCAACCCCTCAATAATGCCACAAGGATGGAAGTTAATTGCTATGCCCAAGGACACCTAAAACTTACTTGACCAGAGACGCAATGAATAAAACTTGGGTAGATCTTCCTTCAACTCTGCAACACATAAAAAGAATGACCCGGTGCTCGAGGCTCCTGCAAAAGCAGGGTCTAGTGAGGGCAACAAGACATGTGCAGCCCTGCCCCTGCTTCTGGAGAGGTGATTTCCATGAAATGAATGCAAGCCCTTGTCATCCAACACATCCAAATAAAAATAGTAACAGTTGAATCCAAATTTGACAAGAAATGGATACCAAAGCGAAGGAAAAGGTTGGAATACTTTGAACATTTAATTACACCAAGTTCATTAACCACACCAATACTATATACTTTACTAAGGCCACAGAGCTTGTGTTCATGTTACGAACATCGCTACATTTCAGCTCAACACAAATAACAAAAGGTTCTGTCCAGAAATGATATAGTTTTCATGAAAGCAAAGCAAACATTAAGCAGTGTAAGTTGAAGCATGGGATGACTCGGCAACAAAGTGGCATAGTTCAAAGTCTCAACATTAAACCATACATATCTTGTAAGTAATGCCAATTCCTATAACGAAGCTTTCAAATAATTGAAAGACAACAGGGACTCAAAACCATTTATTGCTAATCACCAATTGAAAAGAACATAATGGGAGCACATTCAAGGAAACATGCCAAAGCAATCTTCAAGAAAACAAGATGGTCATTTAATTTACTGTTATCAGAAACAGCAAAATCATATTACCTCCCTGGACCTCAGACATTTTACAACCACCTTCAATGCCCGCCTATTATAACCTCCGTTATCAGAATCTTACAATTCGCAATTTGATACACGATTTGATTCGTAATTGTTGCAAAATCAATACGAATCTATGGGTGAATCTATTTTGGAAGTGAATCTTTAGTGAATCGCACGATTCACAATCGATTCACGATTCGATTCACTTTTTACGATTCATGCAATTTTTAAAAATTATTGCGTCCGACATATTTTCGACTCTTTTTTTTTCCATCTTTTTAGTGAAAATGACATAATACAACTTCTAATAGCATTTAATACCAAAATAACCAACATATATACATGATTTGTTGTTATTTTAGTAATCATGAAGTTTTTAATAGGATCCAATCAAATTCAGTCAGACCCAACATATTTTTAACCTCTCTTCTCATTTTTTTTTTTTTTCCCTTTAAAAAATCGTAATATATCCTCTAAAGATATTTAAGATTGAAGTTACACTATGAATTATCTATTGCTATTTTATTCAATTGAATATTATACGTGTTATGTCAGTAATACCTTTTAAAATGTTTTAAGCTTTAAAATAAAAGATTCTAAATAATACTTTTTTATTATTTGCTCACTATTACTTACAAAAATATGTATGGTTATTGTCCAAATATCAATATCGTTGTTAATTATTGTTACTTTAGAAATTGATAGTTTGTCTATTTGGTTATTATCTTTATTAAGAATGGTTGATAAGAAATATCTAAAAAAGAAAAAAAATAAAAATAAGACAGTGATCTTACATAATTATCTTTGTTAACTTCTTACCTATTAAACTACGTGATTATCATTCAAAATAACAATTTTATTGATTTAAGTCTAAATATTTTATATTCATATGATATATTTAACATCTAAATGTGTAGATATATATTTTTAAGTAATTTAGAAAAAGTGATCGAATCTTTACGATTCGTGATTCAATTCGATTTGATTCACAATTTGGTACAAGGCCATTTCAATTCACGATACGAATCCCGATTTGACAACTATGATTATAACTACTATAACACACCTCTAGTTTATTTCATTTTGGAACAAGATAAAGTTAGTAATAGTACATTACACTTAGTATACAATAAAGAATGAAAAGAAACAAACAAATTGACAAAAACTAGACATTTATTTGAGACAGAGAGAGAGAAGCACCAAAAAAAAAAAAAAAGGAGAGCAGAGATTCTGTACCTTTTGCAAATTAACATATAAAATGATAATAGAACAATTCCAACAATTATCTGCGGACTTAATTAAGAGCTTGGGCTGATACTTTAAGAAAACTGAGCAATTATAACATACCCGAGTCATGATGTCAGCATTAGGATTCCAATTGTTGAAATCTCCAATCAACGCTGCAGACTGGAATTTGGCACAGAGAGGAAAGAATTATTTTATTATATACAACCTAACCATTAATTAAGTAAAGAGATAAGACATGACCCACGACGCACTGACACTTCAAAACAAGTGCCGTATCCGTGTTGGACACACGGATACTTCAAGGATACGCGGACACTTCGGTGACACATTAAGGCCATGCCAAGTCGTCTTTTCCCCTATTTTATTTAGTACTTGATGAATATTGAATGTTTATTATTTTTTTCACATACTGAAATACTGTTTGGTAATTATTTCGTTTTCAATTTTCAGTTTTCAGTTCATATTTACAAAAATTTTAAAAACTATCATAAAAACTTATTTGATAACTTTTTTGGTTTATAAATGGCTGTTTTTGTTTATAAGTTTGCGGAAAAAAACGTAAACTCAAAAAATGAATTTACGTTAGTTTTTAAATAGAACTTTAAAAATTTGACTAGCAAATTTTTTTTTCAATAATTTTTTTTTCAAATAAATTTTGAAAAATTTACCCATAAATCCTAGTTTCTAAAAAGTTGAACCATTTAGTCCTAAAAGTTTTCTTATACTCCATTTAGTCCCATTTTATACATCATCATGATGTTCATGATATAAATGAATCTGATGTTTCATTCTAAATTTCAAAATTTATTGAAATCTGATGAACATTAGTTGTTTGAAATCTAATGTTTGAAACATTCATCCTATAATTTCAAACATTATTGAAATCTGATGAACATTAGATGTTTGAAATCTAATGTTTGAAATATTAATCTGATGTTTGAAACATTGTAATGGGACCTTTCAGTCTATAAGAAAACTTTTAGGACTAAACAGTGTATAAGTTATTAATTTGGGATTTATTGGTGCATCCCCTATAAATTTTTTCAAATAATTTTTTTTCAATTAATTTTTTTTTCAAATACTTTTTTTTACAATTATTTTTTTCCAATTAATTTTTTTTCAATTATTTTTTTAATTAATTTTTTTTTCAATTATAATGAGTATGATCCCATTGCCATAAATAATAAAAAATAAATATAAATATTTTAGGCCTAAACAAACATATTTTTTAGTTTATGTTTTCAAAATTTTTCAAAGATTTTGTTCAAACCAAACGCGTTTGTATGTAGTTTATGTTTTTCTAAAAATAAACAAAAATCGGTTTATAAAATTTTTATAAATATAAATCAAAAATGTAAACATTACGAAACACGACCTTAATAAATCATCCACAAAAAAAAGATATAAACTGTAAGTGTTAATTTAAAAGTGTTTTTAAAAAAAAAAAAATAGAATTAAAGTTAGTTTTTGTTAATATTGATTGTTTGCGAATGTAATATTAATCTAGATAGTAAATAAAAATATATGAAAACATATTTTATTATCGTGTTCTTGCCATGTCCATGTCCCCATTTTTTTTTTGAAATCACCGTGTCCAGTGTCCGCATCCGTATCCGTGTGCGTGCTTCTTAGGGCACGACAAATAATAGTAGGGGAAGGAACATGATTTGCTGGTGCTACCACTCAAGTCTAAGAAGCACTGACACGGATACAAATTAGGACACGAACACAGACACAAATGCAGACACAGGATACGGGGATTTCAAAAAAATAGGGACACAGACACGGCGGGGACACGGCCATAAAATATGTCTTCATATATTTTTATTTGCTATCTGCATTAATATTCCATCCACAAACAATCAATATTACAAAAACTTACTCTAATTCTATAAATAAATAAATAAATTTAAAAAACACTTTTAAATTAACACTTACAGTTTATTTTTATTTTTTTTATGGATAATCTATTAAGTATTTAAATTTAAGAAAAAATAATAAACATTCAACATTCAACATTAATCAAAAGCACTAAATAAAATGGGAGAAAATACAACTTGGTATGTCACTAGTGTGTCCCCAAAGTGTCCCTGGTAAGTCCCTAGAAAATAAATTAATTAAATAAGGGGACACGCCATGTGGGGTGTCCCATACATGTTCCCGAAGTGTCCGCATGTCCCCTAAGTGTCCGTGTGTCCAACATGGATACTGCACTTGTTTTGAAGTGAAGGTGCTTCATAGACTCAAGTTGTAATGATAAATGAAACCAAGAGTAGTAGATTTTGAAGATTCATTCACTTGAAGCCTCAAATAACAGAGCACAGAATGAAAGTATCAATAGTCTATGGATAGTTCATAACTACTCCACAATATAATCACCAAACTGCACCATTTAAATACGAGACTGTGACAAGTAATTTCCTAACTAATACACCGAACTATACAAATTGAAAAATCTAAAAGCACAGCAGCAATCAAAATATTTTTTAAAAGAAGTTCCACCAGTGAAAAAAAGAGTACAACACGCAGTGGGACAAAACTGGAGGAGAAACAAACAAACCGCCAGCAAAGAGTTCTAAAAGGGAAAATTGGGGAGAAATGTGGCCAATTGGCAAATAAAAACCCATTCATGTAGGTCCACAACTCCATAGATAATGCCAATCTAACCTAATAGCCAATGCATATTCTGAAAAAGTTTTTGGTTGGAGAGTATATAAGCTTGGACTGAGCTATTTCGTGAAAATTTGAAGCTTAAACTCAAGTTTGGAGTCAGCTTGGGTTGAGTTTAGTCAAGTCGAAAACACACTCAAAGAATTATAATCCGTTTGGCAAAGCCCTTTTTTTTCTTTTTTTCTTTTTTTGGGTGATAAATAAACATTCCCCATTTCGAAAAACTTATTTGCAGCTTATTTAACTTACAATTTGAATATTCCACGGACATGCAATAGTATTTTGAAAAGTGGCTTTCAGCTTATTTACTTTTTCAGCTCAGAAGGCTAACTTTTTTTACATTCAGTATGTATGAGATGCTTTTTTCAAGCTGCAAAGAAGTTATTCCAAGTGGGAAAATGTATATATATAAATTATAAGTTTTTACATTTGTTATGGATGAATTTACTACGACGATATAGTTAAAATTTGTATCTCTTGTACATCGTCTCATCTTTCCTTCTATGTATTTTATTTTTTACACATTTTTTTCCTGCTCGTAAAGATCTAACAAATGCCAATTTTATTTTATTTTATTTTTTCCATTCTTCAGTCTGAAGAATAAAGACAGTTCTTCAAAGATATAATTGGATTAACTAGGAATCCAATTGTAAGTTTAAAAAACAAAACAAAACAAAACAAAAAAAGAAAAAAAGAAAAAAAAAATCACTAATCAAATGCCTCAAATGGCTGACTCAGCTTCAAAATATCCTAACTGAATCCATTACTTTTAGTTTCTGCTAATTATCCAAAAGAAAAGAAATCCACATCTTCAATTTCTTTTTTTTAACCATTGTTCCCAGTTAATTTATGCTGCACACTAGCACAAGTTCAGGCACATGATCAAATTTCTGAAAAATCATGAATCTTAAACAAGATTGTCGACAGCCAGGACTTTTAAAATAATATCTAGGCAGATGCAGAATAAAACTTCTAAGTCCAAAGGATCAATGCATTTGTCGAGCATAACTAAAACATAATTTTGAAATACGGAAAAAGAACTTTGCAATACATAGGTGAAGCAAAACTAACCTTAGCTCCAGGTGCCCACTCCCTATACATAACACCTGTGGCACTGGAAAACCAATTTAGATGAAGATCAACAACTGAAATATCTCTTTCCAATCACCGAAAGACCATTTTGTTAAAAAAACAAAAACAAAATAAAACTTTATTACAGAAAGAAGCGATAAAATAAGGTTCTGAAACTTGTTTAGAAAAAATACAGGCTTACCAAAAACTGATTAGAGATTACAAGAACATTAACCATGTGTACGATTAAATGCAATACAAGGCAGAACAAAGAATCCATAATTAAGTGCCACGAACTGTTACAATAAAATAAGATAACTCCCCCAATTGTCTCCAACTCAGCCTCTTCCAAATCAAATTCAATGAGTGCCACTGTCCTTTCCTTTCAAGCATTAAATGTCATTGGTTCAATTTAAAAATGATTTAAATGTAAATAAGAAAGTAATGGTCACTGACATAGAAATCCTGCCACCAACTGTTACAACAAAAATAAGAGAATTGTCCCTCTTCCAAATCAAATTCAATGAGTGAGCCCTCATAATGTCCTTTCCTTTCAAGCATTAAATGTCATTAGTTCAATTTATAAGTGATTTAAATGTAAATAAGAAAGTAATAATCCTCTCCAGCCTTATAATGCCACTCACCTTTAAACTTCCATACTAGCCACACATCTATGCCTCACGACTCTCAACAACCACACCAGACACATCACTGCACCATGCTCATTGCAAATGGCACCATCTCTCAAAAAAAGATGTGGACAATTTTGTGATGGAGTACCCTTTTAAACTCATGGAGTGAGTACTTTGTAATCTTCTTTGTCAAGTACTTTTTAAACTATATTTGGCAAACTGAAACACCATGCACATTGCACATTGCACATGCCACCATCAAGTCAACTCAATTGTTATTACCTTATTTATTTTTTAACCCACATCAATCCAAATGAAGGCAGTACCTGATTGTAAGTCTTTGGTACCACCCAAGGAGACTTACCAGCTAGGCTAGCTGCCAGCCTGCCACCTTCAATAGTACTATTGTTACAAAGTAAATCCAATGATAGAAACGAAAATACATCCACACATCCAAAAATATATTAAATTGGTGAGTTTGAATGCATATAATATGATTGCTACAGGTATTCTGCCTTTTTCAAAAATGGATGTAAATCAACAGCATGCTCCCATGAATAGGAAATACATAACCTTTCAGTTTGTTCTTTTACCAACTGTCTTTAGGATCATGTTTCCATTTGTATCTTTCTTAGTCTTTCAATAAAATTACACGGATAAAGAATGAAGGCATGAGTAATAGTAATCAAATAGAGCATTTAGATATTAGGCCGAGAAGTGTAATATAATGGTTGCCACAATGTTTATGCAATAAAAACAAAACAAAACAAAATGCATGAACATCAAGCTATAGAGATTAATAAACAAATATACCTGGAGGTGAAACCAAACTTCTCATAGCCACGAGAAAACACTTCCAAACCACCTTCATTCTTGTCAATTGCCTCACGTATTTTTTTGTAGTGTGCATATCTGCAGTTCGACAAATATACATGGAAAAACCAGATTGATTAATTCTTCGGCATCAAATGTTTTGCTAATTAAAAAGATGAAAAACAAAAACATATACCAAGGCCCATGCAACTTTTACTTATCAAAAAAATACATACATACACAAGCCCATGCAACGCATACTTATCAATACATATACACACAAGCCCATGCACATGCATATATACAGACAACAAAAAAGATAACAAATTACACATTATACAACAGAGAATGATTGAAAGGTTCCTCACAAGCAGAAAATAATTAGCAAGGTACAACAAAACAAAGGCTAGGGGTCGAACTTGCTTTTCACTGCAAAGTAATTAAGCTTTTGGATTCAGTCCAGACATTATAAGTCCCAGAAAAAAGTCAGTCAACCAATGCTATCAGATCCAAGACATCCCAACCAGTGGAACCGGTGAACAAGCAAACTAGAGCATTAGGAAGGGTACATGCCCAGGCTTATAGGCAACATTGCTTCTACAGAACAATATTCAAACATACGGTTTATTCTCCTTTTTATATCAATGTCCAGTAGAACATGCATCATTGTACACAAAGTATTTTGAAACATAAAAATACGCAACTTTTCACAGGAATATTTCAAAAAAGTATTAACTAATACTAATATTATCAACTAATAAGAGTGTTTTATTATTAGACCATGGTATTTGATTCGCCAAATACATCATTATTGTATACTCTTTCATATATATGGCACAACCCAATTCTTATTTTTTACTGCCCTTTTTGAATAATATACATATAATTCCATTACATTTCGGAGATTTTTTCTACTACACTAAAAGATGCAAAATAATCTCAATTTCCAATAATTCTCCATAAATTTATAAATTTGTGAAACCTATAGAATCTTACAAATATATGTTTGTATTATCCTGATTCAATGGTGTGAACCCCAGTTGAACAATTGAACCAATCCCCAGACTGATATTAAAATCTAGTGCCAGATAGATTACAATGCATCATAGTTGACAATATTTGTGAATCACTTTGGGCTCCGAACTGCTTGTGGAAGCCTTGTGGGCTTGAAAATACTTCTAGATGATATCCAAGACTTGTATTGTGATCCAACCATTTGGTGTCTACTTTTTCTTATTGTCAAAATGCAGCCTGCTGCATAATTAAACTATTAGGTTTCAAAAGCATGGAGGATTTGGAAAGCAAAGTAACCAAGAGGAGCAGGTGATCATTAGAGATAAGTGCTACTAGTGCCTTACCAGCTAATTAATTACTAACCATATTTTGGAATTAACCAACATAATCAAAGAAAGAGAGACAAAAACTAAATTAAGAATAGATTCAAGAGGTATAAAAACAACTTAGAAAACCAACCAATGTGCTTGTAGCACTCCGTACTTCTTGGTTTAATGGAATTATTTTTGACTCTTTGATTATCATTATTGAGAACCTTCGTAGTCGATATTTGAGCCTAGGTGTTACCATAGTAGTTGGGCAAGATTGGATCAAAAACTCCAAACTCAAATTGTTGTTATTGAGTAGTCTTCACTCTTTTATCATTTTCTCTCTCCACACTTTGAATCTTGATGTGAGGTTAGAACCAATGGAAATCTTACTTCCAAGACTTCAATTTGGATACAAGAACAACCCTAAAAGGAGCCCAGACAAAAGAGTTATACCCATTTGAAGTTTGCAAATCTATGCTCCGTTCATAGTTCACTCGAGCGCAAATTTTACCACTCGAGTGGTCCATAAACCCTTCCAGTTCTGTTTTTCAAAATTATCTGAGATACTGGAAGCCTTGATTCACCGCTCAAATGCACTTTTGACCGCTCAAGCGGTCTGTCCAAAATCATATCTTTAAAAGTCACTTTTTGGGTCAAATCTTTTCACTTTTCACTCTCTTTTCTGTCCCTTTCCGCCATTTTTGAGTTTTCAAGCTCTTTAATCTTGATTTCATCTATTTCTAAACATCTTTGACCACTAGTTCCATATACCAAAATGTAGAGCTCGGCGAGAGCTTTCATTTAATCCGAGTGGATCATTGTTTTGTTGCTGGTGATTTTTGGGTTGTCTCATCTTCGCTTCAAGAGGTAAAGATTCTTTTGCTCCTCTTCAATACCTCTTTATAGATAGACATGTGGTAGTTTTTAGTGCATTTAAAAATATGTTTGTTAAGAGATTTTCCAAAAGCATGAAAGGGGATTTGGTGTGAGTTTTTGGGAATTGGAATCTTGTGATTGTTGGTTGATTTGGTATGTTGGGAGGTAGTTAGTCATGTCTATGTTGATTGTGGTGAAAAGCCCTAATTTATTTTTAAGAATTAATAAACAGAAAAGGGTAAAGTTGGGTAATAATTGGGTTATGTGTTATGAGATTGAATAAATGCTTATGAGATTTAACAAATGCTTTAGGGGATTGAATTAATGCTTTGGTTGTTAAAAGGGATTAACTGGGTCTAGTAATTACTTTGCTTGTGTTGTGTTGAGTTAGGTTGAAGTTGTGTATCTTAAAGAGGGTTTTATTAAAGGAATAGAGGTTTTGACAAAGGTGTTGGGGTTTTGGAACAACGGGTTGGGCTTAATAACAAAACTATGTTGGTAATTCTTTTGGTATAATGAAATAGAAAATGGTTGATTTGAAATGGTGAAATTAGTTGTGAAATTGAGTTGTAAAAATCTTGTATTTAAATGTTAGAGGTTTTGTCCTTGGTCATCGGTGGAGGATGACATTATTGTTGTTGAATAAATTATGTGTATGTAATACACTTGTGTGGTAGTTATGTGATCTAGCATGTTATAATGTGGTTGGAGGTTCGTTTCTCTCCGGTTAAGCCGATAAAGCGTGACGCCTTGACAGAGGTTCCTCTCCTTTCCAGTTTGCGCCCAGTAAAGTATGAAATTAAGATTCGTTTCTCTCCAGGTAAAGTGTGACACCTTGAGATAAGTTCCTCTCCCTTCCGATTTGTGCTTGGTAAAGTGTGACCTTGGAGTCGTTCCCCTCCGAGTGAAGCCGGTAAAACGTTATGTGTTATGTGGGTTGTATTATTTGCCATCCGTATTGTAAGCTAGTGGAAATAGAAGTATGTATTACGTTCAATTATTTATATTTAGAAATATAAGTCTTCTCGGTATCTTGTCATGGGTGTTCCTTGCCCTTGGGCCTATGGTCAGAGAATATAGTAGATGTGTTGTTGCATATGTGTATATAGTGGGTTGAGTTATAGGATGAAGTTATGACTCGTACATGTGAATGTGCTTTTAAAACAAATGTGGAGACAAAATTCTTTTATATTAACGTGGAGGTTTAAAGAAACATGGTTGTATTGTGAAGGAATGCTTTTGGAACTAAACTAGATAATTGGAAAGAAAACAAATGGTTTTACACCTTGTGGTGTTCAAATGGACGTTTTTGGAGAAAAAATACTTATATAAGTATATTTTGAATATTAAACTGTCACAGTATTTATATTCTACGTCATGGTGCATTCATGATCATAGATATCTGTAGGTTGTTATTGTTTAGAATCATGTTGGGATCTCTACTAGACTTATATTCATCCCACGTTGCTAATCATTTTTCATGTGCAAGTTGAGAGATGATTCAAAATCGGTGATCTTCCTTAATTGTTGGCCCCGGGGCCTATACTTGTTGGCGGAACGCCATTGTTGTAAAAGGGTTAAACCTTTACCTTTAATGTAAAGATGTAAGCCTAAGGGCATTTCCTTTAAATTTAATTCCTATTGCATTTCATATATATACAATTGAAAGGACTTTCATTTATTTATCGATGTAATGTATCTATGGTTCCACATTTTCTTAATGGAAATGGATTTATGTTAATGAATATGGTAATGTTATTCGAATAATAAAAAGTGGAGCGTGACAGTGCTGGTAAGGAATCAGTTTAAATAGGGGGAAGGTGCCAAAAGGACAAGAGAAAAGCCACAAAAAACAAGGTTGAGGTGGTCAAAAACATATGATTGACATGGATTTGACGGTGGGTATGGCTTTATGTTAACCTAACTTGAGAAAACAGATCCATATAACCAACCCTGCCAAGTAGTTGGACTAATTCTAGCTTACTTGAGTATAATATCAAAGAATAAGATTAATTTTCAAAGAATAAAAAAAAATGGTAAAAAGAAAAGAATCTAAGAAAATTACTAGCTGAAATATATTAAGCTTCTCTTCTTCTACTGTCACGAGTTGAGAGCGGGCTTCACAACTATAATTATATCTTCCGCATAGCTGCAAACCACCCTATCCCCCATGATGAAGGAAAAACTTCATTCAGGACTCTAGGACAACCAGGTTTATGGAAAAAAAGGGTTTATACAATAAGCTCTTTTGATCCCCTTTTCCTCAACATCTTTTCACTATTTTCACTAATACTACAGGTTTATGTTAGATATCATGACACCAAATATGAAAACGTAACTTCAAGCCCAAGAAAGCAGGCGTCAAGGACTTCAACTACAATTGAACATTGAGGACTCTAAAGAAACACTTTCGTCACAAAAGGATAAAAGGAACAAAAAAAATTAACTGGAAAATATATATATATATAACAGCTTGATCAACTACAATTGAACATTGAGAACTCTAAAGAAACACTGTTGTCACAAAAGGATAAAGAGGAACATAAAAACTAACTGGAAAATATATATATAACAGCTTGATCAACTGAGAGTACCATGGCTTGAAGGTGCAACACCAACCAATGTTTCACTTTGCTGCTTAAATATTCTTTCCAATAGGAATGTAACTTATAAAGCAAAAAATGGAAAGTATCTCACCGATAATCAAGATGTTCACGATGACTTCTCAAAAGTGGATCTATTTCATATATCTTTTGCCCAGTGCCAGGGGGAGGAATGGATTTTTTTCTAACCACATCCTTTTCTCTGCTTATATGATGTGAAGGGACAGGTGTATCCACATCCTTAGCTTTAACATCTTTACCTGCAGCAGTGGAAGAAACAGAATCGTGCATGCCATCAACCACAATGCCACCACTGGTTGTTTGTACATGATTACTATCATCCTCGATGTCGCTATCACCTTCCATCTTTACATTATCTACATCATGTAATATCTGAAAACAAGAATCATGACCAGACACAATCAGAGTGGGAAAATATAGCTCACTCAACTAAGATATTAAAAAGAAACCAAGATGAGCACCGAATGGCATATGAGTTATTAACAAGATTGAAGCCATATAGAATATTACATTCACAAATGAAAAGTTGTGTTAAATACAGAAACTAACACAGGTTAGATTAGATGTCAAAAGAGAAATAAAAGCAGTCAACACAGAGAGCAAAAATATATGGAAACTAGATGATACTTGAATTCCTCTAGGTTTTTAATGGGAAATGAGTCGCCTAGTTTCCAAATAAATTCTTAAGTAATTTATAAATCATGTACAGTTATACAATCCTTGCAACAAACCATTCAAGCTGATGGTGATGTGTTAATGAATTGAATTCTAGTCTACTTGAACTTGCTTCCAAATTTCATCCAGATCAAGCCCTAATATTGAGTTGCATCATACCGAGGGTTGACATTCCCTATGCCGCATCTTATTTCTCTCTCCTCATCTTTTCTTTTTCTTTTCTTTTGGTGAGGGAAGAGAATAATTAACAAACACCACATTACATCCCCCACCTCATTTTCTGAATTCAGGTCCACTTTCTAGCTAGATGCTTATTCTTGTAATACGTGCCCTAGAAGTGTCACCCAAAAACACTAATACCCTAGGACTCATATTTTGGGCCATTACGCTTCTAAAATTGTGCATTATATGATTAATTTGAAGAATAACAAATTCTCTTCTAGGGATGAAAGCAAGGTTGTTAACATGTTATCCATTTTGAGAATTTTTGAAGTTGTTTCTAGGCTTTTAAAACTTTGTTCAATTCCACGCAATTTGAGGGCACTTTGAAAGTGAATTCTTATATCCAACTTAAACATGAGCACAACCCAAAGCAAATTATAGGGCTAGTATGATGTGATATCCAAGGCAAACACAAAGCCATAATGATTTGAGTCTCCATGCGGTTAATCCTCAAGCACACTCTACACCATAAGAAGGTCAAAAAGAGTAAACTAAAGCAATGAAGTTCAGAAATTATTTGGTTTCAAGCCGAACCCACTTGCAACAAATTGAAATCTTGTGTAATCAAGTTTTTAAGATATTGGAGTCTTGTTTTATAGTTAGGTTAGGTATTAATATGATCATTTTCTTACATGCTTTCTAATATTTCATAAATGAATTATATGGTGCGTAACTTGCAAAATTTTCTGATATGGGTTGTAGGGTCGCCCACAGGTCTCTTTATGGGTCAAGTTATTTAGTTGGTTTCTATTTACAGGTCTTGGCTGGTTTTAGAAAGGTTTTAAAAGTCAAATTTTTAGTAATTTCCTTTTCAGAAATCCTAATCCTAGTTGATGTAAGAAGCTTCTAAAGTATATACAAAGCCATGTAATTATTTCTAATTCCATGGAGAATATGTTTTGAAGAATTTTATAAAGCTTTTCAAGATCTTTTGAGGATTGTGTGATGCAATCAAATCCTATGTGTATACCGAAGGCCTCTAGAAGTGATTTTTAGAACTATCTACTTTTTTATCCTTCTCCATTTGTTGAACTCTCTGTACCTCAGCAGCCTAACCAGATTGTTCCTTTCAATCTTGCATACCATTCTCTGAGCATAAACCTTCAAATCCTAATTCCCTAACCTTAGATTACCTAAAACAATCCAAAAGTACTTATTGTTCACAGCACCAAGAACACCCCCAAATTTCATTCCCTTTCCCTATTTAATTAACCCCAAAACCCTATGTTTTGTTACCCCCATACAAACCCTTAAAAACCCTCTATGTTTTACAAAACATAAAACCCAATTAAAATCAACCCCAAAAGTCTAAGAATTCAGTTGCATATATTAATTTCAGGCTCACTAATAGTGGAGTGTAACACCCTACTCGTACTACAATTTGTAACAGAATTCTTGGTTCAAATATGCCATCTTACCACCAACGGTGCATCAATTTCTGCGACAGTTGGATATAACTGACCACTCATAGATAAAACAACACGGCCTTTGAAATATGCATATAGGTCTTGGTGTGTTTTTGATGTAGTTAGAACTGTTATGGTTGTAATGTTTAGCACCATAAAAGTTAGAGTAATTGGGTCTTTATCTTATAAATAGGTGGTTAGGCCCCTCTAGTATTCCGTTGATGATATTTTGATATTGAATATTTCAGAGCTTGAGAGCTCTTGTACCCATTTTGGAATTTTCTCTCTAATGAATCCATTTCTTGATTTGGCTCCATCAGTTTTGTCTATGAAAGAGTGAGCTAAAAATACATGTGTGTGCAATATAAACATACACATACTACCTGGGGATCTCCTGAAACTGTGTCGACAACTTCCAACTGCTCTGTTGAGGATGAAGGGAACTCACTCTGGTCACCTGGAACTAGGACTTTCTGAGATGCAGCAACTACAGAAGATAGGGAGTCCGAATTGTCAGAAGACTTTCCGGCAAAAATCTTCCCTACAAATGAACAGCAAATCAGCTTCACATCCTTGTAATATGTAGGCATTTATGATTTGAATTAAACAAGACCGACACTTCCAAAACATACCAGCTGATTAAATTCATCTCCTAGTTAAGACAAGGACCAATTAATTATGTGTTATGAACATTATGTAATTAGTCCTACACCATCGCAACGTCCGATAATTTAAAAAATTAAAAACAATAAAAAAAAAAAACTATTGGTATGATTATCCAGTTATAAACAATGTGCTTTTCTTTTCATCTTCTCAAATACAACTATCCAATCCACAGAAAAAGAGACACCCATTAACTTTTATTTTTTCAAAAGATGAGCTCATATTACTACCAATCACTTTATAAGTTCTATTCTACCATTAAAGAATTAGAGAAACTTTACAAGTCAGACTCCCAATGACCAATAAAATATCTAAAATGATTGTTCACACACACACCACTACAGACCTGGGCAAAACAATTAAATTTCACAAAATCAAAGTCCCACTCAAATTGACATCTATGACCAAAACAAAACAAAAAAAAAAAAAAAAAGTCTCCAACTTACTATACAGTAACAAATATTTTTTTTATCACACAAATCACAAAACTAAATACACAAGAACAAAACACTGTTCACCCAAGATAACAAACTCAATGTCATCATGAATTAAAAAACAAAACAAATGCATAAATATTCTTCAAATGCATATATATATATATGTGTGTGTGTGTGTGTGTGTGTGTAGAGAGAGAGAGAGAGAGTACGGGAAGAAGTGTGGTTCTTGAACAAGAGCGAGAGATTAGTATTCTTTCGGTCGCCATGAGAGCTCGATCCAGAGGACTTGTACAAGAATGGCGCAGAAGGGAGTCGAATCCCAGACATAGTGTACGCCATTTCCTAGGGTTTCGCACACAGAGAGAGAGAGAGAGAGTTTTGAGAGAGATCTAAGAAGGTTAGTTGCATATTCGTGAATTCATTCAAGGAACCGTGAAAGAGAGAGAGTGAGTGATCACGAGAAGCCAGTCCACTGGGGATGATGGTGTGTGGGGTCCACCAAAAGATAGTGTGTGGACCTCCACGTCACGTGGGGGTGTTTTGCTCGAGATCAGAAACGAAAGGCTACATCAGACTTGTGGTGTGGTATTCGAGGGAACTGGGAGCAGCGATTTGCTGTGAATTTATGGTCACTTCTTGTGAATATTTTTCAATAAACTGAACCGTTCGTATTGTAAAGTTCATTGAATATATCATCTGTATGAGAAATTAAATTAATCAAAAATTCGTAATTCTATGACCAGATTTAAATTGATTCACAAAATTATTAAGATAATGTCAATCATTTATTTTTTTAAAAATAAATATACTCTTATTATAAAGTTATATATTTTCAATCAATTTAATTTTTTATATGGATAATTTATTCAACAAATCTTACAATATCAACGGTTCAGATTATTAAAAAAAAAGCTAAATAAAAATTTTCACGGACTCACAACATATTACTGCTCTAATTTAGTCACACCAGGCTCCCAGATGCCATCTTTCGAGTTACCTTCCGGAGAAGTATATTCCTAGCTTTATACTAAAATCTTACCTTCCGGAGAAGTATATTCCTAGCTTTATACTAAAATCTTAAAAGGCAGGCAACCTTTTGAGTTCCGGGTGATTTTCCGCTACGATATATTTAGGATCCGGCCTTATAATTTATAAAAAGTTAAAACGTCAAAAAATATTAAAGTCAAGTTTGACCAGTTGAAAAAATATTAAAAAATCAAAAAAATATTTAAAAAATTAAAAAATTATAATTATTCACCAAAAGTTAAAAATTACGGCTGCACAACTCTCAATTCTAATTTTTCCCTACACACTAATTTATACAATTTTTTAATACATATTTTTTTATAAAAAGTTAAAAAGTTAACCCAAACATCTATATTTTTTTCCTCAATTTTTTAGTCCAAAAAGATAAAAATTACACTTATTTATGACACCTCAAATAACCCCTAAAAATGTTAAAAAGTTTATATTATTTGAGAGGAACTTAATAATTTTGTTCTCTGAGTTTAACTATTCA
Source organism: Camellia granthamiana (assembly GCA_036172215.1). Classification (NCBI taxonomy): domain Eukaryota; kingdom Viridiplantae; phylum Streptophyta; class Magnoliopsida; order Ericales; family Theaceae; genus Camellia; species Camellia granthamiana. Next base: position 64,753,592 of record CM069912.1, read on the forward strand.
AAAGTTAAAAAATTAACAAGGATAGAATAATTATTTTTATTTTATTATAATATTTTATTACACATATTTTTGTAAAAAGTCAAAAAGTTATCCCTAATAATTTTTTTTTTTTTACTTTTTTAGTTAAAAAGTCAAAAAATACACTTATATAATACATCCCAAACAACCCTGTATCTGTAATTATTATGTCCACGTCTTATATACGAATAGAATTTGGTAGAGTTGTATTTTGAATTTGTAAGTTTTAAAATTATGATTTAAGTATGAAAATTTTGGTTATGCGTTTTGAAAAGAGTTTTGAATTGAGTTTGAAATTTTTGATGTGATATATGATATTTAATTCAAAAACTCACAACTCATAGTCAAATACACAATTCAAAATTTTATTCAAAACTCATAAAAACATTTTAAAAAATTTGGAAATTATTTTTTATTTAAAATATAAAAATAATAGGTGCAAAAAAAAAAAAAAAAAACGAACATTGTTCCGGTCAACTGGTTAGACGACCGGTTGGACGTTCAGGAGGATGACCGGGTAGATGTGTTTTCAAAGGTGGGTGTGGAATCAATATTTAAAAATTCTAATCAGCCACCACACTCAAACCAAGGCATGGAATTGAGTTTCAAAAGCCTTACCAAACATAGCCTTAGTTTTTAATTAGTCAACGAGTTAGCATGGGTTAATTTTATTTTAAAAAATTAAAACCATATCTCATCCGTAAATTCAAATCTTATGGGTCAAAATCAAATTGAACCATTTATATATTTTTTATTAGACTTGTATTATTAAATTCTACATACTTATTTTTTCTTTTTTAATAATTTACATGATCAAATTAATTAATACAATTAAAACAATCAAATTAAAGTATACACTTATTAAATTAACAAATTATGACAATATTATATGTAAAAAGTTGAGAATTATAAAGATATCAGTTGTCATTGTCAAATTTAATTTTAACAAATTATGTTTTGTGTATTTTTAAAGTATAATTTACAAGGATAATATAGCCTGTCAAAAAAAATTTTTAGAATAGTATTGTTTTAATGTATTAAAATTAAATTTAACAGTATTTTTTTTTTTTGAATTATATATATATATATTAGCGTATGCTCGTATCTAAAAACATGATATAAATAAGCATTTCTCCCATTCTCCTCCTCATTATTACATGCCAAGAGGAACTCACCTCCCTTCCCACCATCATTGACCACCTTTCTCAAACTACCCGAAACTCTCTTATTCTCCCTACCAATAATGGCAACAAGGCTATAAAAAAATTAAATTCACTATAAAAAAATTAAATTCAAGATTGTAATTAAAAAAAGGCAGTCAACATCATTAAGCATATCCTAGAATCATAATAATTGCATTCCACCGAGACAATACAATGAAGTATTAACATAATTACCATACATTCAACATCATTAAGCATATCCTAGAATCATAATAATTGCATTCCACCAAGGCAATACAACGAAGTATTAACATAATTACCATACATGTAAAACTACTGTAGTTTTCACTTACCCTACCAATAATTGCAACAAAGTTATAAAAAAATTCAATTCAAGATTGCAATTAGAGAAAGGCAGTCAACATCATTAAGCTAATTGCAATAAAGCTATAAAAAAATTCAATTCAAGATTACAATTAGAAAAAGGCAGTCAAGATCATTAAGCATACCACAAAATCATAATAATTGCATTCCACCGAGGTAATACAATCAAATATTAACATAATTACCATACATGTAAAATAACTACAGCCTTCAATACCCAACTAATTAATCAGCAAAAATTAACAAATAAAACATAACAAAACAACACCAAATCAACACAACCAACCAAACAAAACTCCAATTTACCCAGCTAAAGCTGGTTGCTTTTGCTTTGGTTGGTCATCGTCACTACCCTCCAAATTCCGCTTCTCTCTACTCATAGAGTTCATCCTCTCCATGGTCTACATTACCTTCAATTTGTAGAGCCCCTCAAAATTCACAGATCTGCAACACAAATTCCCCCCAAAAAAAAACCCAAAAACCTTAACAATCAAACACACAAGGTTCCTGTTCACGGATCTACAGATTTAGCTAGAAAATGAAAAAAAACGAGAGAAAGTAATAGTAATTGAAGGATTGGTGATGGTCCAAACACATATCTGTATATGCATGATTGAAACCAAAATGAAATTAAAAAAAGTAAAATAAAATTATTCAACAACAAAGAATAAAGCATTATTAGCTAAAAATATAAATATAATACAGATTGTGAACTGCCTTATCCACCCCTTTCAACTGCACTGAAATGAGACCCTCAATACCAAGCCAAAACTTTTTTCCCTCTTACCGATGGCATTTCCAAAACAGCGTCAATCTGCTTCTAGGCTTGACAGATACAATAATCTAATTTGTCAAGCTTCCACAAAAGATTCCCTAGATTGGGATGGTGATTCCGTGCTATAGTTCTTTCAGCTCACCTTTAACTAGACCCAAGATAATAACCAAACGCTGAGATACAAAAAAATTAAAATAAATCAAAACAAAACACAATTCCAGAGGTCTCTCTCTCTCCCCAACATTTTCTCTCTATTTTGAAACTGTCATTTCCTAATGTATACCCTTCAAAATCAATCAAACAATAAGTCATTGAAAAAGAAAACTCTCCTTTAAAAATATCATCTCTTCTATCATTACAATCTGCTTCTCCTCAAATTTTCATTGCAAAATCAATAAAACATTGTGATCCATTAACAAACTCTCTCTCACCTTCTTTCTCTATCAATAATTACATTTTGATATCAACAAAGCAGAACACATGAAGCATTTGACCCCCTTGGGGTCACTCAGTATACCCTCATTACCAAAAAGAGATGACAATCTCTGACTTAAGAAACCCTTCTTTCTATTTACATTACATTAACAAAACAATTCACACCTTAATTAAATGTACAAAATAGGTAAAATAGAGAGTAAGCCATTGAAGGATTCAAAATAAATAAAAGAAGGCACAGTATAGTAGATTAAATAAAACAAAGCCGAGAGGTTAAATTAGGAAAATGCAGAGTAGTGTAATACAATGCCAAATGGCAAAGTCGTACTTCTTAGATTTGTGACGACCACCGATTCTCCCCAAAGCGTAACTGATGATCTCTTGGTTGAGTCGAATTTAAACAACCATAAAAGATGCTTGTTACGTCCCAAGTAATATACAACAGACAAACCTAACCAAAAACAAAAATAGCTATCAGCCATACTATACAACAGCTGAGTTTGAAAGAGGAAATGAGAGAATACTGAAATTACCTTGCAAGTGCGAGTTCGACCGAATACAATAGCGACCATAGGAAATTAAAAAACAGAAGCCAAACAAATATACTTGCAAGTTCCAATATCTACTGGTCAGTTATCACATCAATTTCAATCTACAACATGCTTTTGTAACTTTTAAAACCCTAGGCACAAAAGCTTAATTTAAAATTTCATGGACAACATTGAAAAATTCTCTCTCTCTCTCTCTTTCTCTCTCTCTGAGGGATGAGATTGTATTCATGAAATTGAGGAATTAAGAAGAGTTTACAATTCATGACATAACTAATAAAATTAAAAGAAGATACAAAATTTGATATGAGTAAAGAGTAAATTGGGCCTTTAGATTAAACAGTTTAGGAGTAATAAAAAAATGTTCTATTTTTATTTTTTAATACCTCTGTCAATTGGATCGCCTAATTTCTTTTCAACAGCAAGATCTGAATCCTCTGTTATAAACCCAAAAAACGTAAACGGTTGCAGAGAGAGTTGTATAATATGATAATCCAATCTACATTTTAGAGAGAGAGAGAGAGGGGGGTTTTACTTTTGGGTATGGCAAGGGTTTTGGAGAGAGAGAGCTTCTCGTCTGGGATTGGGACTAGACTTTTCTCAAATGGTGTGGCCGTCGGATTAGCTTCCGATTCAACTTTCATTGGCTACTAGGGACTCTACTGTTGCTACTCTCTCTCTTTCGCCTTTCGTTGAGGAGGAAGAGGATTGGTGAGATCGTTCTGTTAAAGCCGAAGAACAAAGAGTGAGAGAAATAGAGAGGGAATGTGGGATAGTCGCAGAGTTGGATCAATGGCAACAATGATGATGAGCAGCGGCGGCGGTGGTGTTTGGTGAAAGATGAAGAAAGGGAAAGGTAAGAACAAGAGATCAGGTTTTTTTTTATTTTGAAGAGAGAACGTAAGAGAGAACATGTAGAAAGGGAGTTGAAGAGACGTGTTTGGATAGACGTGAGAGAAAGAGAGCAAGAGAGAGAGAGCAAAGAGTGTTTGGACGGGGAGAAAAATTGATCTTAACTGTTAGATATTGATTAGGAATCATCTTAACCATTCAAATGAAATGTATCTCAGATACATTTTTATACATTTTCAAAAACAATCCGTCTTTATTATATAGATATATATATTTTGGATGAGATAGTTTCAATCAAGCAAATGAGATGGTCAGATTGAATTTAACCAGGTTGGATTGTACGAGCCGGGTTCATGAGCGGACTCAGGTTTCAAACCTTTGTTCAAAATCCTAAATCATCTTCTATGGAATGAGATAGGCTAGGCAATCAAGCGAGTTGGGACGAAGCATGGGACGGGTTGGACATAATACCGGATTTTACCATTTGATGACCCCTAGATATATATTATCATGGAGCCATTAACCATTTTGGGTTTTTTTTAATCAGTAATGCTACGGACTTAGACATAAAAATTCTAAAATTACCTATAATTTCACATCAATGACCGGGACTCATTTCATATGTGGACCTTACATTTCATTAATTCAATCTCCACTACACATACCCATTTCTAGATAATTTCTGGGTCACAAATTATGGGATCCTAGCTTTTTTGTTTTTTTATTTAAAAATTAGGTTGCTTAATTTTCAGAATTGGTCAAAATGTATTTGCAAAATACATTTTCATGAAAACGCATTTTTCAAATACGTTTTCTATTGAAACCAAAAATAATAATAATTAATTAAAAAAGTTTGTTTTGTAAATGCGTTTTCTTAATTAGAAAGTGTATTTACAAAATACGTTTTCAATATAATTTTTTTAAAATAAAGCTGAAAACATATTTTTGTAAATATTGTGAAAACATATTTAATCATAATTTTTTTTTTGTAAATGATTAATAAAAAATTGAAATCATAATTTTTAAAAGTAAAAAAAACTAAAACAGAATACACACGTTTTTTTTTGAAAACAAAGAATACATTAGGTTTTTTTTTCTTTTGTTTCCCAAATAAAAAAATTGTGTTGCAAGCAACAGTAATAAAATAATGAAAGTGTTTTGTAAACACGTTTTCAATATAAAAAGCCTTTTTCTATTTTTTTTTTAAATGCAAAGCGTTAAAAAAAATAAGTTGAAAGAGAGATGAACGATGGTGAGTGAGAATCAGTGATAAAAAAAATGTGTATAACGATAATAAGATGCAACACTATATATATAAACTGAAAGAGTGATTTTAACATAAATATAAAAAAAATATGTTGAAAGCAAATATGCTTTTTTTTTAAATTTTTTTAAATTATATTGAAATTGTATGTCATAAATAAAAAAATGTATCTACAAAATAAACTTTAACTAATTATTTAAAAAAATAAAAGCATATTTTATGAAATATGTTTTCTATTTCAACTACTTTCTATTAATTATTTTTTAAAAAAAATTATGATGAAAACGTATTTACAAAAATACAACACCATTAAATATTTAAAAATTAAATAAAAGTGTATTTACGAAATATGTTTTCTATTTTAACATGCTTTCTATAAAAAAAAATTTTAATTAAAATTTTTTTTAAAAAAAAAAAATTATGATGTTTTATATTTTTTTTCTATTAATTATTTTAAAAAATGTAAAATACGTTTTCAGTTTCAACAGATTTTATATTAAATTTATTAAAAAAATTATGATGAAAATATATGTTTTCATTTTTCTATTTTTTTTTTAAAAAAATTATGATTTTAGTTTTTTATTAATTATTTAAAAAAATAATTTATGATTTCACAAATTATGAAAATGTATTTATAAAATATGTTTTCATCTTTTTATTAAAGAAAAAAAGCATCCTGATTTTAGCTTTTTTTTATTAATTATTTTAAAAAAATTATGTTGCAAATACGTTTTCACCCATTCTAGAATTAAATTTAAAAGCAACCTAATTTTTAATTTTGGAAAAAAAAAAACCAAATAAGTTAAAGGTCCTTCTATCATGTGTACTCACTGTCTACGTCACTAAAGGGTTAGGCGGCCTAACACAAGCAAGACTTTTTTCTGGATTTAGGGGTGTAATAACTGCCCAAGACCTACGCATGGCCCAACTAGGCCCAAAGCCCAGCTGTAATGCCTAGACAATAATAATCATAATTCTTCTCACGATATTAATTAAATAACATGTGTCGAAATAATTGTCTTCCATTCATATGATCCCATTGTATAAAAGGTAACACATGCAATTATACATTTATAAGTCCTGACCCTGAATCTATAGCATATGCCACAAGTCAATGATATAAAATAAAAGTTAAACAAAATATATAAATACTCTAGTGGCTACAACTTTCCAAGACGATACTTAGTTATAACAAAAGTAAATTTAAACTCAATACATTTAAAGCCTAGGTTTGTACAAAAATAAATACAACAATAACAAAGCAAGAAGCTCTTGGCTCCAAGTCCTCTCAAGCTACGGCCTTGGTGGAGGCATACCCTCAACACCTAAAAATTGTTTTTCACATAGGCTGAGCCAAGCCTAGTAAAGATACTCAAGACAATGTGTTAAGTATGTAACAATGCTCAATGCAAATGGATGATAAATTAGTTTCAATTCTCCTAATTCTCACGCAATTGCTACAACAATCATAGTTAACCTCCACCGATAACTCAAGACAGATATCTCTAAATAGATAAATAATTTCCAATAAAGATAAATTTTCCAAAATTTCAAGATAGAAGTGATAATGCATATCCAACTCCACCATCATCATCATCATCATTCCAATTTCAGAAAACCCAACATCATTTCCATTTTGTCTTTACAAATCCATTATTCACATTTTAGGACAAAATCTCTTTTTCTTTATAAATCAAATTCCAAGGATAAAAATCCATCATTTTATCACAACTCAACCACATTTACAAACCCACAATCATATTCAAGAACCCATTTAAAAACCCCTCTTTTGATTTTTAAACCAAAACCATAGATTTTGTTAAAAAATCCTCAAATCACAATATTATTTAGAAAAACAAATAACCAAGTTAAAAGCCATGCAAAAGTGTAGAGAAATCCATATCTCAAAGACAAGGATAAAGAAGAACAAGGGTTGAAACTTGACGAAGCCGAAAACGAATTTTGTTTCGATCAAATAGAAGCTCTTGGTATGCTCTACTCTTTTCCCCCAAAGGACAATGGTGTAGAAACCAACGAATGATAGTGTATTTGAGGTTTAAAGATGGTTTCTAAACAGAGGAAGAAAATCTGGGATTTTGAAATGTTTAGCGAGAGAGAGAGAGAGAGATGAAAAGGAGATCCAAAAAGTGACTTTTACGAACTGATATACGCACAAACTGCTAGAGTGCAGGAATGATCGCTCGAGCGACCAAACACAAAACGAAGACACCACTTGAGTGCACAATGCACCACTCACAGTAGTTCAGACCTGTAAAAGTTTGCTCGAGCGCAAGCAACGTCACTCGAGCACAAATATTCAACTCTCAGTAGTTTTGCAAACTGTAAAAGACTGCTCGAGTGCAAGAAGCTTTGCTCGAGTGAACAAGGAAAATTCTAGGCAATCAACTCTTTGAAAAACGAACTCCTAGCATGTCTCAAATGCAACTACAATGCTCATACAACCCAATTTAACAAGGAATAAGATGAACAAGGACATGAACAACCATTTAAGACAAGTAATCCCAGATCTAAAACAATAAACAGGTCGGGTCTAAACCGAAATTGTTATACTAGCCTAGCTTGATCTCCTAGACTAGGGCCTGGGCCGTGCATTTTTTGCCCAAGCCTGGCCTGAAAACCTGGCTTGAAAACTTGGATCTAAGCTCCTTCGGGCTGCTTGGGCGAGCTGGCTGGCTGGCGTGACCCCCCAAGCAATAATCACATTTTCAAAAACCTCTCAAACTGTCAAATGACCACTGCCCTAATGCAAAAAAAAAAAAATTATTTTATATTTTGCCCTCCAACCTTTTACTGTAAATACACCCTTCCCATTTCATTTTTCTTCACAAACAAATCTCTTAACTCTCATTCTCTGTCAACTCTCAAGTCTTTTAATCAACTTTCAAGTATCATTTTTAAGTGACAATTGCAATTGTAATTGTGCAAGAAGAAACTTTTATCAGAATAAATTAATTTTTATATCACATTCATCATTCGGTAACATTAATTGTTTAAATTAATATTTATTAGTTATTCATTTTTACATTAATTGTTAGTTAATATATATTTCTTGTTTTAATTGATATTTATTAGTTACTCACTATTTTAATTAATTGTTAGTTAATATATGTTACTTTACTTGTATTAACATGGATCATAATGCTTTTGTCGATATTGATGATATACACATCATGAATCAGTTGATTATTTTGCTATTCCTAGCCCTCCTATAACAACAACATCATTATCTACGGGCCAGTCTAGTGTTTGGGAGTATTTGAAAGTATTTGGGGGTCTCCCGATAGGGGCGTCCGGCGTTTTCGACAGCTGAAAGGGACTCTTTTAGTAAAAAAATCAGGTGACTGGCCCCATGTCTCGCTCATGATGAATGGGAACAGTCCATAGTGCAATATGAAAGATAAGCATATGGTCTAGACTTAACATATTTGATGAAAAACCACTAAATATAGATCAAACATGAGACATGGAGTCGTCACCTAATCTTTAAGGAAAAACTAGGAAACTCTAAGTCGCGGTGAAGGCCACTGCCCATCACAACCAAAAGATCTGGTCCAGGAGTATAAGTATGAGGTAGGAAGGTCATGAATTGACCTGATCAAAGATCGGCCTCTACTAATTCTTAATATGAGAATTATCAATACAATATGCTCATATAACTCAATTATTAGTGTTATTTTTACTATGTGGGACAAACACGTATAGATCGAATCACGTATTTTAGAATGCTCTAATCTCTCGCAATTTGAAAAGGGTTTAGAAGTAGAAATCTCATAGAAAATGTAAGACAACTATCAAACAAAAAGATCAGAATCATTCCAACTTAGGCAACGCAGTCTCCAAGCAATGAACAATCGCAAAGATATATCACGTAAACACATAGTCTCATGGTAGCATACTAGGCACAATAAGAAGCTGTAGACACCCAATTTTTGACCGTCCTCAAGACTTGGACACCGTTGTTTGAACACTCGATGATTATCCATGCTCGTGTTCGTTTTGAGTTCCTGAAGGTCTCGGCTGTGCGCCTTGCCTTGAAGCCTCTCAACTTGTTTGTTTTGTGCTTGGTTGTGGACCAAGAGCTTGTGGCTTTGTTTCTGAGGGAAGGGGGGTGGCCTGCTGGCCAGCTCTACAACCCATCGGCCAAGCCCTGTGCCCCTCGGCTATGCCCTCTTTCCATCAGCCATAAGTGTTGGCCGGTCGGCCTCACTGATGGCCGGTCGGCCCCTTTAATGGCCGGTCGGCCATATTTTTTGGCCGAGGCCTTTTTCTTTGCTTTTGCAGATATTTTGTTACTAGCTGGGCCAGCTGGTGAGCGTAGAATGCATTCTCCATACACGTGTATGGGGGGATTGCATCAAGCTTCTAGCTTGTCCAACAAGCTTGAGACTTGGATTTCTATAAGAGGGGAGGCTCCTCTCCCCTTTTAGAGGTTGAGAATTTTGGATTAGGGCTAAACATATCCCTCTCTCTCTATATTTCTCCCTCTCTCTCTATATTTGTACTAGTTTGTGCCTTAAAGTGTATTTTCTCTTCACTTTTGCACTACAACACCTAGTTAAACACCTTCACTCTTGAGCTGAGGTTCTTGGAGGTTGTATTTGAGTGGTTTTAGCTTGGTTTTGTCTCAGAAACTTACTGTTATTGCTGTGTTTCAAGGGTGAGTCTCATATCCTCTTTAAAGCTTTGTTTTCATTGCTTATTTGGCCATCCTTGCATATTGTTTTAGGCCTTGCTTTCAACTACAAAAAGCTTTGTTTTCAAGTGTTTTAGATGGTTGTTTGAGGCCTCTTTGGTATTGAGGGTGTTCTACCTTCTTGTGTGCCTTATTTGCTTAGGATTGGAGCCATCTTTTAAGGCCTTTGAGTTCATCTTTGTGTGGCCTTTTCACCACTAAATTCCAGAGGAATTTCAGTGGTGGAAAGTGGGTTTTGAGACCCAAAATGGGAGGGGGTGGTCCCCTTTCCTCTTGTCTTGCATGCATGTGTTGATGGCTCACCAAATGAGCATGTGTTTATACTCCTTTATGGCTTTGCTCAAGCTTGTTTTTATGACTTTTTGGACCTGCCATAACTCTGTTTTGGCTTGGTTGAGTCACCTCATGCATGCTTTTTACACTTGTAGTGTAATCTTGCCATTTAGCCTTGTGTGCTCAAATGCTTTGATCCATTATGCTAGCCTATTTTGGTTCTATCTCAGCATGTTTTTGGTGTTATTTTAGCATGTCTTAGCTCTATTTTGGTTGGTTTTGGCCATGTAAGGCTTGCCTTGTATGGTTATAGTGTAAGTGGCTTTGACTAGCTTTGTGTTTGAGGTCCCTAGCATGCTTGGAATGTGATGTTTGCATGATATAGCCTCATTTCTCACATGATTTCAGAGCATATTTCATTGCCACACTCTCACACTTTCCACTCCTTCAATGTGTTTAAGAGTTGTGTCTTCATGCCTTGTTTGTGAGCCAATGTGTATGCATGCTTGTATAAGTTTTTGGGCTCCCTTTTCAGCATGTTTTGGCCTTTGTTTTGGCATGGTTGAGCTCTATCCAGAGCTAGTTTAGTTATTTAAGCTTAGTATTGCATGCTCATTGTGTATTGCTCTTTACTAGCCTTGTGCTTTAGGGCCTCTTGCATGCTATACTTGTGTTGTTTGAGTGATATGGCATCATTTAACACATAATTTCAGAGCATATAGCCTTGTTATACTCTCATGTTTATCACTCTTTCAATGCGTTTGAGGGTTGAGCTTTTTGCCTTGCTTGCGAGCCATGAGTTGAGCATGCTTTTCTTACTTCTTGTGTTTAAGTTTCAGCACATTTTGGCCATTGTTTGGGCATGCATGAGGTCTGTCTGGGGTAGGTTTAAGTCCATTGAGCATTGTATTGCATGCCTCTTGTATAATCCTCTTTACTTGATTTGATGCTTTAGCCTCCAAACATGCCATGCATACATTGCTTATATGATAGAACCTTGTGAGTGCCACTCTAGCATTGATAGATAGCATATTGTTTGCATGTGTGTTGCATTGCATTGTGTTTGGATCAGACGTTAATCCAAACACGAGAAACGAGGGACGTTTCATACTTGAAGTGATGAAACGTGCCTCATTTCTTAGTCGTCGTCCCCCTTGATTGTGCATGATAGGGTGGAGCCCTCTTGAGTCTTGTGTGTTACTTGTGCATTCATCAACATTATGCAAGCTTGACTCTTTGGCCATCATGCATTGAGATGCGTGATTGGTGGCTCGAGAGCCAAGCACTACACTCCTTTGAGCTTGAGATATGATAAGGAGTGTAGTTGCACACACATTTCCTTGCAAATACACCACCATGCCTCTGTTTTTGCTCTGTTGCAGCAAAAGGAGAAATTGCAGGAAGCAGTGGCCAACCGGCCATCAAAGCTACCGACCGGCCACCAAGGATGCCAATTGGCTATCAAAATTGGCCGATGGCCATCAACTTTGGCCGATGGCCGTCCCTCTTGGCCGACCATCCCTCAGTATGTTCCTAAGGTGGGTTAGAAACATTTTAGAAGTTGACATAATTTTCAGAAGTACAGAGGTGTGCAAATAAAGGTATCTTGAGGCAAGGTGGTGGATTTCCGGGAGGACGCGTGTAGACACCCCATTTTTGACCGTCCTCAAGACTTGGACGTCACCATTTGAATACTCGGTGATCATCCAGGTTTGTGTTCGTCTTGAGTTCCCGGAGGTCTTGGATACGCGCCTTGCCTCAGGATCTCTCGACTCGACTGTTTTGTGTCTAGTTTTGCACCAAACACTTGTGTTTTGCCTTGGAGGGGCGGGGAATGGCTTGTGGGCCATCCCCACACTCCACCGGCCATGGCTTGAGGCCACCGGCTGTGTTTTGTTGCCACCGGCCAAATGTTTGGCCGGCCGGCACTATAGATGGCCGGCCGGCTATCTTTTTTTGGTCAATTGCACTTTTGGCCGGCCGACTACTGTGCATCTGCTTTTGCAGATATTTTTTGTGCAGCTGGCATGCACTTGGCTCCCCTCCATACACATGTATGGAGGGATCTCCCTCTTGTTTGGCTTGTCTTGTAAGCTTACAAGATTGAGCTCTATAAGAGGGAGCCTCTTCTCTTTGGTTTTAGGGTTAGCAAAAATAGAGAGGAGCGCTCTGGTTTTTAGGGTTAGCATAGTTGTATCTATTTCTATCTCTATCTCCCTCTCTTTTTTGCCTTAAGGTGTTTTAGTCTTATTTTTGCACACAAACACCTAGAGTTACACCTTCATTGAGCTACTGAGGTACTAAGGAGCTATTTTCAGAGGATTTGAGCTGGTTTTGAGCTAAGGAAAGCAGCTGGAACTCCATCCTTGAAAAGGTCTACAAGGGTAAGACTTTTGTCATTTTTTACCCTATTTTTGCATTGTATTTTTGCCTACCTTACAACTGTTTTTGAGCTTAACATATAACATAGAAAAGTTCTATTTTTGCTTGCTCTAAATAGTTGCTTAAGGGTGTTTCAAGCTTTGGGGTTGTTTGACCCCTCTTAAGGCTTGTTTGGCCCTTGTTTTGTGCCATTTTGGTTGAGCTCCAGGACCATTGTGTTTGGGCCTGCTCACCACTAAAATCTTGAGCGATTTCAGAGGTGAGGATGGTGCCTTGAGGTCCCAAGAAGGAGAGGGCCACCCCCTCTCCTTGTTGTCCTTGAAAAGGACCATTTTTGCCTCATATGTGAGCATATTGTTTAGGTTCATGTTGGCCATGCCTTAACTGATTTTTGTACTTATTATGTCATAATATAGCTCTGTTTTCAATTGGTTTAGACACACCTTGCATGCCTTGCATACATGTCTTGTAATGCCATCATTTAGCCTTAACATGTCTTATGCTTTGAGCCCTTGTTCTAGCATGTTTTTGGTCAAGCTTTGTGAAGCTTCCATGCTTGTTTTGGTATGCTTGAAGTCTGTTTTGGGATGCTTGGGTCGACCATGGCATGCTTTGTATAGCTACCTTACATTTTGGCTTGCTTGCCTTAGGTACTTGGACTAGTTGTATGCTATGCTTGTCTTGTTTGCTTGGTTTGGCACCATCATAAACATGATTTCAGAGCTTTCCATATATGCTAGTTGTCTATGTTTACCTCCTTTTAAGAGTGCTTAGAAGTTGGCCCTTTATGCTTAGGAATTGGACCATGCTTGCATGCATATGTGTGTGTGTGTTGACCCTCACTCCCTTGGCATTGGCCACTGATTTTGGCATGCTTGTGAGCTATCCATGTTAGTTTAAGTCCACCTTTTTGCATGTTGTTGCATGCTCACCTTGTATGTTGTTGCATATTTATGTGTTGTTGCATGATTGAAGTGGCATGATTGAATGAAGTCACATGCTTGCTTGCATGCTTGAACACCCACATTGAGCCTTGCATACTTGCTGGTTGCATTGTCTCATGCCTTGCATGACCATTGTATGCTTCTTCGCATTTCCATGTTGCATACTTAGCTTCTATGCCTAAGTTGCATTGCATTAGCATGCATGCTTGGCCTCTTGAATTGCTTGTGATAGAGGTTAAGCCCCATTGTTTGATTATGTGCATTGCATTCTATATCAAAATGCACACTTGATTCTTTAGGCCATCATGCATGGGAATGCACGATTGGTGGTTCGAGAATCAAGGACCATGTCCCTTTGAGTCATACACATGATAAGGAGTGTGGTTGGTGCATACATTGCTTGAAATGCATTGCCATGTCAAGTATTGTCCTCTACTGTTGTCAAATCAGTTTCTGCAGGAAGATTTGGCCGGCCGGCCATCTTCAGTGCCGACCGGCCATCAATTGTTGGCCGATGGAGTATTTTGTGGCCGGTGACCATTATACATGGCCGGTGATCAATCCCTTTAGCCGGTGGTGTTCTACAACACTCAAAGAAGCAACCCTGGGACTTGTGCAGTCTTCAGAGGAGGATAACAGCCAAAGCAGAGGCATCTTATGCATGGTAGTGACTTCCGAGCAGAACCGAGCGCGCATGCATTGGACCCTCTTCCTGAGGCTGCTGTTTACTGTTTAATTATATTCAATTGATTTGTCAATTAATTAGGTGGTCTGTAATAAATAATTAGCTTGTAGGTTAATTAATTGCATTATTCTTTCGGTCCCTCCGAGCGAGGGCAAATTTGTAATAAGTGTGGGTGCGTGTGTGCATGTCTTCCAACCCCCACTTCTTTCTCCCTTTTACTTACTTGCTTTGATGGTTAGTATTAGGACATGTTTAATTTAGCATCCTTATGCTATGCATGCGTGCATCATTTATCAGTATTGCATGCACCGGGCTCGGCGCATCATGCTAAATGCATAAGTATTTCAAATCTAACTTGAATATATGCTATCTATGCATTTTCACATGCCATTCTTAGATTAGCCGAGCCTATTCTAGTGACATTCTGTATGCGTTATATTAGGCATTTAAACATGGACTTGGATCATGCATGATTACTAACACGTTCTTGTTTCGACTCGGAGTACATTGTGAGTATTTTATGCTTTAGCATCTCGCATGAGTGTGAATGTTAACATGACGGCATGCTTACCATGTGGCTAGATGCTTATGTGATATAAACTGCCTGAATGCCTGTGGGTGAAGGTTGGATTGTTTGAGTTGGAACAACTCATTGAAATCCGTGTTTTAGCCTACTTGCGAGTGGCAATTTTCAAACCATTTTCCAAACAAACGGATATGCAATGTTTCATTCCAAATTAGGCAATCTAGTCTATACTTGTTTGCTGTGCGCATAACGTAGTAATTCTAGGCTAATAATCAGAATAAGAACACATAACGTTTTCAAAATAAGATATCATTGTTAGTAGAGGCCGATCTTCGGATCGGGCGAGAGGGGGTGCTCATAGCTGACCTTCCCCAATCGTACCCAAGTTCCCGAGCCGAGGCAACTTTGGTGATGATGGACACGTGGCCTTTGGCACCGAGTCAGGGTTTCCTAAATTCCCCCATTAAAAATATTTAGGTGGCGACTCTGTATCTGGCAAAGCAGTCCATGTTTGGCACTTCTTTTAAAAAATCTGTTTTCTCAAAATGATTTGCCAGATTTGGACTCTTTGGTTCAGATTAAGAACCATGACAAATTGAGTCCGAATTGTAACTCGTGAGGTCCCTCGCGGACTTGTTACAGTTTCTGGCGACTTCACTGGGGAGATTAAAGAGCTTGACTCGAACTCGTGATATCCTGTTTTGACTACGCTTGTGTGTTTCTTTGCATTGCATGTGCATTGGTGCGCCTAGGACGCCGTGTTGGCCATCTGCTATTCCTGAATGGTTTGCCGGAGGCTTGACTTTGTCAAAGCATGCCATAAGGCTGACCGGTTGCGGGCTCTGCTAGTATGGGAACACAAACCTCGGTTTTTACAGGGGCACCCTTTTCGACCATTTCACCTAGTGCATATTCGGAATCCATAGTGACCATTCCAAACTAGGACAGGTTGCTTACCCGATGTTAGGTTGTTTGAAACCGTTGCGTGCGTAGTGAAACCCTAGCTCCTGACGAAATAGGACAGGGAAACCTTACCCCAACATAGGGGTGTTTTGGTTCTCTTTTACTTGCTATGTGCTTTTGGAGTGTATTTCTACAGGAACGCACATATCAGTTTACAAAGTTTGAGTATCAGGCCTGAGGGCACCAGTATCAGTATTTGTGAGAATCAGTTATATCTGTGGGTATCCGATTCAGTATTTTGGGGCAGTGATTTTGGGAAACAGTGATCAGTAATAGAGTACAGTTGTTCGGCTACACCTGTGTTTGATCTGTTTGGGCTGAAATGCTGCTTGTTTTTCCTTTCAGGTTCAGAGAGTTGATACAGAATAGTCAGTGTTCCCCCTTTGCTGAGGCAAGACAGATATCTGATTCGTCAGTCACCGTTCAGTACAGCAGACTTATCATGACGCAGAATTCGGAAGAGATCGTGGTTATGACAGCCGCATTAGATCAAGGAATCACTCTGCAAAGTGAGCCCAATGTTGATGTGCCACATCCACCCAGGTCGCCTGTTGCGCACCCAGTCTGGACCCCCCAGTTGTATCAGGCTCGTGAGCCCACCACATTTGAATTGATGGGGATGATAGGTGACCTCCAGAGGTCCGTGGCGGATCTTGCTTATGGGATGTCAGTTTCGTCACCAGCTGCATCATACGCCAGAAATTTTGTATCCCAAGAGCCCCCACTGTTGGGACGGATTGTGATCGAGCTTAGCCAACCGGAGATGGCCTCCAACCATGACAATGACGTATTAACATCAACCCAAACCCTCGATCAGGTTGAGGCCAGAGGCAAGGACAAAATGAAGGCAGATGCCGGCCCTATTGAACAACTGTTGTGGGCAGTCGAGGCTTTGAAAGCCGGGGGGATGACCAAGCAACAGATATCCGCAGTTGTGGTAAAAACTGTGGAAGATGTTTTCCCCACTCCACCTGAGGGTAGTTCAAGTCAATCAGAAAACCGGGATAGGCCCCGTCATGCCAGAACAGTTCCTCCCATTCCCAAACCTGCACCCAGGAAAGATCAGAAGGTCAAGGCAGTGCCTGCCGACCCTTTCGCTAGTGCGTCTAGCAAGAATACTCAGACTTCAAAGTACCTGCCCCGAGGGCGCAGGGTCTTTCATGCTCTTTATATGCCGTTGTCGAAGGCACTCCAGATCCTGGCCGAAAGAGGGCACCTTAAACCCTTGGAGCCTCGGCCTCTCCCGAAGAATCTCCCACTCACACATGACGCTACTTTGTACTGCGCGTACCACCAGCAAACCGGTCATGCTACCGATAATTGTTTCCGCCTCCGTCATGAGGTGCAAGATTTGATCGACAACGAGGTTATCCTCCCACCCACCTCAACCAAGTCTGTTACTACGCAGCTATTGGATTTTGAGGATGCTGATACTACAAGTATGTGATCGGGGTTGGACCACCTGTGGGTCACGCCCGGTATTTTTGATGTAGCGTTTGGCACACATTTTTGAGCATCTGCAAATGCTAGTTTTGTAAATTCTGGCTTGGGTGTCGAGTCAGTCTTTTGTTTTGTTTTGAGTCTGTCTCATCGTCTTGAGTCAGTTCTTTTTGCTTAAGGGTCTGTCTTGTTGTAGCGAGTCAGTCCCCTTTATATAGAATGCTAGGTGATTCCAGGGTTGTTGTCTCGAACACCGTTTTGTTTTGCAATTACTCATTTTGCTTTCTTTTTTGAGTCTGTCTCTGCTGTGGAGCCAGTTGCAACCAGGAAACCTGAATGAAACAGCTGCGGCTATCATGTTTCCGTGCTTATTGCTATTTTGAGCCAGTTGTGCCAGAGGATTTGGATCGAACGGCAGTGCATTCCACCTGCTCTCTTGTGCCCTGAAAATCATTGAAATGACCTAAGTTTTCCAAAACCTTTTTGAACACTGTGGTGATAAAAACAAAGAAGAAGGAACTCCTCGGGATTTGCAAAACTTTGATCAATTTGAGAGAAAGATAGGCGTGCTAAGCCTTTAATGAATGAAATCATGCTTGTCAGCGTGAATACTGAGAAGGACCCTGGCTCGACCCAGACTGGTTCCACACTATCTTCAGCGCGAGCGATTTGTCGCTTTCGTAAAAACTTTCAAAAACAAAATGTTTTGCGCGGTCCTATGAAGACCTGTGTGGAATCGCTCTTGAGATTGTGCAGCCTAGGATCGCTCTCAGCCCCAAGACTCAATCCGTTAGTTTTCAAGCCTTGACCACAATTCGGACCGTTCAATGGTCAACCGCCGTGTGAGACTTGTGTGGCCAGCTCAGTAGCGCCCCTCGAACCAGGGGTAGAAAAATGTCAGATATGCTCGAAGAGCCGAAGATGAGTCCTTCTGCAAATCAATAATGACAGTCGTTCTCTTGGATACAGAGAGACTTCAATCTCAAAACCATTTGGCATGGACTTATTACACTTTTACCCTTTGAGAGGCTCGCTGGGCCGAAAACCTAGAAGGGCGACCCAGGCAAAAGTTAGAGCAAGGAAAAATACATACAAAAAAAAAAAAGAAACATACAAAAAATGCAAAAAAATATAAAAGCAAAAAATATATATGCAAAAAAAAAAGGGAGAAAAAGAAAAAGAAAAGAAAAAGAAGCTCGCAAGGTCGAAAACCCGCATCGGGCGCCTTGGCAAAAGTTAAAGCCTAAAAAGTGAAGGTTAAAATACCCGAGTGTACCTTAACCGGAACTACGTAAGGCTTGATTCCCATGTTTGGGATACGTAGGCAACTTCATCCTGAAGTCTAGCCCCCAACGCTTTCATAGCATCTCAGTCCATTGTAATGGTTTTGATCATCCTTGCCCTCTTTGAATCCGATAGTTCGGTTGTGACAACCGGAACTACGTAAGGCTTGATTCCCATGTTTGGGATACGTAGGCAACTTCATCCTGAAGTCCAGCCCCCAACGCTTTCATAGCGTCTCAGTCCATTGTAATGGTTTTGATCATCCTTGCCCTCTCTGAATCCGATAGTTCGGTTGTGACAACCGGAACTACGTAGGCAACTTCCTCTTGAAGTCTAACCATCAACGCTTTCACAGTGACTGTGTCTATATATAGGTTTCGACCATCTTCTTCTTCTCCGTGTCCGAGAGTTCGTTTGCAATCATCACTGATGAGGACTGGTTTTCAGCATGCTGCGACATCATCCAAACAAGGGGCAACTTTCCGTTGCCATGAGTTGCCATGAGTCGCCGTTTAAACCAGGGGCAACTTTCCGTTGCCATGCACCCCTTTCAAGCAAGGGGCAATTTTCCATTGCTATGGGTCTGAGGCTGCGCATCTCGAGGGTAGGTTCCATGCTCATTTAGCATTGGCCATTTGCAAAAATAGTTTTTGAAAATTTTTACTGAGGTTGACTATTTTCTCGAAAACTATTTCATTTTCCAAAACTAGACCATTTCTGGGACCCAAAAGGGAAAATTTTCAGTGCTTATAGCCTGACTTGTATGATTTTCAAATAAAAAATCGAACAAGTATGTTAATCTAACTCTCATTTTGGTCAAAACTGTTTTAGTAGAAAACCAAAACAAAAATGGTCAAAGTGATGAACTAGGGGCACAGTCGAGTCAGGTGTTCTGTCTTTCCCCCGTAATCAACATACTTGCCAGAAGGGCACCTTATTCGCCAGAAGAAGGCACAGCTAAAGCTGTCTGTAAAGGGCTGAAAGCTCTCAATATCCTCCAAACAACAAGGTATCAAGCCAAGTGCGAAGCGCACATTAGGATGGATCAAGATACACCATTCCCTGTACGGAACATCGACTAGACGTCACCAGAAGAAATAGCTGCGAGCTAACAGTGTTGGGCGTGAACCCACAACTTCCTATTTATTTATCAATCACCTTGGGGAGGGATGGAAAATGAGAGAATAAAGAATAGAGAGGTGTGAGTTGAGAAAAAAGTGAGCAAAAGGGTTTTTGAGAGAAAGACCGAGCCTGAGGGCCGAGTGATGTGAGAATCACAAATGAGAAAGGGTGGGAAACATACCCGGAGGAACTGGCTCCTCGAGATTTGAGGTCTCTCGTTTTGTAAATACGTCCGTGTGTCGTGTCTTTTGTCTTGTTTGGCCCAGCTTTCGTTATGGGTCTTTTCCAAGCATGTTTCGTTGTGTCTAGGTCGTGTACCTTTTGTGTGAGTCTTTTTCCGCTGTGTTCAGTCGTAGGCTCAATACCCAGGTTGAAACCCTTTTTCAATTTCAAAAATCGTTTATGCTCAGAGTGCTGTGCCATTCTTTACATTTAGGCGAAGCAAAAAGAGAAAGGGAAAATTTGGGGCATCTGAGTGTGCTTCAACTTCAGCCGGTTTCACCATTGTAGTCCGTCTTGTCAGATTGGGCTGTTTGTTCAGGATTTGCCGCGTGCAGAATGAACCAAGTGCTGTGTTATAGGCTGTATGCAGATTAATCCTCAGCAGAGTATGGGCTGTGTGTTCAGACTAAGCAGTGGGTTGTGTGAGTTGCTTTGCCATTGGCTGGTTCGTTATCCGGTAATTACAATGCAAGTGTTCAATTTTCAGACAACAGATCAATCTCATTTACATTGAGGTGTAATATGATGTATTGCGATGCAATGTATAGATATACAAATGTAACACTTTTTCAGATAAAAGTTTGTTTCATTCCATCATCTTTTCAAGTACAAAGCTTTGGAAACAAAAAATCTGCCTGCGGCAGTACAAAGTATTCTAGCTACCAACCAAAAAGGAAAAAGTACAAAAAAGAAGAAAAACAGCAAAAATATGTGTCAATATCAAGTGGCCTCAGGGCTACCGGTCCGTCCTAGTCCTCTTCCTGGACGAAGGTCCAGGAGCATCATCAGCACTGTCATCTGAGCCCGAGTCCGAGCCATCCCCGGTCTCCTCCTCCGATGACTCTGCCTCTGCCTCTGTCTCCGCCTCGGACTCCTCCTCATTATCGTCATCTAGAACTGGCGCCCGAGAGCTACTCCCAACGTGAGTGCGCCCTGCCTTGGTAGGGGGTATACTCTGCCCTTTCCATCTTCTCCGGCAGGAACAGAAGGCCTGGCTAGAACACCTCCTGCGGTGGGAATCTGGAAGGGAGGCTGAAAAGCACAAAAGGCAAATGCATCAGTATACTGTGAGCAGTTTATCAGTGCAGAATGCAATGTATGAGTACAGTGTGTGAATGTCGTGAGCAGTTTATCAGGAGTTACGTAATGCATCAGATTATGTGAAGCAGTATATGTATGGTTTGAGACTGTGGTTGAAGAATATACCGGAATGCTGTAGAGGGCCAGGAGGTCAAAAGTCCGCTGTAACATCCCCATCATGGAGGCATTCAGCTCCAGAGACTGCCGGGTGTACTCGGAGGAAGCCTACAAAAGCATTAGATGCATAAGTATTCTGCAGAATATTAAAAGAAATGAAATGAAATGAAACGACAATGCAAGATGCAAAATGCAGTAGAACATACCGGAGGCAAGTCGTGGAAACCGACCAACTCGTGATCGGCCGGGGGAGGAGCAAAGGGGATCTGGTAGGTCATCCCACCCTGTCCTTTGTATGTCAGAGTCGTGGGCAGAGCAGGCCAACCAGCCCCCCGCCCTCTCTGAACTCCACCCCTGCTACGGACCCGAGCTCTCCTCGACGCTCCTACTCCAACCCCCGCCCCTGCCCTAGCCGCCGGCGCCACGGGCCTCTCTCCCTCAACTCGACGGCCACCGCTCAGAGGCCACATGATATACGTCTGCACGTACTCTCTGTAGTCGCCTATGCCTCTGAAGCGGATCGCGTCCTAGCCGATCGTGTAGTCGGCCATCTGCTCGGAAGTGAACCGCTCAGTATCCCTCATATGCTTAGGAGGGTGAACCGGGACTATCTGCTCTGGTAACCCTAGGGTTTGGCGTAGGAAACGCTCACCCAGGTACCAAGCCCGATAGACCGGGCCCTCCAGCAGAAGCCTGAAGCGGGCAATCTCCTCCGCACCTACAAACCGCGCCCGAAACTCAGCTGGCACTGAAGCCCATGGCTGCCAGGTAATCTGGAAATGAAATGCAGTTTGTTATCTATCTGTTATTGAAAAAATACAGTGCAAAGCGAAGCTTAAATAAACTCCGAAGTTAAACATACCTCTGCGGGGGTGATGGTGTCGAAATAACGGCGGAAGAAGATGAGTGACTCGCGGGGTCTCCGCACGCACCTCCCGTCAAAACGGCGCGAGAACGGAATGACAAGAGGAGTCTCCACATCGGGCACTGGGGCTAGTCTAGGGAAGTAGGCGTAGACCCACAACTGCAGGGTAAGTACCAGTATACTTATCAGATAAAGCAGAATGCAGAATAAAGTAGAAATAACAGAGCCGTGTATTGTGCAGGCAGTGTATTGTGCAGGTAGTGTATTGTGCAGAGCGTACAGTGTGTGCAGTGTACAGTCAGTGTAAAATAGTATGTGTGTGTGCCATGTGTGCAGTGTACAATCAGTGCGAAGCAGACTACAGTGTGTGCAGTGTACAGAGTACAGATAATAGAAAGCAGAAATGAAAAGCAGAAAAAGAAATGTTCATGTATCCGTAGAGTGTAGCCAGAGCAGCGCCACCCCAGTCATAGCACAGGATCTGTGCGACATCCACTAAGGCGTTGAGCAAACAGAGGGGCACGGTATTCGCCCGGTCGGCGAAAATAGTCGTCCCTAGCAGGAACATGAGAAAGCCGCGCGCATATCGCTCCACAGCCTCCTGAGTCATCGGGGCCTCCTCAACTAGGGCTGGCTGAACCTTGAACTGGACCTCGAACCATGAGTGTCGGACGAAGCCGGGACGCGCAAGAGGCGGCACCTCGCCGAGCAGGTAGATCTGAGCAGCCGTCCACTCGTCCATGTCGGTATCAAAGGGGATCGGATCACCCCCTACCCCGATGCCTGTGAGCATCGAGAAGTCGTAGGGGGTTATCGTCATATCTCCCGTGGCAGAGAGGTAGAACGAGTCGGTGGTGTCCCACCACCTCTCCGCCAGAGCGGCAAGGAGAGGCCTATTCGTGGTGAGTCTGGATAGTCCTCTGCAGAATGCGCCGAAGCCGGCCTGGTCCACGATCTGGCGGACCGCATCAGGTAGCTCCGCGTACCAATCTCGAGCGGCAATATTCCCATACCCACGGACGGTATGGGAATCTCCCTGTTTTCAAGCAAACAATTGCGAAGCAAGATAAAACATACAGTTTTGAAAAGTATTTAGAGTTGGTAATGATACGCAGTGTGTGCGCGTGTTCAAATTCCCAAAACATCTACCGCGTGCCGGTGTGCGTACAGTAAACTACAACATGCGATGTGTCAGTGTGTTTGCATGGTTCAGTACAGATATAGCGTGTGTGCACATTTTCAAGTTCAAACAGATATCGGTTGCCGGTGTACTCGTAGTGAACTACAGTGAGTGATGTGTCAGTATGTTTGAGTGGTTCAGAGCAAGTGCAGTGTGTGTGCGCGTGTTCAGATTCAAACAGATATTAGTTGCAAGTGTGTCAACTACAGTGTACAGTGCATCAGTGTATTTGAGCTAAGCAGTTAAGAACAGAATCAACTATGGCAGTTAAGCGTTCTACATTGCGAAAATAAAACCAGGAAAGAATGTACCTCGGAGGTGCCGTGCGACAGATGTGACTCTGGCTCACGTAATAATAGCTCGGGTGGCACACCCCTCTCAAAGCTCCTGAACTGACGGAGTCCGTCAGGGGGCAGAACGTGAATAGCCGGTCGGTAGGTCGCCCGGTCGAATGGGCGGACGCTTAGGGGGAGAAGCTTGGCCATGGGATCCATCTCGCGATCCGGGGGAGTCTCGCCCCGTGGAATATCATCCGCCATATCAAAGGTGATGAGAAAATGGCCGAGAAGTGAAAACAAAGCTAGAATGCGAAAGGTCAACAAAAAGTCAACCCCAGGAGGACGGAAAATGGCCGGAAAAGATGGAATGTGGAAAGTGTACGGAAATCAAGAAAAACTTGGGAGAAATAAACCCCAAGAGGTGGAAATAGTAAAGGAAGCACCGAAACGAAGTTTCGATCAGATGAAAATGTTCGAAACGCGAAGATATTCGCGAATCAAACGATGAAACGGGCGTAAAACGCAAGAAAATGGAGGATCGAGGGGAAAAAAATGCTCTAAAGAGAGTGAGAAGCAAATTTCGGCCAAGGGAAATGAGGAAAATAGGGTTTGAAACCCTATTTTAAAAGACCCAAGCCAAAAAGTCAAAACTACCCCGAATCAGGCATTTTTGGCCGGTCGGCTACATTTTTTGCCGGCCGGCCAAATATTTGGCCGGTGATGTGTTTTGGTGGCCGGTGGAAGGCCGGTGACCTCCCCTTGTGGCCGGTAATCCTCCTACAGCCTTGTTTGGGTCATATGAGTGGTTTGGGACCTTCATTTCTCAAAGTCAGTGCAAGAACAGTGCATTTCCGAAGCTCAACCGGCCTCCGTTTTGACCTCGGACCGTGTCTTCTGTGCATGGCACTCACATTCGTGCAAGGTGTATCCTTTTCGTATCATTTTGTCTTTTACAAGATTCAAAAGTCGCCCTATGTGCATTTCAAATTAATCACGCTGCTTAGCGCATCGCACTGTCTTGTGCATCACATTTCAATCGCGCTATTTTGCGCACCTCATTGCATTTTGCATGCATTCCATTGCGCTATTTTGCGCACCTCATTGCATTTTGCATGCATTCCATCGCGCTATTTTGCGCATCGCACTGTCTTATGCACTCTGCCCGGTCCGGCGGGACCGTAAACACGCCCGGTCTGGCGAGACCTTAAACCTGCTCGGTTGCATTGTCATGCATTTCAACGACGCGCGTGGTTGCGCATTCAAGACCACTTGCATCAATGTGCATTTCCCCAGCACATGGTCTGGCAGGACCTTAAATGCACACGGTCTAGGAGACCTTAAATCCTTGGAAGGTGCAAGACCTTCGGTGCATTGGTGTGCACAGTACATGCATTTTCATGCATTTCAAGCGACTTGCGTCGTTGCGCACTCCACACAACATGCATTTCAAAAAACAAAAAAATAATAATAATAGATAGTGCATATGTCATGCATTCATTAGATAGTTCATGTGTCATGCATTTCCACTGTAAATATTACATTTACATACGGTCTAGGAGACCTTAAATCCTTGGAAGGTGCAAGACCTTCGGTGCATTAGTGGGCATAGCACATGCATATGTCATGCATCATTGTAAATACTGCATATGTCATGCATCATTGTAAATAATGCATATGTCATGCGTTACGTTGTAAATAATGCATATGTCATGCATCATTGTAGATAGTGCATATGTCATGCATCATTGTATATAATGCATATGTAATGCATTTCATCGTAATATAGCGCATAGGTCATGCATTTCCGCTGTAAATATCCGTTCCATTGCATATCGTAAATATTGCATTGTAGCTTGCATGCATTCACTGCATCATCACCTCCGTCTTTGGCTTGCACCTCTCCTTGTTGAGCTTGGTTTGGTATGTGCTCATACTTTTCACGTCGAAGCACAGTTCTGCATGTGCACGCGCCTATTCCTTGATGAACTTGGTTTGAGGGTGGCGGCACCTTTTTTGTGTTAGACATGGCTCGTTTGTGTACATGCCTTTCCTAGGCAAGATTTGGTTTGGCCTGCGTGCCTTATCCACTGTAAATATCCATTCCATTGTATATTGTAAATATTGTATTATAGCTTGCATGCATTCACTGCATCACCCCTTCCACCTATGGCTTGCGCCTCTCCTTGTTGAGCTTGGTTTGCTATGTGCTCATACTTTTCACGTTAAAGCATAGTTCTGCATGTGTACGCGCCTATTCCTTGATGAACTTGGTTTGAGGGTAGCGGCACATTTTCTGTGTTAGACGCGGCTTGTTTGTGTACATGCCTTTCCTAGGCAAGATTTGGTCTGGCCACGAGCCATATCCACTGTATATATTACATTGTAGTGTAATTTTTGCATCTAGCATTAGGATCATTGTCCTTTCGTTAGCGAGTTGTTTCCCCACTTATGTCATTCTACCCAATACTTGTTCTTGTGTCCGTCTACATCACTCATAGTCCTGCATGTGTACGCGCTTTGAGGGTTGCAGCACCTTTTCTATGGTAGACGGACTTGTTACTTCCATCAATCTATTTGACATTTGTGTGGTTTTGAACCGCTCGTGATTGGATCATGATTCAATTACATTGCATTTCGTTTGCATTGTTTCAATTGCATTGCATTTTCATTTGCATTATTATACATAGTTTTGTATATATTACATATCATTTTGCATTCATTTTGCATGTTATGCATGTTGCTAGCGACATCGTACCTGTTAAGTTGTTTTCCTTGCAGACACGATATTGTATGTACGGTTCATTTGAGGCTGGTGCAACCAGACGAACCGCACAGGTATTGTACTCTCCGCGTGAAACGTAGCGAGAATTGCATAATTCTCTTACATTCCTTCTGCATTGTAGTGTAGTTGGATTTGGTGTATGCTAGCTTAAAACTGTCGCATGTTATGCTTCGTTACAGCTTTCTTTGCATAATCATAAGTTATGTTCGACTTTGTGCATTGTCAGTTGCATTTTGCCCCTGCCTTCGGGCACATATATTTATCTGTAGCTTGTATGCTTTGTCTAAGTCTTCGGCCTTGTCAAAAATGGGTCGTCTCTGGGCTTTGACATTTACTTCCGTCATTGTTATGACTTTCGAGTTCTGTCAAAGAGGGGTAACTGTAGACACCCCATTTTTGACCGTCCTCAAGACTTGGACGTCACCATTTGAACACTCGGTGATCATCCAGGTTTGTGTTCGTCTTGAGTTCCCGGAGGTCTCGGATACGCGCCTTGCCTCAGGATCTCTTGACTCGACTGTTTTGTGTCTAGTTTTGCACCAAACACTTGTGTTTTGCCTTGGAGGGGTGGGGAATGGCTTGTGGGCCATCCCCACACTCCACCGGCCATGGCTTGAGGCCACCGGCTGTGTTTTGTTGCCACCGGCCAAATGTTTGGCCGGCCGGCACTATAGATGGCCGGCCGGCTATCTTTTTTTGGTCAATTGCACTTTTGGCCGGCCGACTACTGTGCATCTGCTTTTGCAGATATTTTTTGTGCAGCTGGCATGCACTTGGCTCCCCTCCATACACGTGTATGGAGGGATCTCCCTCTTGTTTGGCTTGTCTTGTAAGCTTACAAGATTGAGCTCTATAAGAGGGAGCCTCTTCTCTTTGGTTTTAGGGTTAGCAAAAATAGAGAGGAGCGCTCTGGTTTTTAGGGTTAGCATAGTTGTATCTATTTCTATCTCTATCTCCCTCTCTTTTTTGCCTTAAGGTGTTTTAGTCTTATTTTTGCACACAAACACCTAGAGTTACACATTCCTTGAGCTACTGAGGTACTAAGGAGCTATTTTCAGAGGATTTGAGCTGGTTTTGAGCTAAGGAAAGCAGCTGGAACTCCATCATTGAAGGGGTCTACAAGGGTAAGACTTTTGTCCTTTTTTACCCCATTTTTGCATTGTATTTTTGCCTACCTTACAACTATTTTTGAGCTTAACATATAACATAGAAAAGTTCTGTTTTTGCTTGCTCTAAATAGTTGCTTAAGGGTGTTTCAAGCTTTGGGGTTGTTTGACCCCTCTTAAGGCTTGTTTGGCCCTTGTTTTGTGCCATTTTGGTTGAGCTCCGGGACCATTGTGTTTGGGCCTCCTCACCACTGAAATCTTGAGGGATTTTAGAGGTGAGGATGGTGCCTTGAGGTCCCAAGAAGGAGAGGGCCACCCCCTCTCCTTGTTGTCCTTGAAAAGGACCATTTTTGCCTCATATGTGAGCATATTGTTTAGGTTCATATTGGCCATGCCTTAACTGATTTTTGTGCTTATTATGTCATAATATAGCTCTATTTTCAATTGGTTTAGACACACCTTGCATGACTTGCATACATGTCTCGTAATGCCATCATTTAGCCTTAACATGTCTTATGCTTTGAGCCATTGTTCCAGCATGTTTTTGGCCAAGCTTTGTGAAGATTCCATGCTTGTTTTGGTATGCTTGAAGTCTGTTTTGGGATGCTTGGGTCGACCATGGCATGCTTTGTATAGCTACCTTACATTTTGGCTTGCTTGCCTTAGGTACTTGGACTAGTTGTATGCTATGCTTGTCTTGTTTGCTTGGTTTGGCACCATCATAAACATGATTTCAGAGCTTTCCATATATGCTAGTTGTCCATGTTTACCTGCTTTTAAGAGTGCTTAAAAGTTGGCCCTTTATGCTTAGGAATTGGACCATGCTTGCATGCATATGTGTGTGTGTGTTGACCCTCACTCCCTTGGCATTGGCCACTGATTTTGGCATGCTTGTGAGCTATCCATGTTAGTTTAAGTCCACCCCTTTGCATGTTGTTGCATGCTCACCTTGTATGTTGTTGCATATTTATGTGTTGTTGCATGATTGAAGTGGCATGATTGAATGAAGTCACATGCTTGCTTGCATGCTTGAACACCCACATTGAGCCTTGCATACTTGCTGGTTGCATTGTCTCATGCCTTGCATGTCTTGCATGACCATTGTATGCTTTGTATGCTTCTTCACATTTCCATGTTGCATACTTAGCTTCTATGCCTAAGTTGCATTGCATTAGCATGCATGCTTGGCCTCTTGAATTGCTTGTGATAGAGGTTAAGCCCCATTGTTTGATTATGTGCATTGCATTCTATATCAAAATGCACACTTGATTCTTTAGGCCATCATTCTTGGGAATGCGCGATTGGTGGTTCGAGAATCAAGGACCATGTCCCTTTGAGTCATACACATGATAAGGAGTGTAGTTGGTGCATACATTGCTTGAAATGCATTGCCATGCCAAGTATTGTCCTCTGCTACTGTCAAATCAGTTTCTGCAGGAAGATTTGGCCGGCCGGCCATCTTCAGTGCCGACTGGCCATCAATTGTTGGCCGATGGAGTATTTTGTGGCCGGTGACCATTATACATGGCCGGTGATCAATCCCTTTAGCCGGTGGTGTTCTACAACACTCAGAGAAGCAACCCTGGGACTTGTACAGTCTTCAGAGGAGGATAACAACCAAAGCAGAGGCATCTTATGCATGGCAGTGACTTCCGAGCGGAACCGAGCGCGCATGCATTGGACCCTCTTCCCGAGGCTGCTGTTTACTACTTAATTATATTCAACTGATTTGTCAATTAATTAGGTGGTCTGTAATAAATAATTAGCATGTAGGTTAATTAATTGCATCGTTCTTTCGGTCCCTCCGAGCGAGGGCAAATTTGTAATAAGTGTGGGTGTGTGTGTGCGTGTCTTCCAACCCTCACTTCTTTCTCCCTTTTATTTACTTGCTTTGATGGTTAGTATTAGGACATGTTTAATTTAGGATCCTTATGTTATGCATGCGTGCATCATTCATCAGTATTGCATGCATCGGGCTCGGCGCATCATGCTAAATGCAAAAGTATTTCAAATCTAACTTGAATATATGCTATCTATGCATTTTCACATGCCATTCTTAGATTAGCCGAGCCTATTCTAGTGACATTCTGTATGCGTTATATTAGGCATTTAAACATGGACTTGGATCATGCATGATTACTAACACGTTCTTGTTTTGACTCGGAGTACATTGTGAATATTTTATGATTTAGCATCTCGCATGAGTGTGAATGTTAACATGACGGCATGCTTACTATGTGGCTAGATGCTTATGTGATATAAACTGCCTGAATGCCTGTGGGTGAAGGTTGGATTGTTTGAGTTAGAACAACTCATTGAAATCCGTGTTTTAGCCTACTTGCGAGTGGCAAACATCAAACCATTTTCCAAACAAACGGATATGCAATGTTTCATTCCAAATTAGGCAATCTAGTCTATACTTGTTTGCTGTGCGCATAACGTAGTAATTCTAGGCTAATAATCAGAATAAGAACACATAACGTTTTCAAAATAAGATATCATGGTTAGTAGAGGCCGATCTTCGGATCGGGCGAGAGGGGGTGCTCATAGCTGACCTTCCCCAATCGTACCCAAGTTCCCGAGCCAAGGCAACTTTGGTGATGATGGACACTTGGCCTTTGGCACCGAGTCAGGGTTTCCTAAATTCCCCCATTAAAAATATTTAGGTGGCGACTCTGTATCTGGCAAAGCAGTCCATGTTTGGCACTTCTTTTAAAAAATCTGTTTTCTCAAAACGATTTGCCGGATTTGGACTCTTTGGTTCAGATTAAGAACCGTGACAAATTGAGTCCGAACTGTAACCCGTGAGGTCCCTCGCGGACTTGTTACAGTTTCTGGCGACTCCACTGGGGAGATTAGAGAGCTTGACTCGAACTCGTGATGTCCTGTTTTGACTACGCTTATGTATTTCTTTGCATTGCATGTGCATTGGTGCGCCTATGACGCCGTGTTGGCCATCTGCTATTCCTGAACGGTTTGCCAGAGGCTTGACTTTGTCAAAGCATGCCATAAGGCTGACCGGTTGCGGGCTCTGCCAGTATGGGAACACAAACCCCGGTTTTACAGGGGCACCCTTTTCGACCATTTGACCTAGTGCATATTCGGAATCCATAGTGACCATTCCAAACTAGGACAGGTTGCTTACCCGATGTTAGGTTGTTTGAAACCGTTGCGTGCGTAGTGAAACAGGCCCCTGACACACGGTAACAAACCCCACGGTGCCTTTTGCTGCAAATGTTGCACATGAGAGATGTGTCTTGGGAAGAATTTGAGGAGCCCGTGTTTTGCTTTTTCAAAAACTTCTTCTTTGAAAAGAAGCCTTGTCTTTTGTTACCTTTCCATTCTGTTGTTGGCTTGACTTGTCTAGCTATATTGGCCTCTGATATGATGGCCCTGTCTAGCACTCCAATGTAGGTTTCTAGCTTTAAGACATTCACTCTTTCAAGGATGTCACTTCGAAGCCCACCTTCAAAGTGTCTCGCCTTCTTATAGTTAGTGTCAATTACATGTGGTGCAAACCTGGCCAATTCAGTGAATTTGGCCTCATACTCGGCTACAGTCATACTGTCTTGTTTCAGTTCCATGAATTCTGCCACTTTCCTATCCCGGACACATTGCGGGAAGTTCTTGTCATAAAAGATTTCTAGAAATTTTGCCCAATCAGCATCTCTATAATTCTCACGCATTAACATCCACCATCTTCTTGCTTCGTTTTCTAGCGTAAAGGTGGCTAGAAGCACTTTCTGTGTATCTGAACACAGAAATACCTCGAACAGTTTTTCAATGTCGAGGACCCAAGCTTCGGCTTTCAAAGGATCCAATCCACTGTGAAACTGTGGTGGTTTCATTTTCTTGAACTCTTTGGTGAGAGCTATAATTCGGTCGTCATTCTGATTATCTGGCACAAGCGGTGCCGGAGGTGGTGGCGGAGGATGTGGTTGCTGCCATTGTTGTTGCCATTCTTGTTGTTGTCTCAATGTCTCTGCCATTTCCTGAATAAGTCTTTCCATTCTATCCAGTCTGGCAGTAGAAGATTCCTCTATCTCATCGCCTCTTGTTCTCACCATCTGATTAAACTTGCATTATTCTTTATACAAAGGTTCACAATTATGCATAGAACAAAAAAACATACATATTCAACTAATCCGCAATGCAAGTAAATCACAATTTATAACATATAGTTGTTCATATTAAAACAGTTAAGCGCATTCTCAATGCTTTCCAAATTCATACTTATGAATGCATCCTAGATCTTTTCTAGACGCTTATTGCTCTTTTGGACAAGTGTGTGAGTTATTAACTCGTGCTCTGATACCACTCTGTCATGACCCGAACCCACCCCCGTGGGTTAAGGACATAACCGGCCAGTAATCGTAAGACTACCTACGGCCTCAAACCAAACCAAACGTATTTTAACAGAGATAATGGGGGCCAAACGGAAGCAATTTAAAAACTTTGTCCTTAGAGCTGTGCTTACATGGGACGTCAAACAAGTCATACATATAAACATTAATAACTCACAACAGAATTAAAGTATCAAAAGTTCTGTACAGACAGGATCATTCAAAACTATGTCAACCCGTGAAACTATATACAAACATATATAGAACTTCGCCAACATGACAAAATATGACTACATAACAAAAGGGCAAAAATGGGTCTTGTGTGTGAGACACGAGGGCTGACTTTTCAAAACCTATGTTGATCCATTCAGGCTTTACTGGGGCTGGGTCGGGACCTCTCTTGGCTCACCTACAAACATATGAATGAGCGTGAGCGAAAGCCCAGTGAATAATATCAAATAAGGGAAATGCATGGAAATATTCTACAACAAACGGCCTGGGGCCCAATTCATTCATGTCAACTGGCCTTTGGCCCTTTTTAAACTTTCATATCGAACTGGCTCTTAGGCCTGTGTATCAGACTAGCTCTTAGGCCTTCATATCAGACTGGCTCTTAGGCCTTTCAAACTTTCATATTAAACTGGCACATAGGCCTTTCAAACTTTCATATTAAACTGGCACATAGGCCTTTCAAACTTTCATATTAAACTGGCACATAGGCCTTTCAAACTTTCATATTAAACTGTGTCCACCATTCAAATTAATGAACTTCACAAAACTTACATAGAAGTAGCAATTGGACAATAACGTATGTCA
The DNA here is from genome assembly GCA_036172215.1 of Camellia granthamiana. Taxonomy (NCBI): domain Eukaryota; kingdom Viridiplantae; phylum Streptophyta; class Magnoliopsida; order Ericales; family Theaceae; genus Camellia; species Camellia granthamiana. Next base: position 64,786,153 of record CM069912.1, read on the forward strand.
GATATTACTCACAGTGATCGGCTTGTGGGGTTGCCTTGGAGCTTGACCCTACATATCACATAACACATATGGGTCACAAATAATTCAATCCGTTCTTTAATTCACATATTCCTCTTTGGGCTTCTTTCTTGTCTCTTTAACTCAATTACAATGCTCAATGCATGCCTAAGAGTGCTTGCAAGTGAAAGAGAACGGAAAACGAACACAGAACGAGCATACAAAATTTTAGAAAACAGGGTCCTGCTCGAGCGTGGACTTCTCCTCTCGAGCGGACCCTTGAGGCCTGCAAAAGTACTAGATAGGTGAAATTTACGCTCGAGCGTTCATCCTGGCGCTCGAGCGGAAGGCCTCTCTATATGGCTCCCCACTCGAGCGTGAATATCCCCGCTCGAGCGGGAACCATGTCTGCAAAAAGTACTAGATGTGACATTTCTACACTCGAGCTTAAACTTGGACGCTCGAGCGGAAGTTCATCAAACATAGCTACCCGCTCGAGCGTGAACTTCCTCGCTCGAGCAGAAATCAAGGTTTGCAGAAAATACTGAGAGCACGAAATTCACGCTCGAGCGGCGGTTTCCCCCGCTCGAGCGGACATCAAATTTATGGGTTTTCCCAGGTTGTATTCTTGAGCTCAATTTCGACTTTCAACTAACAATTTATGCATTTTATGGCTCCAATTCCACACATACTTGTACTAACATGCTATAAATACCAAAACACACCCTCATGGAGCTCGATTTCACAAAATGATCACGTGCATGGCCCAAATTATACCAAACTCATTTTCATCATAACATATCCATGTATTCGAGGCTCCTACCCTCATAAATTGTGCATGCATGTGAAACATAACCCCCATTCTCATCTCTCATGATAAAATGATGGTCAAAACATGAATTTCAACTAAAGACTTACATGGATCATACATTGGGTGCTCAAACATGCAAATTCAAGGTAATCACATACATGCATGTATATACGATCTTCCATTTCAACAAAACAAATTCAAAACATGCTCTTGACCATTAATTAACTTTGAATACACAAGATTACACCTTAAGCTCATGAATTCAAGAATCATTGCTTACCTAGAGGCTCAATTCTTCCAATTTGTGGTCAAATTTAGAGTTGGACTTCAAATTTCCAAGCCTTCAAGATCAAAATTTGATTCTCCTACACTCTCTCTCTCTCTCTAGTTCGGTTCTCTCTTCTTAGAATTGAAGACCAGCCCAAAATGATATAAAAGAGGAGAATCAAATATAATAAGGCCCCCATAAGTTCCCACTCAATACATTATTTTATTATAAAGCATTTGGGCACTTAATTCATTAATTTAATCGATTTAATCTGGCCCGAATCAATTTCCAATTAAATTTCACCGTAAGTTCTAAAAATTATGCTAATCACAATGGCGCAATCAATTTCGGGTTCTATGGCCGATAAGGCCTTCAAATCAATTTCCAAACCAGATAATTAAACAAATATTCCTACGGTGAACAGATAGAAATTCAAAACCACATATTATCACATAACGACACACAAAATCATGTTAGACACATTATCATACACGTATTAAGGACCAATTAACAATTTACGGAACGGGGACATCACACTGTGCCTGGGCTTCTAACCCATAATAAAGTAAGAAAAACAAGTCGAACTTGGCCAGGGTCTGTATACAAGTCCTAAATCACTACAGAAAGAGGCAGAGAAAGAGATAATCCAACTAATCTATCAACAACAACCCAACAACAGCCTCAAGATCTCAAGAATATTTGAAAAAGAAAAAGAGAAAGAGATAGGAGATGCAAGAAGTTTAAAATGACAGTGGGGACTACCTTCGAAGCTAGCAGAGATAGGGCCCAAGCTGGTCACAAGCTCCAATCCAAGCTCTCTCAAGCTGATAAAGATCTTTTAGCTCCAAATCTCCAAGCTGGAAGATGAAAAAGATAGTCCAAGTGCATGGGTATAGAAAATGTGTATAAAAGCTAAAATTCTCTAAAGTTTCTCAATTGACCAACCAACCCTAATCTCTCTAAGAAGAAGGGTCTAAATAGGCTTGAGTGCTTGGAATATGCCATTTGATCCTCAAGGATAAGCATGACATATTCCAAGATACTAAGGGACACCTCATGAGAAATCTGTTCGGTTGACGTTAATTAGTTTTCATCGAACATATGTTGTACGGCCGACCAAGAATGGCCCATCACATATTCTCAAAAATCTGTTTGGCAGAGTAAAAAGGTTTAGGCATGCTCATCCAGACAGAAGTTGTCCGAATGAGCTTATCCGGACCAAAGTTGTCCGTTGTGTTTTTCAAAAGAGTGTCCGACTGACCAAGAGTTGTCTGGCTATACTTTTATCAAAAGGTTTCCCCATTTTCTCATTCATTCACACAGCACCCAAGTCTCAGGGCCAATAAAAAATGGGGTGTCTATAGATGGTATAATTATAATTAAAGAAAAATGTAAACATTATGCAAATTTACTTAGTATTGTATCAACAAGTGGTACTAGTCATCTAAAAATGCATGCTAATAAGCATTTACAAAGTCAATAATATGATATTAGAACTCAAATGCAATTAGGGAGTTTATTAGCTAGTAATTTGTCTGCATTTTCATATGATCCTGTATGTGCACAAGATATGGTAATTAATTATATTATTAAAAAAGAATGACCTTTTACTACAAGTAAATGTCCTGATTTTGTTGAAATGATTCAATGAGGTTTTGTGCCTCAATTTCAAAGTTTTTCAAAAAAATATCACTAGAAACTAGGGGTGTGCAAGGACCCATTTAAACCAACTTACCCGCCCGAACTGACCGACTCGTGGCTCACACGGACGGTTTCGAAGCTACATATGGTTGGCTACGGTTTTGAAATTGTTACATTCATGGGTTTCAATTCGAGTTACTGGTGCGAGACTGATGAAACCGCTTCACCCGAACCAATCCGATAACATCTCTTAAAATCTCATCCCTCCACATTTACACTTATCCCTAACCTCATGTCAATGGCTGATTCTTTTGAGATTCTCAAGAAATTGCTCAAATTACTTTTCTTTTTAGAAATAACAAATCAGCTTTTTATCTCCTGTATTTTCTCTCATCTCTCATCTCTTTTTTCTCTCCATATACTTATCTCTTAAAGCTAGGTTTCTCTATAATCTTCTAATATATTTTCAGAAAACACTCGAGAGACTCTCTCTTTCTCTCTCCCTTTCCCGAAACCCTCATATTTCCTAATGAAATTCATACTCTCAAGTCCTCTCTATGATTCTCTCTTTATTTTGATATCTTCTTTGGCCTCCATTGATCTCCTCTCTTTCAAATCTCTTTACTTGTTGATCGATGGTATCAGACAAGCTTTGATCGATGGAGGGCTGTGGGCGGCGATGCGATGAGAGACATCAATTTTAATAGTGCATTTTCTAATTTATGGCGGGATTCGATGGGTTTCATCTCTTTTTCACTCTATCAGATCTCCCATGTGTGTGTGTGAATTGTGTGTGTGTGTGTGTTTTTTTTTTCAGTTTTTTTTTCCTTTCAGGCCTGTAATCAACAATTTTTGACTGCACTATGTATTTTTTTTTTTATCATCAAGGCTTATTATACGTAATTTATTCTATTTTGGGGATATAATTCGGTTTAAAATGAAACCGATGTAACCGACAGGTAGGAATGGCAATGGGGCGGGCCGGGGCCGAGAATCATACTCCCCGTCCCTGATCCCCGATGGAGAAAATTTCCTCGGCCCCGACCCTGGCGCCGATCCCCGATGGGGAATCTATCACCATCCCCACTCCCGCCCCTATCAGGGATTGGGTTTCCCCGACCCCGAAAATTTCCCGCACAGAAAAAAAAAAAAAAATTCATCGGATCGACATCAACATCATCATCAACAACTAATCAATATCATCAACAACATCTACAACTACAATTGGATCATCATCAACATCAATAACAAATAGAGATCAACAACATCAACACAACAATTACAAAACTCAGATCTAGAGAGAGAGAGAGACATCAAACAGTGGCGATAGATATCTTGGGATCGATCTGCTCTGCCTTCACCTTCTCTGAGAGTGATCGGAACTAAGAGAAAGAGAGGTAGTAATGGAGATGGATGGTGCGATCGAGATATAGAGCTTAACGGAGTAAAAGACGGAGTCGTTGAAGACATCACAGCGGAGATGGATGGTGCGATTGAGATGAGAGAGAGGAGATAGTTTCAGAGAGTAGAGGAGAACGAGAGAGAGACGGTGGGTGGTGCGATGAGCGAGTAAAGAGATGAGAGAGAGAGGAGATAGTTTCAGTTTCAGAGACGAGAGTGAGAGAGAGTGAGAGAGAGAGAGAGAGTTGAGTTAGATTAGATAGATAGATATAATATTAATATAACCTAAACACATAGATAGATATAATATTAATATAACCTAAACACATATATATACATATGGGGAAGTTTCGGGGAAATTTCGGGGGCGGGGCCGGGGTCGGGGGAACCTATCACCGTCCCTGGCCCGAAATTGATCGGGGATTTAATTTTAAATACCATCCCCGTCCCCATAGGGGTATTTTCGGAAAAAAAAACCATTCTAATCGGGGTTGGGGGGTTAGGTCCTCGTCGGGCCGGGTTCAAATTGCCATCCCTACCGACAGGAAAATTGAATAAAAGAGCGGACAGTTTTGATCATGCTTTTGGTCGAATACGGGTGAACATATATGCAATTCAATGTGCTCAGTTCGGATGACAGATCAATGGTCAACCAGACCCAACCCGAGCCATGTACACCCTTACTAGAAACAAGATATTAAAGAAATTTCATGATATTAAAATTAAATTATTTAACATTTTTTAAGATTTCTGATATGTGGAAGTCAAATCAAGATTTAGAATATCAATGCATCACTGCACATTATATTGATAATGACTAGAAATTAAATAAGTGAAATTTTTTTATTTAAATTAGTTGAGCTTCTATACATTGATGAACAACTTGGGGTAGAAATAAGAAATGTATTATCTGAATGGGCTTTACAAAATAAAATATTTACTATTAGTTTAAATAATGCAACATATTACAATCAAACTATAGTGCATCTTGAATCAACTTTACAATTACCTCTTTATGGTGATTTATTTCATATTCGCTGTTTTGTTCATATTTTAAATTTCATTATTAAAGAAGTTATGAATGCATATGAGGATTCTGTAGTGATAATAAAGCAAGTAGTTCTTACTATTAATAGCTTTACTCATCGAATTTTATCATATAAAAAACTATGTCAACCAGAAGGTTTGAAATGTAGAAAATTACCTTTAGATATAGACACTAGGTGAAATTCAACGTATGATATGTTAAAGTTAGATTTAAAACAAAGAAAAGCAATAGATCTTCTTCTTCTTCTTCTTCTTCTCCTTTTTTTTTGAAACAAATGCAATGACAGGAGTATTGAAACCCAACTACACTCTTCATATGTGACTTCATTCCTCTCAATATTCTTTGTAGCACAAATATTTTTCAAAGCTAGATTTAATGTGTGCACCACACAAGGAGTCCATAGAATATGAGGGAATTGAGCTTCAATGAGCTGTCCGGCTGCCTTACAATTAGGAGCATTATCCGTGATGACTTGAACCACATTACTTGCCCAAATCTCATTAATCACTTCTTTCATCAAATTTGCAATGAAATATTTGTCTTTAATTTCTTCAGAACAATCAACTGCCTTAATGAACATAGGCCCACTTTCACTCACTGCCATAAAATTAATCAAAGGCCTTATTTGAGAATCACTCCAACTATCACTAACAATGCTCACCCCTTTTTCTTTCCATGTGCCCCTAATTGGTTGCAACAATTTATCAATATTTGCCCTATCCTTTTGAAGTAATGTGGTTCATAACAAATTATAATCGGGAGGCAAATATCCAGGAATATTATGATTTGTAGCAAATGTGTAAGAGCTAACATAGTAAGGATTTCTTGCAAGATTAAATGGTACCCCCCCTCCCCCGCCGAGTAGAACATCCTAGCAATTTCAAAATGCAATTGCTCTCTATTCTTTATGTTGAAAGCTTTCTCAATAGCAGTCCCACTCCCACTAGCACATGTTCTCCTCTTCTTTGATTCATAAGCATAATTACTACCCATTAATACACTAGAATGAGACAATGGTACATTTTTGGGATGAGCATTTTTAATTCTTAGTTCAGCAGCATCATTCTCACTTTGCAGTTGTGAAAGTTTTTGACTTGTAACATTCTTACAAGCACCAATTCCTTTCCTGGGAGTTTTAACAGGTGTGCCTTTACTCTTGTATATGAACCTTTGAAAATATTATTACAAAAATTACATGGTAATTGGTAATTTCCTACTCCTTCCCCAGGTTTTTCTAATTTAGTTATATACTTCCACAATGGTTTATTCTCATCAAAATCATCATCAGGTATATCATTAGAACTACCACCCGTAGTAGCCATTGTTTCAGAATTAAAAATTGGTTCCTATAATAAAATTAATAAACACACATTATTAAAATTAACAAAACTAATCAAAAAAAATTTATATACTTAAACAATAAAGGCATAGAGAGAAAAAAGAAAATAGAAAAAAAAATAGAAGATCGAGAGAGTGAGAGTGTGAGAGAGAGAGAGAGAGAGAGAGAGAGAGAAAGGGATGTTACACTCAGTAGTCACTCACCATAAAAAAGAAAAAATATAAAATAAAATAAAAAATAAAATGAGACAGAGAGAGGGTAATTGCGAGAGAGAGAAAGAGAGAGAGAGAGAGATAGCGACTGAGACAGAGAGATCGAAGAAAAAGAAGAAGATCGAAGAAGAAGAAGAACGAAGTAGAAGAAGAATGAAGAAGAGCAGCGAAGGTGTACCTTAGATAACGAATGATGAGCGATGACGGACGACAAGCGACGAACGACGACGGATGACGAGCGACGAATGACCGATGACGAGTGACCAGGTCTTCTCTATTTCTCTTCTGTTCTCTATTTCTCTTCTGTTCAAACTCGATTTAGGGCAAATATTGTTTTCTTTTTGTTTTTTTACAAATCAACCCCAAAGAAGTTTTTATAAATTATGAAATTAACCTCGAACGTGTTTGGAAAGTGTCCGAACATGTCCGGATGTAAAAAAAAAAAAAAATGGGACACTCTCTGCTACGTGTCGAACACGTGTCCATCGCGTGTTCGTGTCCTATAGGTGTCCGACATTGGTACGGAGCCCTCAGAGAGGTGTCCGTGCTTCATAGATGGTTGAGAAAGAAAGAGAATAGAGAAAAAGTGATTGATTGATGTGTAATAGAGAAAGAAGTAATTTTGGAATTTTTTTGATAAAATTTGTAACCAAACATGTTTTTGGAAATTTTCTTCCAAAAACATGTTTCAAAATACAAACCAAAAACATCCTAAGAAATCCCTCTGTTTATAGAAGACAAGAAGCATGACAACAACCATCGCAAGCTCTGCCATCCCATTAAACATCATATTCATACGACTAAAGAAAAGAACTCTAAAAAATTTTCCTCCATCTGCCAAGGTGCTAGATGGCATTGTTTCCCAAAACAACATAGTCATGGCTATCATGACATAATTGTTATCTGAGTAATCTTGAACAGATGTACAAAACTGTTACGCTTCATTAGCAACCACTCTCTATCAAAACATGCCTTAAAGAGTTCCCTTTTGGAGATACCATACTTTTTTGTCACCAATGCAGCTGGGTGGGCTCTTGATTTATCCTAAGGAACACTAAGATCTATTTCTAGTTGTTGACCAATACGAAATGAGTTGAAGGCCTTAGCAAATTCAGAAACTGAGACATATATGTAAGGTTTGTTCTTCCTAAACCAATATTGTTCTTGATCCTTCTTGGAAGTCACTTCTTGTCACGACCCAAACCCGCCCCTATGGGTTTAGCACCTTAACTGGCCAGTAATCCGTGATTATCGAAGGCCTGTTTAATAGTAATGACAGTAATATAGAGTACAGGGGCTGGCGGAAGCCAAAATAGTAATAAAAGATGTCCAATGAGCTGTGACAGTCCGTATGAAAAAAGACCTTTCATAACATATTCACATTCGAAACAAAGCAGTATGTACATACATATACAAGCATTCAGGTTAGGGACCAAATCCCTACCATAACAGTACAGTACAAGTCTATACAGTATATACAAGACAAAAACAGAAAGGGGGAATCTAAAACACCCCAAAGCAGCCTTGGCTTGGCAGAACCTCGCAGTGAGGCACAATGGTTGGCTTGACAAAACAAGAGCTAACCCAATGCTCCTAGCTCCGGTCCGGTGCCTGGACACCTACATATATATATATAAACAGTGAGCTAAAGCCCAATGAATAACATATGTGTAAAGAGGTTCAGAATGAACGTCCTTTCAGTATTTAAAACAATCATTTGAATAGTATATCAGTTATCTGATCGTAGCAGTCATAAGTGGTACATCCAATAGCAAAACAGTACAGTAGGTCTTAACCGACCGAATAGTCAGTTGATGGCCAGCATATCAGTAAACAGTAGTGGTTCCAACATGGAAACCGACAGAGATCTCTGTAACAGTAGCAGTAACAGTACAGTAACAGTAAATTGCTATGGATGCCACGAATACAGTTCGCAAATAGGACAAACATTCATTCAGTAAGAAATATCATTTCAGAAAGTAGTACAGTTGGTCATTCAAAAAATATTCATGATTGAATATATCTTTACAACATTGTTACTCACAGAGTTCTGGGCTACAAATAGGCTAGTGAGCGTCCTTGGGTGCCAACCCTACAGTTACAGAATGAACACACACTAAGTTACACACTTGGGAATCAATGACTTAGTCCCTATCTTGACTCGGTGTGGTTTTACGTCAATATCCTCATTAAGATGCTTTAAACGCCTAGGAATGCCTAGGATGAAATGATGATGCAAAGATGTACTTAAAAACACTTTTCAAAATTTTCAGAAAACAGGGGTCTCGCTCGAGCGTGGCTTTCTACGCTCGAGCGGACACGCACAAAGGATCTTCGCTCGAGCATGACTTCCTTCGCTCGAGCGGACTGTAAATTACAGTAAAAGTACTGGATGCACAAAAATCACGCTCGATGGGCGCTCGATCCACGCTCGAGCGTGAGACACAGGTCCTCGCTCGAGCGTGAACTCTCTCGCTCGAGCGGACTGTAAACATATGAAAAGTACTGGATACATGCATTTCACGCTCGAGCGTTACTTTCCCCGCTCGAGCGGGATGCATGTATTCACAGTGTATGCTCGAGCGTGAAGTCTTACACTCGAGCGTGGGTTCAAAATCTGGAATTTCCAGATTGAACCTCCAAGCTCAAATTCAACTTTTAAAACATCAAATCCGATCATTTTGGGCTAATTTTCTGGAAAACACTTTAAAGCTCATAATATGACACGTTTCAAAGATTAATTTGCAAAACCCAAGCCCAAAGGTGAGTCAATTAAACACAATTTCAAAGAAAACTTCAAGAACATAAAGTGTATGTAATATGCATGTGTTCAATTGAAATCAAGGCTTCAAATACATGGCCAAATAACTCAATCCTTCCAAAAACATGATGAATTCATGAACTAAAATCAAAATATGAACATGCATGTAGCAATTTCATAGGAAAGACCTCAAAACTCAAGAATGTGCGCATGCATGCATAAATGTCTACTCAATTCAACACTTTAATATAATTCTTGACCCTAAGCTCCTATTCCTCCATGAACCATGCAAGAAATGACTTAAATTCACAATCAAGAAGATGGATTCCATACCTGGGTCTTGAATTCAAAGTCCACAAGCTCAATTATGCAATCTACTCTTCAATTCTTCTAATTTTCCAAGCAATTCTTGAAGAACTCTATTTTCTCCTATCTCTCTTTCTCTCTAGTCGGTTTTGGTCTCAAAACATAGGGCTGAATTATGGTGTATCAACATGTATGAGGTATAAGGAGTGTAGGTCTAGGATTGTCCACTAAGTGGCAAAATTGTAATAAACTCAAATTGATGTAATACAACTTTTTAATCTAATTTGACCATTCCAAATCACATTCTAATTAAATTTACCATAAAATCGCATAAATTCTAACTAGCATAAAATACCAATCACTTTCTGAATTGGCCGCCGATAAGGCTTTCAATTCGCAATTCAAAGGTAACACATGAACAGATCAATTAACAGTCAAACAGATAGAAATGCGCTTAAACTAATACACTCAATCAATCAGTTCATAATGTCAGTCAAATCAGTTACTTAATCATGCTCAGTCACAGTTTAGCAGTAATCAGTGGTATTATCAGTAAACAATGGTGAGGGTTGTCACACTTCTTGTGGAAAGTCTGCAACTTTTTTCCTTTCTGGGCATTTGAAACCCATGACTTCAAAGAAATCGAGGATATTATCATGTGGAACTTGATAAATAATTTGTCCTTCTGCAAATAATATGATGTCATCAAATAGATTGTAAGTCTCTGGACCTGGCTGAAAGAGAGAGATGATCATGGTCACATCCATTATATGAACCATTTGCCTCATGAACTTGACAATTTGAAAAGTGGTAGAACTGTCCAACCAAGTTGATATCTCATCCAGAAAAAGAGCTTTTTCTGGTCTAACTAACATCTCTCCTGAATTCAGTTAAACCAAAAAGGTGTTAGACAGGTGAATTAGCACAACAGCAAACTAACAAGAAATGAAAACAATTGATAAACAAATGGTGATTAGGCAATTCAAAATTATGATGAAGCTAGGCTGCTTTTTAAAATAGTAACACATACAACACAAGTCACCATAATCACCAGCATGTAGCAAAATTGAAGTGGATAGTACATATCTCGACACAAAATATGTAGAAAAGTATTTGCGGCAACTAAAAACTATAAAGCATCTAACAATTAAATAGAACATCAATTTCTTTGTCAATCATATCTATACAAGCATATTAGAAAGCTAAAAACAGATTCAGGGTTTAATGCCATTAAAACTAAAGACAAATGGCATGGCTTCTATAAATGAAGAATATTTCAATCATGCTTGAACCATTTCTAGAAATCATATGAAAACAAGAAGAATAATAAATATATCCCTTTTTAGATTTGAAAGCATACCAACGGTCACACACTTCTTTTGTCCACCAGATATGCCCCTTCTCATGTCATTGCCAACCATAATATCCATACAAATATCGAATCCAAGTATCTGTTATAAGTTTGTAAATAGTAAATTTTTGCTTTTTGTTTTTTTTTTTTTTTTAAAAACAGACTCTTGAATTAGAAAAATAAATGTAACAACTTGAAATCTAATCATTGAACCTTGAGAACATAATTTGTAGCCAAACTAGTTTCTTGGCCTGACACTGCTGTGGCCTTCATAAATGCATCAATATCAGGATCTGGTTTAATTCTTGCTTCTTTCTCTCATCTAGAGAGCTCCACTAGCATTTCATATCTTGTGCCAACCTCCAAACAACATCCTGAGAAATCCAATGTCTTTTTTTTCTGTCATCTCTCCATAGTGAAGATCATGTTGACTAATGTAAGCGCAAGTCCTCTGAGGAACAAATTCATTCAACTCATGACCACTGAAAGCAAAATATATATATATATGACAAGAAAGAGAAAAGAGAAAAGTGATTTGTATTCAATTCATGTATTTACAATACAAAGCTATGGGTATATATATAGGACTATGAGGAGTGCTACAAAGGAAAGAATAAGGAAAGTGAAGAATAAGGTAGGGAGAGAATAAGGTAAGATTTGAACATACCTCATAGGGAGGAGCCTATAATCTAAATATGGAATATATAGAATAATATATATATATATATATATTAATAGCCCCCCTCAAACTCAAGATGGCAAGGTAGAAATCAACTTGAGTTTGGAAACCAAATCTTGGAAACGTCCAGGTAGAAGTGTCTTGGTGAAGATATCAACAATCTGATCAACAGTAGAAATAGGAAGAAGATGTATAGTGCCTTGAGTAACATGTTGGCAAACAAAATGACAATCAATCTTAATGTGTTTGGTTCGATCATGGAAAACATCATTTTGCGTAATTTGTACAGCACTACGATTGTCACAGTATAGAGGAGTGGCAATGAAAGAAGTAACACCCATATCTGAAAGTAACCAGCGAAGCTAAAGGAGCTCCTGAGCGGTATCAGCAAGAGCATGATATTCGGATTCAGTGCTAGAGCGAGAGACCATGGTTTGTTTCTTGCTACGCCAACATATAAGAGAATCACCAAAGAAGAAACAGAATCCCGTGGTAGAGCGACGATCAGTCAGATCACCAGCTCAATAAGCACCGGAATATCCACGTAATAAGAGTACAGAACTAGAGGAGTAGTGAAGACCATGAAATTAAGTACCTTTAACATAGCAAAGAATACGAAGCATAGCAGCATAATGTGTAGATCGAGAGGCTAACAAAAATTGGCCAACAAGGTGAACAGCATGTGTAATGGCAGGTCGAGTAATAGTGAGATAAACAAGACTACCTACTAATTGTCAAACAAGGTGGCATTAGGAAGAAGTGTGCCGAGTCTGAAGGTTTGGTTGGGCTTAGGAGGAGCAATATCGAAAAAAGATGTGGCAGCAGTAGTAGTAGCAGCAGTAGAATGAGAATGAGCAGTGGATCGATAGTGATAATGGGGTCGAGATTGACCTCGTTTGGAACGATTGTCACGAGATTGACGATTAGGATTTTTGAAACAGCCACTCTCATAATGGCTAGGACCAGTCTTGTTGCACCACTTACAAATCCAGATTGGACATGTAAGTAAACCATGATCAGAGTTATGGCAATAAGTACATGATTGGGCAACGGACGATTTGCTCGGTTGATGAGAAGTAGCAAGAACATTATGAGTCTGTGGGGATTTGAGAGAACCAAGATGAGTTTCTTCAGAAAGGAGCTCGGAGATGGCATGTTCTAAAGTTGGAAGCAGATGGTGGTGGAGAAAAGAAGCTTGAACTGGTTTAAAATCATCCCGAAGAGCCATCAGAAAGGATATCAAGCATTGTTTATCTCGATATGTGGAGAACTAACTAGCATCTGCCTTACAGTTCTATTCAGGTTCAAATAGAGACAATTGATCCCAAATGGCATATATCTAGGACAGAAAAACATTGATAGATTGACTGGACTCTTGGCGCATGTGATGAAGTTAGCTAAGAAGTTGATATTGGTAAGCAAGAGCAGTGGTATTATAATGAGTCTTTAGAAAATCCCAGATTTCCTTTGCTATGTCAAAACGCCCAAATTGACGATTAATGGAGACAATCGAAGTATTACGGCACCATGTGATGACCTGATGATTTTTACTATCCCAATCATCAAGTCGTTCTTCATATTAAGAGGCAAGTTCATCAATAGTTTTAACAGGTTTGATAGTATCACCAGTAACAAGACACCATAACTTCTTCCCTTTGAGAAACTAGACATGGCTTGAGCCCAAATGATGTAACCATTAAGAATGATGGAAATTGGTTGGGCCATGTCATACTGATCCATAGAAAGCAATAGAAAAATGAAATAAAATAACAAGTTTTTTTTATTGTGTTTTTTTTTAAAGAGGAAAATAAATTAAACAGTGGCAAAAGAACTAAGACAATGAGTGAGGCGGATAGTAGCGTAGTGAGTCTCGGCGTATGTTAGTAGGAGTGGCACAGAGTCTGGCTGATGCGGAAACTAAGTGCGCTGACGTCAGCGAGCAGGAGGCTGGCATGTAGGGTTGATGTCAGCAAAAGGACAGAGGGCGCAGAGAAGTTGCGTGTGGCGTGTGGAATTACACGCAGAAGTTGAGGTGGCACATGGGAGCGCGTGAAGGGTCGATTGGCCTTGATTTTTGCACCGTTGCACTCCTGGTAATGAGAGGAAGAGTTTTATGTATTCAGAAGTTGATTTTGACAACTTTGGTTACTAGGTAGGTTGAGAAGAATAGAGACGTGTTGCTAAATTGTAGGTAGTGGGTGGACCAGTATTTGTGTACTGCTGGAACTAAGAGGATCAAGGATTTTGACCTAGTTCTGATACCATGAAAGCAGAATATATATATGACAAGAAAGAGAAAAGAGAAAAGTGATTTGTATTCAATTCATGTAGTTACAATACAAAGCTATGGGTATATATATAGAACTATGAGGAGTGCTATAAGGGAAAGAATAAGGAAAGGAAATAATAAGGTAGGGAGAGAATAAGGCAAGATTTGAACATACTTAATAGGGAGGAGCCTTTAATCTAAATATGGAATACACAAAATAATATATATATATTAACAACCACTATATGTAACTTTTCCAGATACCTATTGTGGGGACATATTTTTGGGTAGTCCACGTGGCCGAGGTTGTTAGCCAAGGTACCACGTGGGCGGACCATGATGCCAAGATATGGTGCAATAATACCAGAATCTGAGATATTTGGATAGAGGACTAGAATTCTAGATGACCTCAAACTACCTATTTGGATAGAGATGGGACTCTTGAGAAAGTTCATCTTAATCTGAATAGTGTGAGTTGTGATAGATGTTATCCTTGTAAAGGATAGAGTCCCATAAATTAAGACTTCTAAGGGAAGTTGGACACTGACCACTATAAAAGTGAGGTACCCCATGGGTCTAAGATGATGGGTCTAAGATGTGCTTTTTATGTTTTGTCTAGTGAGTTAAGCACTATTGGTTATCTTTGAGAGATATTTGATTACTGACTCGAGCGTCGGAGTGCCCCTGGATGAACGAACCACCACCGGATTCTTATCTTTCTGTGACAGGTTGTTTGGGTTTAATCTATTCTGTCGGTGCTCTCCAGCTGAGCTTCTCTTTGATTGTGTGGTCGGAAATCAACACCCACACCTATTCAATACTCATAGTCAGCAATAGGAAGAAAAGAATGAAAAGGATACATCATTATATAGCCAAACACACTAATTATTAACAAAGATAATTATTGACCAAAAATAAGAAACACACCCTTAGATTCTTATCAAGCTTCCCTGCAAGTCCTAGCAACAATGTTGTTTTCCCCGCGCCTGGTGGACCCAAAAGCAATGCCATCCTGAAAATCATGAAGTCAATAATTAAAAACACGAAGAGTGATAGAACATAGATTAACATTACCTACTTCAACAAAGCAACTAATCGTTGTATTCAATAGAAATAAGGAAAATTGTGTGGAATAATGGTTTCAGCAATATTTGGAAAAAAAAGAACCAAAAGGTAAATTAGTTTGCATTATTTATTAAAACAAAAAACAGAAATTGAAAGACAATTTTCCCTATATAACTATACAAAATAACATAATTCGAAACATTTTTCCATGTTACCTTCTTATCAATGTCTGAGTACATAGAAAATTTGTATTTTTCACCAGCAAATATTGCTTCAGAAATTTTTTAAACATTCTAAATTTTTTTACATAAGCAATATTAATTCTCCCACTCTATCATGAAAAAAAAACACACGCACACCTAACACAAAAAATTACCTTGATGGTTTCACTATGCCACTAACGTCTTTTAAGTATATTTTTCTCTTCTTAGAAGGGACAAGCCGAATTAGTCCAAGGGGCTACTGTTCACAAGAGGGAAAAACAATGTCAGTAGTCACCAAAGTCAAGCACAAAACTCATAGAAATGTAAAATTTTCCTTCTATTGTAACATTATTCATGGAACATCAAACAACATGAAACTGATAAATATAAAATAAAGGTAATAAATTTTTCTTGACAATTAAAGCAAAAATTTAGTGTTATCTTTTACTTGTTTGCTTATCAATCTACATGAAGATATGTAAATTTACTGATTCATTTTTATTCCTGAATGGCTTAAATTTTACCTATTCAAAATTTCTTAAGAAAAATGAAATACAAATGGGTAATTACTCCAAGACCCCTTCTAGAGGGGTGGAAGTTCTGCATTTTTATAGTTGAGGTGGTGGAAATATACAAATTCATAATTAAAAAATAAATTGATATTGGCTAATAGTTGAGGGGTATTGGTATAATTAACCCAACATAAATCGTAGTAAAGAATTTCTAAAGGCCTTTATAATTTTTGTATTCATTTTCTTCATTTTTGTTTTTGTTTTTGTTTTTGTTATTCTTATTCTTAGAAGCAAAATAATAGGAGAATTTTACAATACACACTCTTTATCATATGCATCATTCGTTATACTGTTTTCTTCTTTAGTTATGACTAATTTTCTTCTTTATTTATGACATTATTTTGATATGTTTAGTTATGCCTCATGTAGTGTTTAGTTATGACTTTTTCTTTTCTTTTTTTTTTTAGTTATGACACAGAAAGTATGAAATTATGTCATTTTCTCTTTTAATTATAAGGTGCATTTGATACACATCCTATAGTATTTCCTTAATAAGAAGTTAAAAAAAATCCATTGTTTTTACTTTTTTTCTGAAAATAATTTTAAAAAATTCAAAAATAACTTCTTGCTATATCAAAAAAAAAAAAAAAATCGCAAGAATTGTTTTCAAAAGTAGATTGCATACCAAGTTTTTTTTTGTACTTTTACACAATAAAAATAGGCCCAAGTGTCTCTTTCTAAATAATAATGGCAAATTGTGTAAAATATATGCCTTAATTATGATGCTTGTGATTTTTTATTATAATTTTTTGTGGTGTTATTTATGAATTGATGCTAAAATAGTTAATAAAGATTAAAAAAATGTTAAAATAATCAATAAGATAAAATATCATATTTTACATTTCAATAAATCACTTTAACTCTCACGACGGTCTATTCAACTATAAAAAAATCCACAAATTATTTCAAACACAACTTTTTTATCTCATAAAATAACTAAGAAGTCAACTAAAATAGCTAAATTCCCAAACGAGGCCTATAACTCATTGCGGTATTAGTTATGCTGGATTGTAACATGGATCATGAGCTATTGTGATTATTATACCTAGCATATCACCCGTGCTATGCACGGATTATGTTTACAATTATCTATATATGTGAATTGAGATTTTTAAATGTGTTCTTTTTTTTTTATTTTAAATGTCTTCTTTTTTTCCTTTTTTTATATTATATTAAAGTTTATTATTTTAATATTTATCATATGTGTTGAACTTTTCAAGGAATTAAATGTCTTTTTTTTTATTATATTATATTAAAGTTTAATATTTTGATAATAATCATATGTGTTCAATTTTTCAAGAAATTTTTTTTGTGTTTGTTCTTAATGCATTAAAGTGTTATTATGAGGGATAATAATCATATGTGTTGGGACTTTTCAAGGAATTCATATGTGTTGGATTTTAAAGAATTTTTTTTATACTTGTTCTTAATGCATTAAAGTGTTATTTGAGGGATAATAATCATATGTGTTGGGACTTTTCAAGGAATTCATATGTGTTGGATTTTAAAGAATTTTTTTTTATACTTGTTCTTAATGCATTAAAGTGTTATTATGAGGGTAAGAGTTGGGGGTTAGGAGAAGTTAATAAATGCTAAGGTTTTTTTGTTTTTTTAAATCAAAAAATCAGGAAATTTAGATTGGGAGATTGGAACTCCCACAAGGTTTGGGGTTAAAAACCCCATTTTGCTTAATATATAGTATAGACTAGCCTATCACCCGTGCTATGCACGGGATAATTATAGATATTTATATTTGTTTTATATTTTTTTTAATATATAAATTATGTTTTTTAAGATTTTTTTATAAAAATAATTTAACAATCTTATTACTAACCATAGTGTATGAGAGAAATTGAAAAGGATACTGCAGTAACTATACACAGATTGTATCTATAATTATTTGTATGAGGGGATTTTAAATGATGATCAGGGGATTTTGACCAAATTAATAAATGCAGGCATGTGGAAAGACATGTGGATTGAAAAAAGGTAATAAATGCTGATCAGGGGATTTTGACCAAATCAATAAATGCTGAGTTTTTTTTTTTAATAAAAAATTTAGAAAATTCAGATTGGGATATTGAAGCTCCCACAGGTTTTGGAGTTAAAAACCTCCTTTTGCTTAATATCTACTATCATATCACCCGTGCTATGCACGGATTGTGTTTACAATTATCTATATATGTGAATTGTGATTTTTAAATATATATTTTTTAAATGTCTTCTTTTTTTTCCTTTTTATATTATATTAAAATTTAATATTTTGATAATAATCATATGTGTTGGACTTTTCAAGAAGTTAAATGTCTTTTTTTTTATTCTATTATATTAAAGTTTAATATTTTGATAATTATCATATGTGTTGGACTTTTCAAGAAATTTTTTATGCTTGCTCTTAATGCATTAAAGTGTTATTATGAGGAATAATAATCATATGTGTTGGGACTTTTCAAGGAATTCATATGTGTTGGATTTCAAAGAATTTTTTTTATACTTGTTCTTAATGCATTAAAGTGTTATTATGATGGTAAGACTTGAGAGTTGGGAGAAGTTAATAAATGCTAAGATTTTTTTTTTAAATAAAAAAATCAGGAAATTTAGATTGGGAGATTGGAGCTCCCACAAGGTTTGGGGTCAAAAACCCCATTTTGCTTAATATATAGTACTAGCCTATCACCCGTGCTATGCACGGGATAATTATAGATATTTATATTTGTTTTAGATTTTTTTTAATATATAAATTATGTTTTTTAAGATTTTTTTCTAATCACTAACCATAGTGTATGGGAAAAGTTGAAAATGGTACTGCAGTAACTATACACGAATTGTATCTATAATTATTTGTATAAGGGGATTTTAAGTGCTGATGAGGGGATTTTGACCAAATCAATAATTGCAGGCATGTGGAAAGATATGCGGATTGAAAAAAGTTAATAAATGCTAATAAGGGGATTTTGACCAAATCAATAAATGCTGAGTTTTTTTTTTTTTTTAAAATAAAAAATTTTAAAAATTCAGATTGGGATATTGAAGCTTCCATAGGCCTTCGGGGTTAAAAACCCCTTTTTGCTTAATATATAGTATAGATATAGATAGATAGATAGATAGATATATCTTTTTATTTTTATTTTTATTTTTATTTTTGTGTGGTTTCTATTCGGTTATTTTTTTTTCAATTTATTTAAGATGGAGTTGTGGGTATTTTTTTTTTTAAATTTAATTTATCTGTGATTTCCATTTGTTTTTAATTATTATTATTTAGGTAAGTTATGATGTGAGTTAGATATGTGATAGACATGTGAGTTTTATTGATTTAAAGTTTATTTAGATAAACTTTAAAGATTTTTTTTTAGTTTTTTGGTTTTTTTTGTTATGTTATAATATAATATATAAAATATAGGTAGATATCTACAAATGCTGAGGTTGGGTTGGGAGAAGTCAATAAATGCTAAGATTGAGTTGGGAGAAGTCAATAAATGCTGTGGTTTTTTTTTTTTTTAAACAAAAAATTAGAAAATTAGGATTAGGAGATTAGAGCTCCTATCTGATTTTTTGGGGAAGAGAAAATGAGTGCAAGTTTTAATATTTTTTTTTTGAAAATTTGTGAGAGAGATTAGGAGAGAGAGATTATGAAATATTTTTGTTATTAAATAAATAAATCAGTCAATAGTTTTTTTTAATCTATTTTGTAAATTAAAAATCAATAATTTTGGAAAATTAATTAATTTGTCCCATTAAGTGATTTAAAATTTTGATAGATATACATAAAAAAAAAACATAATTATATTATTAAATCATAATTCAAATTTAGATGTTATATCTTTTTGAGATCTATAGCTAAATTCTTATCTTTTTTATTTTTTATTTTTGTGTGTAACCATAGTTTATGGGAGAAATTGAAAATGATGTTGCAATAATTATGAGAGAAGTCAAAAGGGATTGTGGGTTGGGAAAAGTCAATAAATGCTGAGGTTGGGTTGGGAGAAGTCAATAAATACTGAGGTTTTTTTTTTTTTAAATCAAAAAATTAGAAAATTAGGATTAGGAGATTGGAGCTCTCACAGGCCTTGGGGTTAAAAACGCTATTTTGCTTAATATATAGTATATAGATTGAAACAATAAGTCTGGCAACCTAGACTTATCCACCCAGATTTTTCTGGATGGGTGGTTGTGTGATGAAAATCAAATTTGTATAGTATGGGGTCCATATGTAGGATAAATTTGAATCACAAAATGATAATTCTCAATAATTTCTAAATTGATAAATCTGGGTTTATAGTATTACTGTAATAAAAAATGTCTTTAATTATACCTGTTTAGTTATGACTAATTATCTTTTTTAAATTATTATTGAAAAAAATTATGATTACGGCAATTTACATATGATTCACACCTTTTTAGAGATATATATATATATATTTTAGAATGACTGATAAATAAATCATATCAAGAAAATTGAGTCTCTTGATACAAAGTACAATTGTTTATTCTCTTATTAACACAAATTTTTTATAATTATTCAAATGAAAAAAAAAATAATAATTCTCACAAACATTTAATTAAAAAAAATTATTGGGGTTCTCTTAAATTCAAAGTTTGAGCTTAACCATTATGATAGAGTATGTGGAACTCATCACTAGTTATGTTTTAATGATTTGAACAGTTCGTTTTGTAAAATTTTTTGTGCCTATCATTCAAAAGGTACATCCGATAATAGTGGCATTTTTATTTAATCACATTTATTTCTGAAAAAATATATAAATATATTTTTAAAAATAAACTATTCATTTTTTTTTTAGACAAATGTGATAAAATAAAATGTATGATTATTCGATAGATCTTAAAGACAATAAATAAAATAAACTCTATATAATAAATAATTTAAATGATCAAAATCATAACCTTAACATAAAGGTAAAGCTCAGATTTTGAAATTGAGAGAATCTCATCCTAAAAGAAAAACATACCTCGATTGCGTTCAAGGTGGCATTAAACAGAGCAGGAAGTGCTCTGCTCCCAACGTATACATCTCCCTTAATTGACAAATGCTCATACCGCACTTCAATCATCGGAATCTCAATTCCCACTCTGTTGTATCAATCATAACAAAATTCAACTACATCAAACCAAGATTTTTCTTAACCATAATCTCACAGTTCAATTACTCCTGTATCCATGTATACATAATATATATTTATAGAGAGAGAGTAAACCTATCAGTCCTGTCGCTAAGTCTCTGAAGAGACTTGTCGTTATCATCTTCAACAACCTTGAGTATACTATCCATCAAGTCCAGATCCTCTCCAGCTCTCTCTCGGGTCAACGGCTAGGATTTAGCCACATCACCCCTAACGAAATCTACAACTCAAATTAGCTAACCAAAAAAATAAAAAATTGAATTTTTTTTTCGCACAGCAAAACAGAGTTTCCCTCCTATATATTTCCATTTACTTTTTCCCTCCCTCTTTAATTCTAGTGGAGCGACGACTCCATCTCGTGACATTGACACCGGCAAACATCGATAGCTCCTTCTCGGTCTCTCTCTCTCTCTCTCCCCCCCCTTTGTCTGTATCCTTCTCCCTCAGCACATCATCCTTACTCCGAAGATTTCAACCGCGAATGCACTGTACTTCATCAAACTTAAGGTAATATGTTTTTTTCAGTGATTTTTTTGTCAAGATTTGCACTGATTTACACTGCTCAGTTTGTGTAAATCAATGAAGCATTATAACGCAACGGAAAAAATATGAGAATCATACCTTCTATTGAAGAACCTCGTGGATAAATCACGTGCTTCCTAAATCTGATCAGTCAACCCAGCAGTGGGGTGATATTACAATGGTGAATATCACCCACACAAATCACAGTGCAAATGGTTTGATCGTTGTTTTTGGGGGAGAGTCAGAGAGAGAGGAGAGTCTGGGAAAAATTGGTTATGGGTAAAAACCCCATAACGTATCTGATATACGTATCTGATTCAATATATTAGATTAACCATATAATCTGATATATAACCAATATTTTATCTATCTATCTATCCATATCTATTGATATGATAGATATAGATATCCTGAATGGTTATCTAAATAAGTTTTGAATTTAAATTCAAACTTATATGGATAAGGTTCAAAAGGTTCAGGTTCAAAAAGAGCAAAGGGTCATGCCACATGGGCGCCCAATTTCTAACAGTTTGGTATTTATATCAAGATTTTTCATATATGCAAGGGAAGAAAATTACTTACAGTTATTGTCAGTAATTCAAGACTGGCTTTTTTTTTGGGAATTTTTTGAGCTGAATATGAAGTCAATTTGCATATATTAGCATAATTTTCTTCTCTTGCTTTTGTAAATCAAATTTTTAATTGCTTTCTAAGAACCATCACAATTGACATTTGCAGGAACTTTTATATTTTCCGGTCTGCTTTGAAGTTTTATTTATTTATTTATTTATTATTAATGCATACGATTGTTAACTATATATAATTTAATGAATAAAAAACCCATTTCAGACTAAGAAAATGAATGTTTAAAGTGGTGTAGAACAAAGGAAACACAAAAAGAAAAGGAAGAAGTTGGAAGGAAGCTTTTGAAAATGAAAATGACAATCTTGAATGGCAGATTATCAACAATCCTCCCCAAATTTTTGTTTGATTGATTTATTTATTTTTTGGGACCTATTAAACAGTGAAAATGGCATATTATCAATCATCCTTTCCACTGAATAGGAAACCACATCATTGTTTAAGTTTTGAAATTGTGAAGAATTTGGGGGAAACAACTAGAGAATGGTTTGCAAACACGAAAAATCTTGATATAAATACCAAATTGTGCAGATCAGTGCAAATCTTGACCCAAAAAAAAAAAAAAAAATCACTGAAAAAAAAAACATATTACCTTAAGTTTGATGAAGTGTAGATCAGGGCTTTGGTTCGCGGTCACTAGAGCTCTGGTTCACGGCTGAAATCTTCGGAGTAAAGATGATGTGTTAAGGGAGAAGGAGACAAATAGAGGGAGAAAGGGAGAGACCGAGAAGGAGCCGTCGATGTTTGCCGCCATCGATGTCACAAGATGGAGTCGTCGCTTCACCAGAACTCAAGAGAGAGGAAAAATGTGAATGGGAAGATATAGGAGGGAAACTCTGTTTTGCTATGCTGAAAGAAATTCAAATTTTTTTTTTATTTGGTTAGCTAATCTAAGCTGTAGATTTCGTTAGGGGTGATGTGGCCAAATCTTGGCCATTGACCAGAGGGAGGGCTGGAGAAGATTTGGACTCCTCTCCATCGGCAGTTGTTTATGTTGCATTTCGAGATTGGTGACATCTATCTCATCATGGACAACTTTACCATTATCGAGAACTTTGGTTAGCATCCCTTTACTCATTCGGTCGTACGTCGAGAGCCTCTCAATCGCCGCCCACATCAGCTCTGTCTCGTCGTCCTCCTGTTGTTTAAAAGAGGTATCTCTTTTAAACTCCTCCGGATGCTTGCCGATCTCGCCAGATCGTCTCCGGCCAATGCCGTTATTGCGATCCACTGGAAGATTCAGATTCAAATTTACATCAAAACACCAAATCAACAACAACAGGTAATGATTTTTTTCGAACATTCAGCCTGCCGAAAGATTCATAAATCTAATGAGTATTGATAGGAATGACTTCAATGTATCGCAGTCTCAACTCAACCAACTTCGAAACTAAAAAATGTAAAATATAGTATATACATATATATAGTATATATTTCCCCCATGTTAGTGATCTTAGATGAGGGATATATATATAGAGAGAGAGAGAGAGAGAGAGAGAGAGAGAGAGAGAGAGAGAGAGAGAGAGAGAGATGTGAAGACTTTGGTAGGGAGAGAAAGATGAGAGGGCTCGAGAGAGAAGAGTGCATTGCGTGTGTTGCAAGGGTGGAACAATTATTATGACAGTAATGCCTTGTAGCTTGAAAATGGAGGGACTCGAATAGTCTGAATGGGTGTTTATTGAACAACCGGTCGAATGATCGGCCGGACGATTACTTAGACGACTGGATGAAACATTTGTTTACTGCGGTTGTTACCTTGTTTACTGCGGTTGTTACCTTGTCAACCACGGCTATCAGCTTTTTCGCCAGATGACTGGCCGAACGACCGGCAAGATGAATTTTATGCCATTCAGGCCAAGCTCAAATTCAAACACAATAGTGTTCTTACTCGAAATGTGAAGATCCAAAATAGGGCACCAATTTCATTACATACGGATACAGAGTTGCTGCTATGCCTTTAATACAACACCATTTTGCTGCCTCCTATTAACTCTCATATTAAGGAATTTTTGTATATCAATAAGGAGCTCGTTTTGGATTTGGGTTAATTTTTTGGTTTCCTAGGGTTAAAAAACTTCATTTATGATAGACTTTTTGACTTTTGTAAGAGAAGAAATGAAATGATTATGGGTTGAATGTGACATTTTGTCCTATTTGACTAAAATAACATATTTTGTTTTATATGGCTATTTTATCCCAAATGTTCTTCCCAAACCAGCTCAGGATATTATGTGACATTATTTTTTATCAATCATAAATGTGTATATTTTTATTATTTTTCAAATACCTAACATAAATATAGTGGACCTTACTATCAAATTCAATCATAATAACAGAAGATATTATATGATATATACCCTATTTATGTACAAAAATTACTCCTGATATTTCTCTTTCAAATTCTAATTGCTTTTCTCACCCTCAAAACTATTTTTTTCCCCTGATCGTCTAAGTCTTCGGTTCCCTTACAATATATATTTCTCATTAGAAAAATAATACACAAGTTCACTTTTTAAATTTATTTTCTAAATTTAGTGACGTTTAACATAGATGATTGACTAATGAATAGAGAAAAAATATATAATTGATTATCACATCATTAGATTTGAAAAGTATCTTTTTTTTAAAAAAAAAAAGTTACGATAAAATGGATTGTCTATTTTAAAAATATATTTGTTGTTTATTTTTTGAAACCAAATGTAATAAAAAAAAAAAGTTACGATTATTAGATTAGACTAATTTTATGCATATATAATATACATTAAGGGTCTTACAAGTTGAACGGTTCAAATCATCGAAATATAACCCGTAATAAATCCTATAAACCTCTCAAATTCTCTCATATTGAGATTTCAATATAAAAAAAAGGAGAAAAAGTTCTACCCTTGATTTTAATAGTCTTGATCGATGTTCTAAAATTTTGCCTATAAATTCATTTACAATAAAGTTGTGAAAACTACAATTGTTTCCTAAGCACTCACGGGATTTTAAAATTTTGGATTTAAGGTGAAAGTTAGCTATTTTAATTAATTTTTTAGTTTTTTTAATTATTTTAATTTGGTTAAAAAATTATGTTTATATAGATAGTTGATTTTTTTTTTTGATAATTGATTTGATAGTTATGATAAAAAAAATAAATTATAAATTATATGTGATATTTTATTTTATTAATTATTTTAATTTATTTTATTTTTGTTGACTATTTAATCCAATTAACCATTCCCAAACAGAGGGCCTAAATGTATGAAAATTTATTGACTTATCTGGCGATTTTTGAAAAATGAGTTGTCCTTCCTCAAAATCAAATTGTGCTTTTGGATGCCAACTCACTTGAGATATGTACGGAGTATGTTAATTATTTTTGAGTGAGAGGAATGTTTGGTTTAACTCAAGTTTTAAAATATTGAGACTGTGTTTGGTTGTGCTCTCCAAATTTATTTTCACTTGTCTATTTGCGTTGCACGTTTGGATACAAGTTTCAAAATATAATTTCATCACACAGTTTAAAATGCAACTCTACTTCTCATTTGGCAGATTTCTCCGTTTCGTCTTCTCTACTCTAAAAAGCTTCCAAACGTACATATTCTCTCTCTTCGGTCTTCTCCATTTCTGAAAAGCTTCACGTGCAAAGAAATTTAAAACTAAAGATCATAACTCAAGATTTTTCACAGGTCGTCTTCCTCTCTTTGAACTGAATTGTGACCTTCAAATCTAAACTATGCCTGTAAACCCCCTTCCCACCCATAAATTCGCATGCACCAGCTCCCATAAATCAACTGAGTTTCACCTTGTTTGTTGTGAAAGGTTCACCCTCCGGGCAACGAAACAATGACAACAACGAGGTAAAGTAAATCACAAATTTCTCTCAAAATATATATGGGTTCTATATATAACTCAGTGATTTCCTGCTTCATCTCCAAATTCATCCCCAAATTTATTTGTCTCAGGCCAAATTTGTGAAGCGTATTCTCAAATCAGACGGCCGAAGAAACGTACATCCACCCACTCTATCCACTCCGTCACCGGTGACAACTATTCCACTCCTACTACTCCGATACGTATATCCTTCAATCGATCTGCAATGGAATAACTGAGAAATAGAAATGGATTCTCTGATTTGTCCAAACGGTGCTGAGCCGGTCATCCACTAGGACAACTGGCCGGTCGTCCTCTCAGTCTTCCGGCCGGTCGACTGCCATTTCACTACTCCCACCTCTGGGTTGACCACCACTCACCCCTTTGCTGCTTCTCTTCTTCTGCTCTCCTTCTACTTATTGTCTATTGTGTGCACTTCATATAAAACACTCTTTCATAATGGATTTGTGATTAATATTATGCTTTTTCTTGTTCATCTGTTTTTCCTAACACTGTTTAACAATTTCAATTAATGAATCTTTTATTCAAACTGAAACTTAATTGTAGATGATTCTTGCATTGATTCTGAAAACTCAAGTTATATGATAAATTATGCTTAGGACTTACCTTGTTATTTTTCAATATCCACTTAAGCTTAGTTTAGATATAAATTGTGTGTTGTTAGATGGATAGCAACATTTTAGATGATAATTAGGACACAAGAATGTAGAGCTCCAGAATTGAAATGAAGCTAATAAACATGTTGAGAGAAGAGGTACATAAAAACCAAACAAAAGGTCGTAGTACTGTGTGGACAGTTAGGCATTGGAACCGCTTTGCAATTGAGTTGCAAAATCTGCAGGGGTTTCGATATACAGCAAAATGGGTGAGACAAAAATATCAGCTACTGAAAGCTGATTACCAAACTTTTAAGCGACTTCAAGCATAGACCGGTCTGGGATGGGATCATATTGTAGGAACGGTTATTGCATCTGATGCTTTTGGGATAAAGTATTGAATTAACCTGTACCCTTTTCAATTTTTTTTGTAAAATTTTATCACATGTACAATACACTTATTTTCAAAATTTTCAATTGGAGGTAGGCAACAAAAAATGTAAAGAAATTTAGGACGAAAGGATTTGAGTATTTTCATGAAATGGCCAAAATTGTTAAAAACCGCTGTGCCACAAGGACCTTGGCCTGTGCATCCACATAAGGAGCCCTTGACTCCAATGAAGAGGATGGAATGCTTAACAAATTTTGTTCTCTTGGAGTTGGTGGGAGTAATGCGGCTAAACCCATTGCTGTTGACTCATTCGGCAATGAGTACATGGAACCATCTAAGGATAAAAGTCACAAGAGGGGCCCTACAAATAGCCAGAGTGACAGCAGTTGTTCTTAAAGGTCACGGTCAAGTGGCTTTGATGATGTCAGCGTAGCTTTCACTACTTACGTACAAGCAAAAACAGAACAGTCCTGTACACGATCAACAGACACGGAGGCTGTAAGTGCAGGTGGTGATGACTAATCCCTTGATGCATGTCAAGATGCCCTACTAGAGCTTGAGGACATACCACCGAGCCAATACGTTAGGGCACTAACACTATTCAAAGACAAGGAATGGCGAAGGTTTTTTATGCGTACTCCTGCGCATATGCACCTAGCTATGATCGTAGCTTTGTAGTCAAGGGAGAAGTTGTGGCTTGATGGAGTATGCGGTTCTCTTTGTGGTTGTGCAACATGATTTGATGATTTCTGTTTTCTTTTTCTTTTTCGTTTTTTGTTTTTGGCACCTGATGACATGCTGTTTTTTATCTGTCTTTGTATGTTTATTTTTATATTTTTGTGACACTTTTTATTTTATATTTAGATGTGATTTCATTCTTCTGCGTTGATTCATGTCCGTTTTCTTATTTCTCCTTCAACTTTCAATTTTATACACAGCATACAATATGCATTAGTATGTATGACAAGATAAGTAAATATTAATATGTTTTTTTCTTCACATGCATATTTTCATTTAGTTTGATAAATGACTAAGTCCGACAAATTGTAGACAGTGGTTAATTTCAGTTTCACCAATAATGGCAACAGTTATCATGTTGTTAATCATTTATTATAATTCTGCTTTTACTGTCATGTAGCCAAAACAATATGTCATTTGACACAGAAAATAATGCAATGGTAGGTTTATCAGAGAAGGATGAGGTTATTGAAGATTTTATGGACTTTTTGATGATTGCTTTTATGAATGAACATATGAATACGTCAACCAGCAGATGACCGCAGCGAACTTGTCTATTCAAAGGTGATAATTACATCTTCATTTTATTAACGGCCATCCTGAAACAATGATGGACATCATGTGAATGGATGCCTAAACATTCATTTTATTGAAAGACACCTTACTTCAAAATGGCCTTGTCGAAACTGAACATATGCATATCAGTGTCGAGAAATCGCTTGGTATTTTTTTGTACACATTCGTAGAAAATGACCGGCATAGACTACTACCCGATAGATTTCAACACTTCACTGAAACTATCTGTCGGCACATCAAAATCATTATGAGGGCACTTTGCAAGCTTGCATCAACGGTTATCAAACCAAATAACCAAGACGAGATAACGGCAAAAATTTTAAATGATAGGAGGTTTTTTCTCTGGTTCAAGGTATGACTATATGTTTGTCCTACAAATTTGCAATAATAGTAACGAAGAAATTTTTTTGTTATGTTTTCAAAGTAATATCTAGGTTTATTTTGCGTTTAATGTCAAACTAATATATTTCAAGTAGGATTGTGTCGGTGCTATCGATGACACATTGGTGGATGCATGGCTCCCTGCCTTAAAACAAAATACATTTCGTGGTCGCAAAGCCACGGTATAGCAAAATGTACTCACAGCTTGCGACTTCGACATGTTGTTCATATTTATCAATTATGGATGGGAAGGAAGCACCCACGACAATGCAATTTTAGTTGACTCAATTACATGAGCTGATCTACATTTCCCACACCCACCCCATAGTGAGTGTCACCAAATAACACACTGTACCCATGGTGAGTGTCACCAAATAACACACTGTACTTTCTTAAATGTTGATATTTGTGTACAATGAATTGACAGAGCATTACAAACATTATTTACATATAGGCAAGTATTACTTAGCGGATGCCGAGTTCACAAACATGCCTAGATTTCTTGCCCTATTTCGTTCCCAACGCTATCACTTGTAAGAGTTTCATGGCCATCATTATTCTGGACCCAAGAAATTGTTTTATAATCAACATTCGTCGTTACGGAATGTCATAGAAAGAACATATAGTGTTCTGAAGAAGCGCTTTTCAATATTGCGGTCCATGCCAAATTACAAGTTTACACAACAAGGATCCCTCGTGATTGTATGTTGTGTAGTGCACAATTGGATCCGTTTGCATAGCTATGGACCCATTCTTCATGGAAGCTAAGAATGAAATGGCGGCAGAAGCGGCAGCAGACGGGTTTGTTGGAGGCCAAGCTGACTATGTTGACATGTCACAACATGGGTTAACGTACCAATCGAACTTGAGGGATGCAATTGCTACTGCTATATGGGAAAATCATGTTGGCCATGGTTAGATTTGTGATGTGAAGAAATAATGTGAATTTGGCAGTATTGTATGTATTATTACATTCATCTTTTTATTTATAATGTGTAAAATGTAATTGTAATTTGAATCGTGTTCTTTAAAAGTGTTTTCTTTTTTAAAAAAAAATTATATTCTCCATTTTTTGTGTGTCACTCCTCATTATAGTACAATAATACTGTGATTATATTTGTCTCTGATAGTTGCGTGGTTCAAATAGTTATGTGTTCAAATTATTTATCTCATATTTTTCGGAATTAAATTGGTGTAAATTTTTTTTTTTGGGTCCTATTTTATAAGAACTACTTAAAATTGCACACATTTGAAGGAAAAAAAAAAAAAAAAAATCTCTATAGAAATTGTATGAATGTAATATTATTGTATAATAATAATAATAATAATAATTAAATTTGAGATTAAGGAATTGTTGAACCTTTTTTCTTTTCAAATTAGGACAAATAAAATGAAACTTTTATAAATACAAAGTTGAGGAATCATAATGGTTACATACGTGTAAAAAAAATTTATAAATCCACAACATCAATATATTTTAATTCTATTTTTCGACTTAATTTTTTTTAAAGATAAATTGCACTTTACACTCTTAAAGTGTTATCCAATTTTAATTTTAACCTACAAAGTGATAAGATACAAGAGGCAGAGGACTCTAAGGCACTGGCACTGTGTCAACAACAGTAGCAGATGCCACACTTGTTAGCTCAACATCAGATTGTGATGCCGGCTAAGTCACACCATTATAATATTAGTACTTCAGCACAATACAGTTGTGCTAGTATGGTTAGTTAGTTAGATAGTTCTGTGCTAGTATAGTTAGTCAGTTAGAGAGTTTGTTAGTAAGTTTAGTTATAGCATTTTCTATATATACAAGTTTTGTAATACAATCACTTTTTCTTCATGGTATCAGAGCTACAATAAAGCTCCAACGAGCAAAGTTCATCAATGGCAGATTCATCTCCTTTACCATCAAATCTCAATCTTCTCATCTCAAATTTTGGATCATTGGTCACTATCAAGCTTGATTCTACCAATTTCTTGATATGGAAGAATCAAATGCAAAGCTTGCTACGTGTTATGAATCTCTTAGGCTTCATAACAGGATTGATTCAATGTCCTGCTTCAGAGGTCATGGATTCATTTGGAAAATCAATTCCAAATCCAAATTATGCAAACTGGCAAACAATCGATGGACATCTCTTGAGTTGTTTGATTGCTACACTATCTCCTACTATTTATTCATCCATTCTCCATTTTCAACATAGTTTTGAGGTATGGAAAGCTCTTGGAAAGCGATTTACATCTTTGTCTAGATCACATATTCATCAACTGAAAAATAAGCTTCAAAATATCTCCAAGAAAACCTCATCAATGGAAGAGTATCTTTTCAAAATCAAAGAAATTTCAGATCAATTATCACTAGCCTCTGCACAAGTCGATGATGAGGATTTGGTTTTAATGACTTTGAATGGCCTTCCTAGCGAATATGATGCATTCACTACTGCTATTCGCGCCAGATTTGAAGCTATTTCTATGGATGAACTATGTTCATTATTATGTTCAGAATCACTTCATATTGAGGCTAAGATGAAAGGTTCCAACGCCAGTAATGATCTTAATGTTGCCTACACGATAGCTAAAGGATCAAATCAACACTATTCGCACTCTGGATTTGATTCTCAATCTTTCCACTCTAGATTCGGCAGAGGTGGTTTTTCACAATCTAAAGGTCGCAATTCTTATCGAGGACGAGGAGGCAGATATATGTAATCTCGAGGAAGGTTCAACAATCGAAATAGAGGCAGACCTGTCTCATCTCAAGGCTGTCAGATCTGTGGTGGTCTCAGTCATTCAGCTTTTGACTGCTGGTACCGTATGGACCCAAATTTTCAACCTATAGCATCACAGATTTCTCAGTTCTATCAGTCCTCAAGCCTTGGTCCTTGTAAAGCCTATACTACCTCTGCAGCTCAAAGTCCTGCATCTGAATTAGCTTCACACGAATCAAGAGTGCCTTGGTACATTGATTCCGCAGCCACCAACAACATGACAAATGATCTTACAAATTTATCTCTGTATCAAGCCTATCCAAGACATGATCAAGTCACTGTAGGTAATGGTACTTCCTTACCTATTGATCATATTGGACAAGGTCTTTTACCTACTCATACTTATTATTTTTGTCTTAACCATCTTCTCCATGTTCCTTCCATTTCCTCTAATCTTCTCTCTGTGCACCAGTTGACCAAAGATCACAATTGCATTGTAATTTTTGATGCTCATTCTTTTGTGGTTCAGGACAAAGCCATGAAATAGGTTCTGCATAAAGGAGTTAATAGCAATGGTCTCTATCAGTTCAGTGGTTTTTGTTCTCCTTGTTCACCACATGCTTATCAATCGTGCTTTTCTACTTTTATCTGTTGTGGCATAAAAGGCTAGGACATATTTCTAGTGAAAAATTTCAATGTTCAGCTCCTCATTTACCTGTTTCTTCTTCTAAAAAAAATAAAGCTATGCCTTGCATTCATTGTAATATGTCCAAAATACATAGATTGCCTTTCAAATTGTCCAATTCTTCTGTGAATTCTCCTTTTTCTTTAGTTCATAGTGATGTATGGGGACCATTTGTTACTGAGAATGCCAAATTTCGGTTCTATGTTTTATTTGTTGATGATTACACTAGATTCACTTGGATATATCCTTTACTTTACAAGAGTGAAGTTTATGCTAAGTTTCTTGATTTCAAAAGCTATGCTGAAAATCAATTTCACACTTCACTCAAAATTTTGAGAACAAATAATGGGTCTGAGTTTGTGAATAAAAGAATGGATTCGTATTTGTCTTCTCAAGGCATCATTCATCAAACTAGTTGTCTCTATACATAGGCTCAGAACGGTGTTGCTGAAAGAAAACACAGACATGTTACTGAAACTACCATTGCTCTTCTTCACCATTCATCTTTACCTTTGTCTTTCTGGTTTGATGCAATTGCCACAGCTGTGTTTCTTATTAATCGCATACCTAGTTCTGTTCCTGGAAATGTGTCTCCATTTGAGTCATTATTTCGTTCCGTGTCTGATTACTTTTCTTTTAAGGTCTTTGGTTGTCAATGCTTTCCATGGCTTAAGCCATATGTTTCTCATAAATTCAAGCCAAAGTCCATTCCTTGTGTCTTCATTGGATATTATTCTACCATCAAAGGTTATAGGTGTGTTGACCCCATTTCTCGTAAAATCTACATCTCCAAGCATGTTCTCTTTAATGAGTCATGTTTTCCATTTTCTTTATCTTCTTCTTCATCTCTTTCTTCTTCCACTTCTTCCTCTTCTTCTATTCCTTCTTTCTTTTGGTCTTCCTCTTCTTCTCCATCCTCTTCTCTTCCTACTCTCTCTAATTCTTCTATGTCAACAAATTCTGCTTCTTCTTCTTCTAGTTCTTCATCTATTCCCTATTGTCCCACTTCTATTCCCATCAATTCTATTACCATTGATCTTCCACCTGTCTCTCAGCCACCTCCTGCTCCACTCTTACAGCTAACTGCAGCTTCTGTCTTCACTATCTCTCTCAATTCCCATCCTATGACAACTTGGTCTTAGGCCAGAGTTCCTGTTTGTTTAAAGGCTACATCTATTTCTGATCTCTCTACTAAGCTTCTTACTACTGAACCTAGTACTGTCAAGGAAGCTCTTCAACATGATGTCTGGCTTAAAGCTATGCAAGAGGAGTATGATGCTCTTCAAGTTCAGGGGACCTGGGATCTTGTTTCCTTGCCTTCTTCTAAATTGGCCATCGGCTGTAAATGGGTCTTTCGTATTAAACGACATTCTGATGGTCGTATTACGGTACAAGGCCAGACTTGTGGCAAAAGGCTATTTGCAATAGGAGGGGATAGATTTTCATGAGACTTTTTGTCCTGTTGATAAGCAGCCCACCATTCGCATCTTTAT
Source organism: Camellia granthamiana (assembly GCA_036172215.1). Taxonomy (NCBI): domain Eukaryota; kingdom Viridiplantae; phylum Streptophyta; class Magnoliopsida; order Ericales; family Theaceae; genus Camellia; species Camellia granthamiana. Next base: position 64,819,825 of record CM069912.1, read on the forward strand.
CTACATTGCTCTTCATTATAACTGGCCTGTTACTTAGCTCAATATCTCCAATGCATTTCTCCATGGCTCATTTGAAAAGGACGTATTCATGGCTCAACCTCAGGGATTTGTAGATCCTTCTTATCCTACTCGTGTGCAAACTCAAGAAAGCTCTTTATGGCCTTAAACAGGCTCCTCGAGCCTGGTATTCTACTTTCTCAGCTTTTCTTCTCTCTCAGGGTTTCATAATAGTTTGTCAGATACTTCCTTGTTTGTTAAAATGACTCCCACTAGTCTTACCCTACTGGTTGTGTATGTTGATGACATACTCTTGACTGGTAGTGATTCTGTTATTCTTACTCAGTTTCTTCAAAAGATGCACTCAGTATTTTCTATGAAAGAACTTGGGTCTTTATCCTATTTTCTGGGTATCAATGTCATTGCTCAAGATTATGGTTATTTTCTATGTCAACAAAAGTATGCTACTAACCTTCTTCTTCAAGTTGGTATGGTGGATTGCAAGCCTTGTTCTAGTCCTTTGGCTGTGAAGTCATCTGCCTCTCCTTTAGATGATATTCTTTTTGCTCACCCTTCCCTCTATCGCAGTTTAGTTGGAGGTCTTCAATATTTTACCATTACTAGGCCGGATTTGTCTTTGGCTATTAATCAAGCTTGCTAACATATGCATGCTCCTACCAATGCCCATTTTCAGAATATTAAACGTCTTCTTCGTTATGTTAAAGGCACTGTTTCTTATGGATTGAGTTTCACTCCTGGTCTATTCACTCTTGATGCCTTTTCTGACTCAAATTGGGCAGGTGATGCTTTGGATAGACGTTCTACCTCAGGGTACTGTATCTTTTTAGGCCCAAATTTGATTTCTTGGTCTGCCAAGAAGCAGCCTACTGTCTCTCATTCCTCCATCGAGGCTGAATACAGGTGCTTAGCCAATACTGCTGCTGAACTCAATTGGCTTCAGCAGTTGCTTAAGGTTTTTCACTTCCTACTTCTTCTATTCCAACTTTGTGGTGTGAAAACTTATCGACTATGGCTCTTGCTTCCAATCCAGTTTTTCATGTTCGGTCTAAACATATCACAATAGACTGTTATTTTATTCGCGACCGAGTTGTTGCCAAACAAATTGTTCTCAAACATGTTCCTACGTCTGATCAATTAGCTTATTTGTTCACCAAATTGTTGTCTGGTTATCGGTTTCATTATCTCAAAGACAAGCTTATGCTCCATCATTCTCCCATTAGCTTGAGAAGGGCTGATAAGATACAAGAGGTAGAGAACTCTAAGGCACTGGCACTGTGTCAACAGTAGTAGTAGATGCCACACTTGTTAGCTCAGCACCAGACTGTGATGCCGGCTAAGTCACACCATTGTAGTATTAGTACTTTAGCACAATGCAGTTGTGCTAGTATGGTTAGTTAGTTAGAGAGTTGTGTGCTAGTATAGTTAGTTAGTAAGTTTAGTTATAGCATTTTCTATATATATACAAGTTCTGCAATACAATCATTTTGAGATGTGAAATAATACAATCACTTTTTCTTCACAAAGAATATATATATATTTTTTTAAATGTGGTCCTTCAATTTACATATTTTTGTCAATTCTTGAAAGTTGGTAATAGTGGATTAATTTTACCTTTCAGTAAAAAATAAAATAAAATAAAAACATTTTAAAATTCATCTACCCCGAGAAAAAAAAAATTCAACCATAATTTATGAAAAAAATATATGACTATAGACATATTTTTGTTATATATTTAATATAACAAAAAAGTGACTTATTCGGAAGATTTAAAACTGTCCACATATTTAAAAGGAATGCATAATGGTCCTACTGAAGGGTTCACAAAGGTTACGTAGTATCAAATGCTGTACCAACTTATAACTCAAGCGTAAATTCTCATACCTATAATTAGGTGGTACGCACAAGTTACATCTGATGAGAAACTTCCCATAAAAAATTAATGAATAAAGTACTAATAGTGTTAATAATTACATTTAATTCAATTTAAATTTTATTGAAAATAAATTTTTAGAAGATTATAGGTAAAAATCATTTTTTGTGGCAGTTTTTTACATATGTCATTAAAAGTTCGTTTGGCATTAGCTTTTGTAGTCAATTTTATCTTTTTGTGATTTTTAACCCCAAAATGAATGTCAAACCAAGGCTAAATATGACTAAGTCATAATTTGTTTATATTAAATATGAAGAACACATAAATAGTGCATAATTTAAAACAAATTTTGTATTTTTTTTAACAAATTCTGTAACCCACGTATAAATTTTTTTTTCAAAGTCAATAACCCACGTTCAAATGTTTTTTTTATTCAATATTGTAATTCAAATTTGTTTTTTTAATTGGAAATATAATTGAATTTAGTGTTGGCCAACCAAAAATGTTGTTGTCAAGCCAATGTTATTTTCAATTGAAAGGTTAATTTTTGACCAGACAAAATTCAATGGAAATAGTGTATCGATAACTTGTGTCTGATGCAACATACATGGAAACCGATGGTACTGGGCTGGCCACAGACGGAACTGAGACAAAAAATAAAAAAGAGAGAGCGAGGGAAGCTGAGACAGTGCAGTGGGGTAGGCCCACTGCACTTTTTATATATTCTTAAGCTTCAATTATTTTATATTTTATTTATTATTAAACATATGTATATATATATATTCTTAACACATATCTTTAACACATCTTAATACATCCATTGTAAAAAAATTCACTCACAATGCAATAGGTAAATGAACAAACTCGTAACACACATTTTTGGGTCCCACAGACTTATCATTTTTTATCGTATAACACAATTTAACATACATTTTTAACAAATAAAAGGTAATTAGAAAGAAAAAAAATAAAAATAAAAGTAGTACAACAAACAAAAAAAATTAAAAAAACACATCAAACGTCATTGTCAGGTGGTGGTGGAGGTGGAGGGAAGTACTGATGGTAGAGTTGATTGACTCGATGGTCAATTTGATCTAAGTGATTACTTGTCACTTCATGACGTGTTTCAGTGTCCACACGAAACTCACCAAATTGTTGAATTAGTGAGTTCTGAGCAGCGGCAAATGCATCGAACTGATTAGACAATGCATTGAACTGATTAGCCACTTGTTGTTCCCATTGAACGCGCTGATTGTGTCATTCTTGTTCCATCACCAAATAATCATTCCAGTATTGCAGTTGATTATTTTGTGGTATGGCATTGTCATGGGAGTCTTCGGGAGCATCATCTATTAGTGCATTTGCGACATTCATAGATCCTAATAAGTTTTTAGCGCCATTAGCTCAGGTCAGTGTGTACTCTGAAATCGGTGAAGTGATTTTCATCTCTACTTCACCTACAAGTCTGGCATGACAAGCTTTGAAAATTTTGGTTAGCAAAGCTCCAAAAGGTAGTGACCGGCCACTGATAATACCAAGATTTGCAACCACCATTTCCTTCAGTAGTATGTAGCATAAATCCAATTTTTGTCCAACTTCAAAACAATACAACAAGTAAGCATTAAAAATTGGAACTTCATCATAATGTCCTCTTTTTGGAGTGACATTTTCTACTATAAATCGGTGGAGAATACAAATGTGGGTTTCAAATGTCTTGCTTGTAAATTACTGCCGGTAAAGAGACTCTCACAAATTGTAGTATAAACTTTAGTTATATCACCAACAATGTTAACCAGGTCAGACTCGCTCTGAAAATGGATTTGCAAATCCCCTGGCTGAACTCCAATAATTTGTGCTGAAGTGTGGCTGTTCAATGTGATTATTTTTTACCTTTAACATAAGATGCCAGACTATTCTCTTCAACTTCTCCCTCAGGTCTCAAGTGAACTGTAGCGATCTCGGTTTCGAAGCTTCTTTCATGTTTTGCAACTTCAACTGGGCAGATCGAGGATCGAGCTGCCTGGTCTGCTCACGGGGGTCGAGGGGGCAGCGCCCCTTGGCGGGTCCAAGGGTAGCGCCCTGGCGGAATCGAGGGGCAGCGCCCTCGAAGCAAAAATGCAAAATGCATTCGAAGTTGCTTGTCCACTTGAGCAGCCGTTTATGCACTCGAGCGAAGAATGTTTGGTTCTAGAAGTTTGACCTGTCTGCAAAAGTACTAGGAATGTGTATTCGACGCTCGAGCGGCTATAAGTTATAAACGGCTATAAGTTTCTGGGAAGCTATAAACGGCTATAAGTTTCATTATATATACCAAAGCCTCTAATGTAAACAAGTAACAAAAAGAAAAAAAAATCAGAAAATATTCTTTGATCTATAATCACTCACATCTATTCTTTGAAAAATTCTCTGAGAAGTGTTCTTGAATTTTTGTTTACATCATCTTTCAGAAATTATACACTGAGACGTATAGTTTTAAGCCCATCTTTCCTGTGTGAGGTTTACAGAAAAACCAGAGCTTCATTTTTATATTTATCTTTGAGAGATAATTCTTGTAGCTTTCTATAAAAGCAAAAACACCTTCTTTTCAACCTGCTAAGAGTATAGTACACTCAGTGTTCTTGACTTAGAATGTCTATGTAAAATCTGTAGAGGATTGTTCCATCTGTGAAAAGGTTGCTAGCACCCTGTGAAACTAGAGTATAGTAGAAAATCTCAAGTGAAGCTTGAGGAGTGGATGTAGGCCGAGTTGAAGCCGAACCACTATAAATTTGTTTGCCTCTCTCTCCCTTATCTCTTTATTTTATTTAAATTGCCATAGCTATATTTCACATTTTCACTATGCTAAAATCATTAATTGACATAGTTATTAGAATACTTGTTTTAATTATTTTTATTTCATTAACTATATTTATCTATTGTGCTAGTCATAATTTTTATTAGGGTATTATTATTTTTATTTGTAAAAACCTAATTCACCCTTCTCTTAGGTTGTCTTTTGGATAACAATTGGTATCAGAGCCTAAACTCTTGTTTTAGATTTAACCATCTTGGAGTTTCAATCCATGGCAAACTTAGCTGAAGGACAAGCCACAAATAGGCCACCATTGTTTGACGGAAACAACTATAGTCATTGGAAGGATAAGATAACCCTATACCTACAAGCCGCTGATTATGCCATGTGGATTATTGTCACCAAAGGTCCAAAAATTCCTACCAAATTAGTAGACAATATTAGTGTACCTAAAACTGAAGATGAATGTGATGAGAGGGATCATAAATTATTGCAAGCCAATACTAAAGCCAAACTCACCCTTATTTGTAGATTAGACTTTAAGGAGTATAATAGAATTTCAAGTTGTGATTCGGCAAAAGAAATTTGGGACAAACTTGAGGTAACGTATGAAGGTACAAACCAAGTGAAGGAATCTCGTATTGATATGCTTGTTCATAGTTATGAATTGTTTAAAATGAACTCTGATGAATCTATTTCAAGTATGTTTACTAGATTTACTAAAATTGTAAACTCTTTGAAATCTCTTGGCAAAACTTATACTAACAGTGAGTTGGTGAGAAAAATTCTTAGGTGTTTACCAAAGAATTGGGAAGCAAAGGTCATGGCCATTATAGAAGCTAAAAATCTCTCCACACTTGGATTGGATGAGCTTATGGGTTCCCTTATGACTCATGAGATTACCAGGAAAGGACATGAGGATGTTGAAAACAAAAAGAAAAGTGGGATTGCATTCAAAGTCCCATCAAATAAAGAAGAACATGAAAACTCCAGTAAGGATGAAAGTTATGCCATGTTTAGTAGAAATCTCAAAAAAAACTTCAAGAAAAACAATTATGGAGGAAGAAGACCTTTCAAGAAAGAGTACAACAAAGATAACAAGAAAGAGCCTATTATTTGCTATGAGTGCAAAAATCCTGGACATATGAAGATGGATTGTCCAAAATTGAAGAATCATGGAAAAGACTACAAAAGAAACAAAAAGGCTATGGTAGCAGCTTGGAGAGAAAGTGAAGATGAAAGCTCAAGTGATGAAATTGAAAATGAAATAGCCAACTTCTGTTTCATGGCTCTTGAAGATGAAGACTCTACTCAAGATGAGGTAACTACTCTTTATGAATAACTTGAAAGTGCATTCCATGAACAACAAGATGAATTTAGAAAAGTTTGTACCAAAAATAATATGTTGAAGAAATTTGTTGCATTTTCATCTATTAATGTAGAAGAATTAAAGAAAGAAAAAATTGTTTTGAAAAATGATTTTGATACTATCTCTAATGCGAAAACTACTTTAAAAAACAATGTTGATGATTTAACAAAAACATTTGAAAATTTTGTAGAAGGTAGAGATAATCTCAACATGCTTCTTGAAAATCAAAGATGTGTTTTTGATAAAGCGGGTATTGGATATGACCCTATTAAGAAACAAAAGAATCTCAATACAATTTTTGAAAAGGCACCTCTCATGACACACCCTCATATTACTTGTCATTATTGTAGAAAGAAAGGCCATTATATATCTTATTGTCCATTCAAAAAGAATATGAACATGGGAATTAAAAAGATTTGGATTATTAAGGGATCTAACAAAATTAATAAAAAAGGACCCAAGAAACTATGGGTACCAAAAATCAACACTTGATTGTCATCTTGTAGGTTTTCTTTAAGTCCAAAGCTAAAGAAGGGAAGTGGTACCTTGATAGTGGATGTTCTAGACACATGATCGGAGATAAATCATTCTTTACTTAATTATCATCGAAAGATGAAGGATTTGTTACTTTTGGAGACAACAAGAAAGGAAAAATCATCGGTATTGGTAGCATCAGTATTTCTCCTAACCCTTCTATTGAAAATGTTTTATTTGTTGATGGATTTAAGCATAACCTACTTAGTATTAGTCAATTATGTGATAAAGGTAATCGAGTTATTTTTGATAAATCACATTGCACAATTTAAAGCACAAATGATCATAAAGCTTTATTCGTTGGTAATCACCATGATAATATTTATGTTTTTCATCTTAATGATCTCTATGCTAGTGATGTTAAATGTTTATATGTTAATAATGAAAATAGTTGGTTATGGCATAGAAGACTTAGTCATGCTCATATGGATTTAATTGCTAAACTTTTGAAAAAGGATTTGGTCATTGGACTTCCAAAAATTAAATTTGAAAAAGATCATCTTTGTAGTGCTTGTCAACAAGGAAAACAAACTAAAACATCATTTAAATCAAAATCTCATATTTCTACAACTAAACCTTTACAACTATTGCATATGGATTTATTTGGTCCCTTAAGGACATCTAGTCTAGGTGGTAAACATTATTGTCTTGTTATTGTTGATGATTATTCAAGATTTACATGGGTTATGTTTTTAGTACACAAAGACGAAACATTTTCTTCTTTCACAAAACTCTATCATAGAATTCAAAATGAAAAAGGCTTTCTTATTACTAATATTTGAACCAACCATGGTAGAGAACTTGAAAATGAGAAATTTGAATTGTTTTGTGATGTGCATGGTATTGGACATAATTTTTCAGCACCTAGAACCCCTCAACAAAATGGCGTAGTAAAAAGGAAGAATAGAACTTTAGAAGAGATGAGTAGAACAATACTTTGCGAAAATAATCTTCCTAAATATTTTTGGGCAAAAGCCATTCACACCGCATGCTATATTTTAAATCGTGCATTAATTAGACCTATTCTAAAAAAGACTCCTTATAAACTTTGGCATGATAGAAAGCCCAACATTAGTCACTTGCATGTTTTTGGTTGTAAATGTTTTGTGCATAATAATGGTAAGGATAACTTAGGTAAATTTAATTCAAAATCTGATGAAGAAATTTTTCTTGGCTATTCCTTAACTAGCAAAGCTTATCGTGTTTTTAATAAAAAAACTCTTGTTGTGGAAGAATCTATACATGTGACATTTGATGAAACTAACATCTCTGCTCAAAAGCAAATTGTTAGTTATAATATAGATTTGGAACCAAATGTGGAAGATTCAAGTATCTACAAAGAAGAGAACCAACCATGTAAGTTGAACAAAGAGATTGAACAACCTATTCTCCCACCTTAAGAAGAAGGAGAAAATAATGATGATTTGCTAAGAGAATGGAAGTTTGTTCATAATCACCCTAAGGATTTAATCTTAGGTGACCCTACAAAAGGTATTGAAACTCGCTCTTCACTTAGAAACATTTGTAGTAACTTGGCTTTTTTTCTCACAGATTGAGCCTAAAAACTTTCAAGAAGTCGAATTTGATAAACATTGGATGATAGGTATGCATGAAGAGCTTAACCAATTTGAGAGAAACAAAGTGTTGGAACTTGTGCCAAAACCTAAATATCATACCATTATCGGTACCAAATGGATCTTTCAAAACAAGCTTGATGAATTTGGCACAATTATAAAAAAATAAGGCTAGACTTGTTGCACAAGGATACAATCAAAAAAAAGATATTGATTTCGATGAAACTTTTGCTCCGGTTGTTAGATTAGAAGCCATTCACATGTTACTTGCATTCGCATGTTTTAGAGATTTCAAACTTTATCAAATGGATGTAAAAAGTGCCTTTCTTAATGATTTTATAAATGAGGAAGTTTATGTTAAACAACCCCCAGGTTTTGAAGATCATGCTTTTCCAAATCATGTTTTTAAACTATCAAAATCTTTATATGGTTTGAAACAAGCACCTCGTGCATGGTATGAATGATTAAGTAAATTTTTGATTGAAAATAATTTTTCTAGAGGAATGATTGACACAACACTTTTTGTTAAAACTAAAAATGATGATTTACTTATTGTGCAAATATATGTGGATGACATTATATTTGGTGCTACTAATGAAAGCTTGTGTAAGGAATTTGTTAAGTGTATGCAATTTGAGTTTGACATGAGTATGATGGGGGAGCTAAATTATTTCCTTGGGCTTCAAATCAAACAATGTAAGGAAGGAATTTTTATCAACCAAGCTAAGTACACAAAAGAACTACTCAAAAAGTTTAGTGTGTATGACTCAAAAATAGCTGGAACACCTATGAGCACATCCATTAAGCTAGACAATGATGAAAAAGGTAAGTCCATTGATCAAACAAAATATCGAGGTATAATCAGCTCACTTCTTTATTTAACTGCAAGTAGACTCGATATTATGTTTTGTATTTGTATGTGTGCTAGATATCAATCAAATCCTAAGGAATCATATCTCAGTGCTGTTAAAAGAATTTTTAGATATCTTGTTGGCACTCAAAATTTGGGACTGTTTTATGCTAGAGGTGTTGCATTTGATTTAATTAGTTACTCGGATGCTGACTTTGCCGGATGCAAACTTGATAGAAAAAGCTCCAGTGGCACTTGTCACTTTCTTGGTAACTCATTAGTATCTTGGTTTAGCAAAAAGCAAAATTCTGTTGCTTTATCAACGGCCGAAGCTGAATATATAGCTTCCGGAAGTTGTTGTGCCCAAGTACTTTGGATGAAACAACAATTGGAGGAATTTGATTTGCATTATGATCATATTCCTATTAAATGTGATAATACTAGTGCCATCAACTTAAGCAAAAACCCGGTTCAACACTCACGAACAAAACATATTGAAATTCGACATCATTTTTTAAGAGATCATGTTCAAAAAGGGGATATTATGCTTGAATTTGTAAACATCGACAAGCAATTGGCAGATATTTTCACAAAACCCCTAAGCGAGGATCGCTTCAATTTTATTTGTGGTGAGCTTGGAATGTCAATTTCTACTTAAAAAGTTTTGTTATGACTGTGAAACTTGAATTTTTGTTAAAATGATATATGTGTATTGCTACATTGATATGGAAACATTTATATCAATTGAATGCTCTCAAGTCCTTCATACATTTATTCTCCTTAATAGTTTGTTATTTTCAACTGTGTAATTTTTTTTGGGTTCTGCATCTTAAGGTAAAATTAACTTTGCATACATTGATTTTTTTTTAAACCCTCATAGTATTTTTTTTGATTTACTATTCCAGCAACACCAACGTCCCATTAAGTTTAATTTCTGCTGGTATTATTTTATTTTAATTTATTTTATTTTTTTGATTTTGCTATTAGGCTTAATTTCTTTTATTTTTATTTTTTTCTCATTATTATTTTTTGTTTGGGCTTAATTTTCTTATTTTTTTTTCTGCTTTTTAATTTCATTTTTCAGTACTTAAACATAAAAACAAAAACAAATAAAAATACAAATATTTACATTTAAAAAAAAAAACAAAAAAAAACCCTTCATTTTTTTTTTCGGCCATACGCCGATCAAAATAAACATATTTACATAAATAAATAAAAAAACCCTTCATTTTTTTTACGGCCATACGCCGATCTTACTTACTCGCCTCTTCCATCATTTTCTTCCTTTTTTTTATCACCTTGGGAGGCCCTTGAAGGCCCTGCCCCCGTGCTTTTGTCAAGAGCGACGACTCGCCGCTGACTATCAAAGGCCAAGAACGACGTTGCTCCAAATCGGGCCATGAAGGTGGTCTTCCGTTTAAGCTCTTTATTTTCAGCCTTCAGTGCGCAAATCTCTGCTCGCACATCCTTGTTCATGCGTTGGAGCAGCGAGAGTTGGGCGTTGACCTGGTGGAGTTCACTCGTTCTGTTCTGCAGTCGGTGAGCCAATTTTGTGACTGCAGTCACCATCTCCATACAGGACGTCAATGTGAAATGATTGGCTTCAATGTCTGATTGAGATGCCATTATTTGCTTAATCGACATCATAGGAAGGTTGGGAAGAGTAGGAGCCCGGGCACTTGGCCTAGCAGTGCTTACGGAATCATTCAGGTCCGGAAAGAGAGTAAGGGGACGGGATGAGACCATGAAGTAGAAGAGAGAGATGTAATCGACAGGAGGGTCATTTTTGGCAGCCTTTCTGCTCTACTCAGTCTCTCTATTCTATCTCTCTTACGTAGAAGAATAAAGAGATGGAAACGAATGAGAAAGAAGAAGGAGAAGAGCGTAATTAAGAAAAAGACAGAGGAGAAGAAGACAAGAGGGGGAGAGAGCCGAGGCCATTGATTGACCCGTCTCGCTTTTGTTGGTCGGCTGACGCAAAAGCGAGGACGCGTGTCCGATACGATTTTTGACGGAAAAGAGAGAAGTGCGCGAATCGTATATATATGTATATGTATGTTTTGAATTGTATAGATGCCATTTATCACTATCATTTTCCTCCTCTTCCTCCAGATTCTGACCCATGATTTCTTTTTGATAATGTCACAAGGGGAGAAATTATATGATGTTATGTATTATGGTATTATTTTGTTATGATGTTATGTATTATGGTATTATTTTCAAATTATGGTATTATTTGAAAACTAATCTGATGAATATGTATTTATAGTTTGATATCTTAGTCTCATATTATGTCTCTAATTAAAACTTATTTATTACACATGTGCTAACCTATGTATTTAGAAATGAATTCAGGGAGCATGACTTGAGGGGGAGCTTTTCTTACTCCCAAATCAAATCAAAACATCATTGTGTGCCTTCATCAAAAAGGGGGAGATTGTTAGACTTATTTATTTTGATAATTTATTTAATTATGTTTTAATTTATTTGACAGAGAAAAATAGAATCCAAAATTTATTTTGATGATTTATTTAATTAAATTTTAATTGAAAAAGCAAAATAGAATCCAAAATTTATTTTGATGATTTATTTAATTATGTTTTAATAGAATCCAAAATTTATTTTGATGATTTGTTTAATTATGTTTGAAAGAGAAAAATAGAATCAAAATTTATTTTGTCCCATTATTTCTTACCTAAACTTTTATCCTAAACATTGTTTGAATGTATTTAATATTTACTTAAATCAGGAGTTCATTTCAACCCAAAAATAATGCCCAAACTAGAGGTTCAAACAGCCCAAAGCAAAGGTTCAAATAGCCCAGCACAACAACAGGCCAAAAGGTTCAAGTGAAAGATATTCAAATTAGTAATGATGGAGTGGAAGATATTCAAATTAGTAATGATGGAGTGAAAGATATTCAAATGAATACAACGGCTATAAATGGCTATAAGTTTCATTATATATACCAAAGCCTCTAATGTAAACAAGTAACAAAAAAAAAAAAAAAAACCCAGAAAATATTCTTTGATCTATAATCACTCACATCTATTCTCTGAAAAATTCTCTGAGAAGTGTCCTTCAATCTTTGTTTACATCATCTTTCAGAAATTATACACAGAGACGTATAGCTTTAAGCCTATCTTTCCTGTGTGAGGTTTACAGAAAAACCATAGCTTCATTTTTATATCTATCTTTAAGAGATAATTCTTGTAGCTTTCTATGAAAGCAAAAACACCTTTTTTTTAAACCTTGTAAGAGTGTAGTAAACTCAGTGTTCTTGAATTAGAAAGTCTGTGTAAAATCTATGGAGGATTACTCCATTTGTGAAAAGGTTGCTAGCACCCTGTGAAGCTAGAGTATAGTGGAAAATCTCAAGTAAGCTTGAGGAGTGGACGTAGGCCGAGGAGTGGACGTAGGCCGAGTTGAAGCCGAACCACTATAAATTTGTTTGTCTCTCTCTCCCTTATCTCTTTATTTTATTTAAATTGCCATAGCTATATTTCACATTTTCACTGTGCTAAAATCATTAACTGACATCGTTGTTAAAACACTTGTTTTAATTATTTTTATTTCATTAACTATATTTATCTATTGTGCTAGTCATAATTTTTATTAGGATATTATTATTTTTATTTGTAAAAACCTAATTCACCCCCCCTTAGGTTGTCTTTTGGGTAACACAACTCAACATTGATTTCTTAGCTGCTTTGTTCTTCCTTGTAACGATTCCAGTTTTGCCACTTTGCTGAGTACGTTAGGGATTGAGCTGCCGGTCAACTCGCGGGGGTCCAGGGGGCAGCGCCCTGGCGGGGTTGAGGGGCAGCGTCTCCGAAGCAAAAATGAAAAATTCATTAGAAGTTGCTTGTCCGCTCGAGGGGCCGTTTATGTGCTCGAGCGGAGAATGTTTGATTCCAGAATTTTGACCTGTCTGCAAAAGTATTGGGAAAGTATATTTGACGCTCGAACGGGGCTTTCCACGCTCGAGCGGGCCATGTTATATCAGTTCGTGAATCTGATATTTCAAATCACTTTTGTATATCTCTCTCTCTAAAAACCCTTTCCTCTCCCTTCTCTTTACATTTTCCTACGCCAAATTGGATCAAAACCTTGATTTCTCAAGATCCATTAGAGTTATGCCATAGGTTCTTCATCAAAGTTGGTTAACTTCTCGAGGGCTTCGTTGTGTGTGGTGAAGATCGAGTTTCGACACCGTTGATTTTGGGGGTTTCATCTCATTTCTTCTTCAAAACTTGAGGTAGAGATTTTCTTAGAGTTATATATATACTTTTGCAAGATCTAGATGATTTTTAAAATCATCTTTCGATAGCTTTGAAAATTGATTGTTGATTCAAGAAGTTGATCGATTCTGAAAGTGGGTTTGTCTCTTGTTCTTTTAAAATAATCTTATGGGTTTTGATCTTCGTTGATAGAAAAAAAGATGATTTTGGAAAGTTTTCTTTCAAAAGATTTGAGTTGTATTGTTTTGTTGAAAAAACCTAGAATTTGGGGATTTTTTTAAAAGAGACTGAAAATCCATGAATGATATTGTTATATTTATTTTGTGTGTCAAAATAAATGGATGTTTGGAAAATTTCTTATTTATATTTGTATAAATGATGAATTTCAGGGAATATGAGAATTGTTGTTCATTTTGGAAATTATTGTTCAAAACGTTGAAATAGTCTTGAGATGACTAATTGTTGATGATACTTGAAAATAGGGAATTGTGTTATTCCTTGGATGATGAATTGAAATAAAAGTATTTATATTCATCTTGTGTTATTGGCATATCAATTCATTTGATTACATTAAATTTTGAAAATTGATTTGAAAACTTGCATTGAGAAAATAATGTTGAGAAACAAGTTTTCATGGAATGGTTTTGGGGTAAATACGTTGGTAAGTGTTGATAGGTGGTGCAGATGATATTGAATAAGTTGGCCGGAGAGTCCAGGGTGAAAGACCGAAAACCCGCGCGGATAGGTGTCGAGCCTTCCGGTTAATACCAGTAAAAATGACAAATTGGTAGTATTGGTATAGTCTATTTGCAGACACCGACCTAGGGATTACCAGAGTCGTATTAACCGCCCTTGAAATAAATTGTTAAGTTTTGAACAATTGAAATTTGCATGATATCATTGAGCATGATGGTTTTCAAAAGATGAAAATGTGATTTATCTTCGAAAAGGGCATAGCATGGCATGTGCATTTCATCTCTTGAGACTTGTATAAAATGTATATACTTTGTTAAGAATTTCCTACTAGGCTTTATGCTCACCCTACGAGATTTTTGTGTAGGAAAAGATGTGGTGATCCCACCCAACTAGGGGCGTGGAAGTATGTGTGTGTTGGGAGTACAATGCTCTCATTTTGCTGTGACTCTGTGTGTAAGCCAAAGGTTGTATTTGTGTGGGTTTCAATAACCGTTTTGTGTAACCAGGCTCAAGCCTTGGAAACTTGTAAACCCTTGGAGGTTTTTATTTGTTTATTTACTTGTTGTTGGATTAATGTATTGTTGCATGAAGGACTATTGTATCATGTAATGTAAGTTTGGAGATTTATATTCGGTTTTCCTTGAAAGAGCCATGATTGTTGTATTATCATTTAGGCTAGAAATTTGGGGCGTTACAACTTGGTATTAGAGCTACTGGGTTTGAATATTTGGAGCTCGTGGGAAGTGGTTGTTTAACCACAATGGGTTCATTTAACATGCTTAGGAAGTGTTATGCATTTTGTGACTATGTGATAACATGCTTATGTGACTAAATGGGTATGGGATTGGATTTTTGGGATGTTGTTTGCGCCTGTTAAATTCTTTGAGGTCTTATTAGAAGGTTACTTGATCAATACTCATTCTACTAAGAATTCTTGGCTTTTCGTGGGACGAATCTCATCATAAGAGTATAATTCGTATGTGTTTACATGACTAAGTGCTTATGTGGGGTGAAATTTAATTGTTATATGGTAGTGGAATGTATAACATTATTGTGACCAAATGTGTAAGGCAAGTTGCGTACACGTGTGGGTTAGTGTGCTAAATTAATTCTATTGTCATTTATAGGATGTTAGGAAGAGGTCAAACTCGTGGTGGTAGAGGCTGGAGGCGTGGTAGGGCTCGCCGAGGTGTGCATCAGGTACTGGTCCATGAGATTTTGGTGCAAGAGGAAGAGTCCGGCCAAGCTAATGTGGCCAAACAAGTGGGGCAGACGGGAATCCCAAGACAAGCGGGTCAAACCGCAATGGGGGCCCCAGCTCGAGAAATGGCAGGGGCTTTAAGAGAGTCTATGAACTTGTTGAGGGTGGAGAATCAAACCCGAGAGAACACCGCGAAGTCAAGGGCGAGTTTCTTTACTAGAGAGTTCTTGCGAGCCAAACCGGATGAGTTCCATGGTGGTCCCGAGCCCAAGAAAGTGGATGAGTGGCTTGAACAAATTGTGAAGACATTTGAGATGCTTCACATCGAAGATAGTGAACTAAGAGTGACTCTAGCGAGTTACTACCTTAAGGGAGACGCAGCTCAATAGTGGAAATATGACAAGGGTAGAGTGGAGCCGACATGAGAAGCCTTTGCTTTCCAAGATAAGTACATAACTCCCATTGCTAGGAAGAGATTGAGGCAAGAGTTTAAAGACCTCAAACAACTTGACATGCCTGTGGCCGAGTTTGAGGCGGTCTTCTCTAGTTTGTCCAGATTTGCACCAGAGTTGGTGGCAACGGAAGAGCGCCGTTGCATTGAATTTGAAAAGAAATTGAAAACAAAAATTATGTTCAAGCTTGTCAGAAATATGATTCGGGAATATGACCGTCTTGTGGAGACGACGACAAACGTAGAAATTTCCATACAAGCCGAGGAGAAGAGGCTTCGGAGTTCGAGGTCTAAGGGCTAAGAATCTCAAGGAGACGATAGGCAGAATAAGAAGAGCAGGAACACTTATCCATTCTAGTCCTAACCACAGCAGTCCATATCCACTTTTCCTTTGCCTAGTGCGGGTCCGAGAAAAAATGCATCGAGTAACTTCTCGTGTTTCAAGTGTGGCCAACTGGGTCACAAAGCATTCTCATGCCCACAGAAGGGAGGAGGGCAGTTAATGTTACCACCACCTAACCGATCTCAAAGTCAGTCTTAGTTTCAGAATAAAGGTCAAGGGTTTAATTGTTATCAGTGTGGTTAGCCGGGGCATATGAAGAGAACTTGCCCACAGTTGGGAGGCGCATCTGGCGCATCAGCGTCGAGGCAGACTCAGAGCCACCATCAGGCTCAATCAGTCCAAGCTTCACGAGTTAATCAGGAAGCCGCTTCGGCTCAGTCAGTACAACAGGCCTATACTCAGAGAGGGGAGCAAGTTAATCAGGGGCCACAGGGGCGCGTGTATGCTGTTACCATGCCATTGCAGTTGCCAGAATCCTCAATTGTGAGAGGTATTTTTGTTGTGTGTAATTTTTTGGCTAATGTATTGATAGACACGGGTGCGTCTCATTCATTTATATCTACGGCATTTGCTTCTAAATTGGGGTTAGAGGTAGCACGATTAGTGCCTCCACTCAGAGTAGAGTCACCTGTTGGGGGTACAGTTGATTTAGATCGGGGTTTTCGTGATTGTGAAATAGAAGTTACCGGGTGTCGACTTCCGTTTGCTTTTGTGTTGCTAGATATGTCAAGTTTTGATGTCATTTTAGGTATGGACAGGTTGTGTTCTTATCAAGCTGTGATTGATTGTTACCGTCAGAGAGTTATGGTGTGCACTTCAGGTGGTGATCGTTTCTATTTTTTGGGGAATCGAGTTGATAGAGCCTTGTCACCAATTGTTGACCCTTGTAGTAGGAGCAAGCTTAGTGGCCTTCTTGCAACTCTCTTGGATAGTGAGAGTGACAGGGCTTGTGTTGAGTTCCAAGGGTAGTTTGTGAATACCCGGATGTCTTTCCAGAAGATCTTACTAGTTTACCACCTCACCGGGAGATCGAGTTCTCCATTGAATTAGTGCCTGGCACGGCACCGATTTCCATGTCACCGTATAGATTTGCACCCGCCGAATTGCATGAGTTGAAGATTCAACTCCAAAAACTTTTAGACAAGGGCTTCATTCGCCCTAGTACATCGCCTTGGGGAGCGCCAGCTCTCTTTGCGAAGAAGAAGGATGGGTCATTGCGGTTGTGTATTGATTACTGCAAGTTGAATAGAGTTACAGTTAAGAACAAGTATCTTCTACCCAGAATAGATGATTTGTTTGACCAACTTAGAGGGTCTCGTTGCTTCTCAAAAATAGATTTGAGGTCGGGGTACCATCAATTGAGAGTCCGGGAGGAGGACATTCAGAAGACGGCCTTTCGTACTCGTTATGGCCACTATGAATTCCTTGTAATGCCTTTTGGGTTGACCAATGCACTGGCTTCCTTTATGGATTTGATGAACATAATTTTTCGGGAATACTTGGACCGTTTTGTGGTCGTTTTTGTGGATGATATCTTGATTTATTCAACCTCTGAAGAGGAACACGAGACTCATTTACGGGTAGTGCTGGGTTTACTTAGTGAGCACCAATTGTATGCCAAATTTGAAAAATGCAAGTTTTGGTTAACAGAGGTGAAGTTTTTGGGGCATGTAGTGTCTAGAGAGGGAGTGATTGTGGACTCTTCAAAGATAGATGCCATACAGGATTGGGAACAACCCAAGAATGTTTTTGAAATTTGGATTTTCTTGGGATTAGCGGGGTATTATCGACGTTTTGTAAGGGACTTCTCTAGATTAGCTACACCTTTGACTAGGTTGACTAGAAAGGGTATCAAATTTGTGTGGAGTGAGATGTGTGAAAAGTCATTCCAAGAGCTTAAGACTAGATTGACTACCGCACCGGTTTTGATAATTCCGAAAAGGGGTTTGAATTACACTGTCTATTGTGATGCGTCCGGGGATGGACTTGGTTGTGTCTTGATGCAAAAGGAAAAAGTTGTGGCCTACGGTTCACGACAATTGAAAACTCGTGAGAAAAATTACCCCACCCATGATCTAGAATTAGCAGCGATGATTTTTGCTTTGAAAATTTGGAGGCATTACTTGTACGGTGAGAAGTTTGAAATCTTCTCCGATCATAAGAGTCTAAAGTAATTATTTTTTCAAAAAGACTTGAATTTACGACAACGGAAGTGGATGGAATTTATGGAGGATTGTGACTTTGAGTTACACTATCATCCAGGGAAGGCCAATGTGGTGGCCAATGCTTTGAGTCGAAAATTTGTGAGTAGTTTGGCAAGTGTGGCCTTTCAAGAATGGGATATGCTAGATGTTATTGGCAAGTTTGATTTGCATTTGGGTGAGTCCGGAAGGAGTGCTACCTTG
The DNA here is from genome assembly GCA_036172215.1 of Camellia granthamiana. Classification (NCBI taxonomy): domain Eukaryota; kingdom Viridiplantae; phylum Streptophyta; class Magnoliopsida; order Ericales; family Theaceae; genus Camellia; species Camellia granthamiana. Next base: position 64,838,168 of record CM069912.1, read on the forward strand.
TTTACTTTGAATGCTCAACCTACCTTGGTTAGTAAGGTCATAGAGGCACAACGAGGAGACCATGATGTAGAATCAATCCATGTTAAGATTTGCAATGGAAAGGAAGAGAAAGATTTGAACGTTCACTCGGATCTGAGTGTACGTTACCTAGACCGTTTGTTTGTACCAGAATCTTGTAGAGAGGAAGTACTTCGGGAGTTCCATCACTCATGCCTTGCGGTACACCCAGGAGGCACTAAAATGTATCATGATCTTAGTCGTCAGTTTTGGTGGAGGGGTATGAAACGGGATGTCGCTTTATTTGTATTGAAGTGCCTTACTTGTCAACAAGTGAAGGCCGAACACCAAAGGCCAGCGGGTTTGTTACAACCCTTACCGATAGTTGAGTGGAAATGGGAGCGTGTTACCATGGATTTTGTAGTTAGGCTTCCTAGAACATAACAAGGCAATGACGCCGTTTGGGTGATTGTTGATAGGTTGACTAAGTCTACCCATTTCATTCCGATGTGCACCAGCAACTCAATTAAACACTTGGCTGAGTTGTACATTAGAGAGAGTTCGATTTCATGGAGTCCCTGTGACTATTGTGTCGGATAGGGATCCTTGTATTACTGCCCGGTTATGGCAAAGCCTTCAAGAGGCGTTGAGAACTAAGTTGACTCTTGGCACCGCTTATCATCCTTAAACCGATACAGAGTCGGAACGTACCATTCAGATTTTGGAGGACATGCATAGAGCTTGTATCCTTGATTTTAAGGGGCCTTGGGAAAGGCACTCACCATTGATTGAGTTTGCTTACAACAATAGTTACTAAGCTAGTATTGGGATGGCACCATTTGAGGCTTTGTATGACCGACCTTGTAGATCATCGGTTTGCTGGGCCGAAGTGGGTGATGCACCGTTACTGGGTTCGGAAATTGTTAGAGAGACAACCGAGAAAGTTGTTCTCATTCAGAAGAGATTAGCTACGGCCTAAAGCCGACAAAAGAGTTATGCCGATAAGAGGAGACGGCTTTTATATTTTGAAGTTGGTGACCATGAGTTTCTAAAAATCTCACCAAGGTGGGGTTTGATGAGATTTGGTAAGAGTGGTAAATTATCTCCAAGGTTCATTGGGCCTTTTGAGATCTTAGAGCGAATTGGGAAAGTGGCATACCGATTAGCTTTACCGCCACAACTTTCGGGAGTTCACAACGTATTTTATGTAGCTATGCTTAGAAAGTATGAACTCGGCCCTTCTTATGTGCTTGATTGGGCTGACTTGGAGGTATATGAAGATGCCTCTTACGAAGAACGACCGGTTCAAATATTAGATACCTGGGAGCAAGTGCTACGTGGCAAAACTATACTGTTGGTAAAGGTGTTGTGGAGACACCATGGTGTTGAAGAAGCGGCGTGGGAACGGGAGGCAGAAGTCTGCTCCAAATATCCGAATTTGTTTGAAAATGCTTAAGTTGCTTTTCTTTGTAATATTCCCTAGTGTTGAGGGAAACATATTTAAAGTTGTTAACCACATGTTGATATGTGCGTTGTTGTTTTAAGCATAAGGTTGTTGAAAGTTGCCATTACTTTTTGGGAAATTTCATATTTATGCGTATTTGGGAGGTTGTTGTTAATGACATAACCATGGTGGAAATGGTGGAATTTGGTTGAGAGTTAGTATTGTGATTTGAAAATGAAATAGCGTGGTTTTAATCGCTAGAAACCCCTTTGTTTGGATAGTTTGATTTGAAATTTCGGGGACGAAATTCTTTAAGGGGGGAAGGTTGTAGCGATCCCAGTTTTGCCACTTCGCTGAGTATGTTGCGGATCGAGTTGCCCGGTCAGCTCGCGGGGGTCTAGGGGGCAGCGCTCCTTGATGGGTCCAAGGGCAGCGCCCTGGCGGGATTAAGGGGCAGTGCCCTAGAAGCAAAAATGCAAAATGCATTAGAAGTTGCTTGTTCGCTCGAGCGGCCGTTTATGCGCTCGAGTGGAGAATGTTTGGTTCCAAAAGTTTGACTTGTTTGCAAAAGTACTGGGAAAGTGTATTTGATGCTCAAGCGGGGCTTTCCACGCTCAAGTGGACCATGTTATATCAATTCGTGAATCTGATATTTCAGATCACTTTTGTATATCTCTCTCTCTCTAAAAGTTGTTTCCTCAAGATCTAAAAACCGTTTCCCTTCTCTCTACATTTCCCTACGCCAAATTGGATCAAAACCTTGATTTCTCAAGATCTATTAGAGTTCTGCCATAGGTTCTTCATCAAAGTTGGTTAACTTCTCAAGGGCTTCGTTGTGTGCGGTGAAGATCGAGTTTCGACACCGTTGATTTTGGGGGTTTTATCTCATTTCTTCTTCAAAACTTGAGGTAGGGATTTTCTTAGAGTTATATATATACTTTTGCAAGATCTAGATGATTTTCAAAATCATCTTTCGATAGCTTTGAAAATTGATTGTTGATTCAAGAAGTTGATCGATTCTGAAAGTGGGTTTGTCTCTTGTTCTTTTAAAATGATCTTATGGGTTTTGATCTTCGTTGATCGAAAAAAAGATGATTTGGAAATTTTTCGTTCAAAAGATTTGAATTGTATAGTTTTGGTGAGAAAACCTAGAATTTGGGGATTTTTTTAAAAGAGACTGAAAATTCATGAATGATATTGTTATATTTATTTTGTGTGTCAAAATAAATGGATGTTTGGAAAATTTCTTATTTATATTTGTATAAATGATGAATTTTAGGGAATATGAGAATTGTTGTTCATTTTGGAAATTATTGTTCAAAATGTTGAAATAGTCTTGAGATGACTAATTGTTGAGGATACTTGAAAAGAGGGAATTGTGTTATTCCTTGGATGATGAATTGGAATAAAAGTATTTATATTCATCTTGTGTTATTGGCATATCAATTCATTTGATTACATTAAACTTTGAAAGTTGATTTGAAAACTTGCATTGAGAAAATAATGTTGAGAAACAAGTTTTCATGGAATGGTTTTGGGATAAATGCGTTGGTAAGTGTTGATCAGTGGTGTAGATGATATTGAATAACTTGGCCTGAGAGTCCAGGGTGAAAGACCGAAAACCTGCGCGGATAGGTGTCGAGCCTTCCGATTAATACCGGTAAAAATGACAAATTGGTAGTATTGGTATAATCTACTTGCAGACACCGACCTAGGGATTACCAGAGTCGTATTTACCACCCTTGAAATAAATTGTTAAGTTTTGAACAATTGAAATTTGCATGATATCATTGAGCATGATAGTTTTCAAAAGATGAAAATGTGATTTATCTTCAAAAAGAGCATAGCATGGCATGTGCATTTTATCTCTTGAGACTTGTATAAAATGTATATACTTTGTTAAGAATTTCCTACTAGGCTTTATGCTCACCCTACGGGATTTTTGTGTAGGAAAAGATGTGGTGATCCCATCCAACTAGGGGCATGGAAGTATGTGTGTGTTGGGAGTACAATGCTCTTATTTTGCTGTGACTCTGTGTGTAAGCCAAGGGTTGTATGTGTGTGGGTTTGAATAACCGTTTTGTGTAACCAGGCTCAAGCCTTGGAAACTTGTAAACCCTTGGGGTTATTTATTTGTTTATTTACTTGTTGTTGGATTAATGTATTGTTGCATGAAGGACTATTGTATCATGTAATGTAAGTTTGGAGATTTATATTCGGTTTTCCTTGAAAGAGCCATGATTGTTGTATTATCATTTGGGTTAGAAATTTGGGACGTTACATTCCTCATGTCCTTACCCAATCTTAAGACCCTTTTTTTGAAGGGCTTTAACATAACTTGTCCCTCTACTCTATTACTCCCCGTCGGCCATATCTATATCGTCATTACCCTCATTCACCAGACCTGAACGACATTGCGAGTGATCGATGTTAACATCTTTGTCCCTACTGTACCTCTATCGTTTTTTCCCGATTGGACTAAATCCAGACCTCTGGTGCCGCCACCGTCGTCAACTTCGGTTTTTGTCTGGTTCATCTCTTCGGCAAGAGAGAGAGAGAGAGAGAGAGAGAGAGAGAGAGAGTCATAGGAGTGATAGAGGGAAAACAGATAGAGAGAAAAAGAAAGAAGTGGGTTTGTAAGAAACAAATGGGTTTATATTGTACAAATATTGGTAGTGTCCTTATAGGCTTAATAGTTTCGCGCATGGACCTTTAGACGAATAAAATTTAAATTTGGAGCTATGGCCTGAGCACCCTAACATTAAACAAAAAGGGATTCAATCCATAAGGAAAATTTGATCAAAATTCTCTTATAACAAAACTTTTATGCATTAAGGACAAGCATAAATTTTTTTTTTCAAAAGTCCAGCACATATTATTATTACCAAAATATCATTCTTGAGTAATTTAATATTTTAAACTTTAAAATGATATAACTTTTGATCTAGATGTCGCTTTTTGATAAGATTAGTATTTTGTAGAATTTTCTCATTAAGATCTATCAAATAAGATCCATGGTAGTCCCAAATTTCTTTAAAAAAAATAAAATAAATTTTTTACCTTCAAAATTAACGTCAACAGTAAAATTTTATTCTATCTCATAGTAAAATTTTACTTTGATTCTCTATTAATTTTACTCTAAAATTTTAACTTTTAAATAGTATAATACTTAATTGTTAATAAACAATTACAAAAATATAATATTATAGTAAAATTTTGCCTTAATTGTTAAACATACCACCCGAAAATAAAAATTTCAAACCATATTGTTAGAAACAAATCTCGAACCAGATTGCCATTATCAATTTTATGAACAAACTAAAGTAAATCATACCATCATTTATAAACATATCGTCACCAAACAAAGCACAACCAAAGTAAAATTTTACTATTAATTTAAAACATAGTATCAATAAACAAAAAAACATATTACATATTGTCATAGGAAATTAGAGTAAAATTTTATTATTGACATTAGTTTCGATTATATAAATTTTACTATTTTTTTAAAGGAATTTCATGATCAATATGGATCTTGTTCGATAGATTTTGAAAAAAAAGATTCTAAAATACAAATTTTAATAAGAATAAATTTATAGGTAAAAGTTATATCATTTAAAAATTTGAAATATAAAATTAGTTACTAAGGGCAAGATCATCCATAAAAAATGGAAAGAAATTTATTTGTCCTTCGTAAGGACACACTTCTTCTTCACGGGGATTTACAAATTAAAAAAGTTTTGATTGTTCTTTTTATTAAAAAGAAGTCCAATAGAGGGAGTTTGGGACCAAAAAAAACAAAAAAAAAAAAAAAAAAAAAAGAAAAAGAAAAAGAAAAAGAAAAAAATCCCTTGAAGGGGATTGGATAAGTATTTCATTCCAGAAAGCAATGGCACGCATAATAGTAAATTTCAAACCGAGATAGCTTCATGAAGTCAAGATGATTGCACCTTCTAAGCCAAAATGAGAGATTATACTAGAGAAATTAATGTAGTAGAAATCAAATAGGTAGTTCTTGTTTTAATTTATTTATTTTTATAATCTAGTCGTATATTCAATATTGATGTAACTAGGGTCCAGGATTGGTCTTGACTTTCTCTGGCTCAAGACAAATTCAAAAAATGGGATTTTTGAAAATATTATATTAGTGAGTAAATTAATTATAATTTATTTTTAACAATAATTATAATATCATATTTTCTAAGCAATTTCATATAATTTTAATATTTGATATAAATCATAATTATTAAAATGAAAAATTAGGGACACATTCCCTTATATGTTTCTATAAGAGTTCTAATCCATAAAAAAGTTTGTTTGTTAGTTGATGTACCTAATATTGCAAATTCTAGAAGAATAAGGAAAACTATGATATAAATTATCAAACAAAACCTTTCAACTCTAAAATAGCTCTCTCTTTCTTTTCTCTTTACCACAAGGCTTCTTAGATATGGAATAGCACGTCTGCCAATGGTGTATCACAGCTTTATCATCACCATTGTCAATTTTTTCATCTAGATTGTTTATGCATCGTTTCCTTTGTTTGACTTAGATGAAATCTCACAGTTACGATGACTATATAACATTGTTTCTGTACAACCTCTACCACTATATCTCTACCGATCCACAACTGCTACTGCCACCGCCACCAATGCTACTTTGTTACTCCACCATCTTCATGCATAATCCATATTTGTATTTGTTTTTGTTTCTCTTATCTTTTTTATTCAATTCTTTATCTATATCTACTTCTCTTCTTCATCTATTTGTTAAAAATATATAAATTTGCAGTCGCAATACAAAATTTCACCGTCATTGTGAAATTTCTTTAAAGGGAATTTCACTTGTCTAAAGCTTATACAATAATACCCAATGAAGTTTCTAATTGCATAGTGAAATTTGATTTTTTTGGACCCAATGAAATTTCACTATGTTTAAAGTTAGAAAAGATTTATGACATTAAAGTTAGAGAAGATTTAGAGAAATTTCTCTAACTCACTGACTGAAGATAACCAATTCAGTAAAATTTTGACCATTCTTTTTTTTTTTTCCCTTCAAAATTCCATATTCATCATGGATCTTATTTGATCGATCTCGACAAGAGGATTTAAAAAATATAAATTTTACAACAAAAGAAGATCTTGATCAAAAGATATTAAATTTTAAAGTTTTGAAAACCATTCCAATTTTGAAAACAACATGACTATTGCATTTGTTCTATTTTCAATTGTTAAAATTCAATAATCCAAACAAAATAAAGCGTACTCTTGGAGGACTTTTACTAATAGGTAATATTTTTGTGTCCTTACGCTAGTAAAGACTTATAATGGCTGAGCTAAAAAAAAATTCTCAATAAAATAGACATAAACCATAATTATATATTGAGATAACTTTTGAACATTTTTTATGGGTAATTTTATGGAGAAAAACTTGCCATACTTGCACAACAACACTGAAAAACCTTTGAACTCTCACCCTTTGCCTAAATACACACAAATAAAGAAAAACTTTGCCTGGTGGTTGATTGTCACAAATCAATCTTCCCATAAAGGTGTTAAAATGTGTAAAGTGGTCAAGTACGGGTATTGTATCTGCAGGGACAATTTTAATTATAACTATTTCAATACCAATTCTCAAATTAGATTGTCAATGGATTGTTTGATTGCTTGTGGTAACAAATAATAAAACCCTAATTAAATAAGCATGAAAATAGAATTAAATATTTGGAAATGGTAACTTAGGGATCCAAATCCATCACTAGTAGTTTTGTACTAGGAATTCTCATCTTAGATTAAACCAATGATTGATTGGAACAAGCCAATTTCTCAACTACATATTGGAAATTGGGCAGAACAAGTAAAGTTGTATTCAAAACACCTGTACGACCTATCTCAACCAACACAAATTGTTCACTCTAAACTGGGGTTCGTGGCATAATCCATCTAGTAAGAGCATAGCCCATCTTGAGTTCCAAACACAACAACAATGAAAGCTAGAATAAAACATTCATTCACAATCACAGAAATTGAATGAAGAGAAATGATAGAAACAAGTTTATTCAAGAACTGAAAAGTTTTACAAATGATTCTAATAAAAAATTACGATACAAAACTCTAAAGATGGAAATCTAGTTACTTGGCTAGGGTTTCATTGAAACCTATGGTGTTTAGCCACTCATGGAGATATGGAAGAGTGACAAAGAAATAGAGGAGACAATGAACACCATTTGTAGATACCCCATCTTGACCGACCCTAAAATGAGCATTCTCCAAAAGCTCCCGAGGATGAAAACAAGAATGTGTCCCTTTAATCCCTTCAAGAACAAGTTATGTGTAACGGACCCAAAATACTGAACTTGACTCAACAAATATAATTCACATTCATTAAATAATTCCCAATGATGACATAAAGAATAAGCAGAAGCGATATATAATCTCAATATTCATCCATCAAAAGCAATAAGCTAAGTTTCCATTCTTGTATTTCAAATCTATATTTCTATGATATAATTACATGCATTGATAAATTCATAACGTTACAAGCTTGAATCTATAGCATGTAATGAGATAATTCCAAAGATTAATAGCATCCAAATATATGCCCTACATGCTTACACATTTCAAGGGCTTGCCTTATTACAACAAAAGTGGGTTTCAACTGTAACACCCCCAAAATAATAGAACCCGATTCATTTGGATTAACTTATATTCATAGTCCAATTCTCATTATTACTATAACTAACATGTAGAAGCAATAGATGTTCATGACAATTCATTAATCAACATTAATACTAAATCTTCATAATTCATTAACGAGTTATATATGAGATTTACAAAAGAGGATCACATGCAATTATACATTCATATTCTTTAAGAATTGAATCTATAACATGTGATTGCACAAGTTAAAACTAAATAAATACAAGTTTATGCCCTATTAGCTATAATTCCTTAAGAATTGAAGGACATTTCATATGCGTCAATGGTATAGGGAGTTTGATGTATACCCAGACCTATACCAAACCAAATATTAGTTTTGTAGTTGGGATGTTAGGAAGATTCCAAACCAATTCTGGAATGGAACATTGGAAAGCAGTGAGGTATCTTCATGGAACAAAGGACCATATGCTCACTTATAAGAGATCAGAACAATTGGAAGTGACTGGATATTTGGACTTAGATTTTGTTGATTGCCTTAATAGTAGAATATCTACATTAGGTTATGTTAGCGAAGGTTATCAATGGTATAGTGCATAGCATTGGTGTCATATAACTACTTTGACTCGCATTGGTGATTTGACGTAATCACAATATTATAGTTTCTAATAAGTTTGAACTTATTGATTGTTTTGAAAAAATCGTAATCATATGTCAAAGTTTTTAGTGTGAAATCTAACTGAGTTAAAAAAAATTATTTTTGAAAACCATGGTTGCATCATAATTGGCTTAAATGAGCCAAGTTGGAGAATGTGGGTGTTTGGGAAGTGACTACTTTTTTGAATTTTTGACTTTTTGACTATTTTAGTAAGCTATTTTAGTTTTTGTATTTGGAAAGATGTAATGAATTTTTATTTGAGTTGTTGTATTGAAAAATGCGTTTGAGATGATGGTGGAATGTAAATTTATCAAAATGTCCTTACCGTAATTTAATAAAAAACGGGACAGCTTTCCACGTGGCTTGGCTTTGGGACTACCGTGTGTCATGGAAATGAATTTCAGAAGCAACAGATTGATTGATGTTATCAACGCACATTTTTATATTAAATTTTGTATATTAATTAATAAATCAACAAATAAAATTATTACAATTATTATAATTTATATTTTATATTTTATATTATTTTGTATATTTTATATTTTATATTTTATATTTTAATATTTTATATGTTGTATATACTATTATACAATTAGTCTGATTTTATATTTTATAATTATTACTATACAAATTAATTATACAATTAGTCTCATTTTAATTATAGAAATGGCTTAATTAGTCTCATTTTAAGTATACAAAATAATATAATATTTTACATTATATTTTTTTCTCTAGGTCACTTAAATTGTATTATATATTTTGCTTCAGGAAACTGAATAATTATTTCATATAGAAATAAATAATATAAGTTTATATTTTATATTTTATATTTTATCTTTCTTTTAATTTTATAATTATTAATATTATAGAAATAAATATAATTATTACAAAAATTAATATTTATTATTCAAGTTTGACCTTCACTTGTACCAACTTTTAATTTTAAAAAAATTTACAAAGTCAATCTGGATGTAAATAGTAAACGGAAAAATGTATAGAATAAAAAAAAAATTGAAAGTTGCAACATATTTCCATTGTCCATACATGAATTAGAAATTACAATACAAATTACAAATTACAAAATACTGATTACAAATTACAATAACATAAGACAATCGACCAATTTCAGTTTCCATAATTAATTCTGTTTTGATTTGTTCCAGTTTTTGCAACAACCGTGCATCTATAACTAAATGAAAAGTAAGTGTGTGAAACCATATGCCACCATACAACAACTTCCATATACAAAACAAGCATTTCACAATAATCCTTGATTCCATATGTGAAACAAATGGTCGCGGATGCGAACGCAAACTCTGGCCATATCCATATCTGTATCCCCAACCATGAGGTCGTCATCCATATTTTCCCCTCGTTCCGCGGCGGGTATGTCATCCGGAACTGACAAACATCTGACATTTTCGTTTCCAGCGTTACTAGCAATCTCGTGTCTGCGGATGAAATTGTGTAACGTCATGGAAGCACCAACTAATGGCACCTGCACCGATGCAAAATCATAGTCCGGCATGACTTTGAGGAACTTCTAATGCGATTTCCACACTCCAAAAGTCCTCTCCACCACGCTCCTCAAAGACGCGTGCGCCTCTTTAAACAATTCTCTTGGGTTATCGGGTCCTCCATGATCGCAGAACTGTGCTTGGTGATACCGGGACCCTTTGAATGGTGCCAAATACCCCTTCTTGTTTGGATATCCCGCATCCACAAGGTAATATTTACCTATATTTGCTGAAGCAGGTTAACGTACAAACAACAAATTACTGTTAACAAGAACTGAATGTAAATTGTGTTACCTTTCTGGGGGTGCGGGAACAGTGCATGTTCGTTCTTAATAATTTCCTTGAATATGCGACTGTCATGCATGCTCCATTTCCAACCACAAGATATGAAAATGAAGCACAGGTCGAAATCGCATACGGCTAGTATGTTTTGCGTTGGATACCCTTTGCGACCATAATATGTTCTTGCATCACGGGCAGGCAACACCGCTTGTACGTGCGTACCGTCCAACGCTCCAATACAATGCTGCACAACACATAAGGTTCACAAACAACACATAAATGAAAAGTAACTGAAGATGGCAACTGAAATGCTAACCTTGAATGACATGTATTTGTCTTTGGATCGCAAATATGGATGCCTATTATTTTGATCTCTAGTGGGTTTACAATGCACTTCTGTGAACAACTTCATTGCTTCCAATACTGCATGGAAATGTCGCGACACAGTTTCTCCCGAGTGTTGGAACCGTTCTTGAATTTTTCGGTTTCTACAGCCGTTCAACGTATGGATGAACATTGCAACACTTTCTTCAATGTGTAATCCATGTAGTCTTTTAGGTACCCGTAAACTGAAGTCATCCCGTAATGTGTTACATAACACTTGAAACACATCGAGCGGCATATGCAAATTTTGTTCACACCTGCCTACGTGCCCATCAAATAATTCTTGAATCCACGCACGACCGGCCAAAATGGAAGTTGGACATGGGATCTTCTCCATGTACTTCAGGTAATATTCCATTGCATGCTGCGCAACGTGACCGATTACGTTGTTCTCAATGTCTTCCTGTTCCTCAGCGAGTTCCAGTATGACATCATTACAATTTCGATGGTTGCTACATTGACCATTCCACATTTGGCAATTGACGAATCCTACAATACACACAACACACACATCAATTGTCCACTTCTAAACTGAGCCCATCTGAAAACAGTTTTACCCAAAAAGATAAATAACAACCATCTACATGAGTATACCGAATATCGACACTAATTCATTACATTATATTACGTTCAACCATACATGTTAATAATTGTAAAAATTAAAAGGTAACTTATGATTCCATATTGTATAACACAAAAGTGGGTAACGTTCGTTAGAATTAGGACTGTGCCACAAGAGTAAACCAACAGTAAGTAAAGCATAGTGCCACAAAACTAAACCAACAGTAACTAAAGCGAAGTGCCACAGAGAAAAAAAAACTCACAGATACCAACGGAAGTTGTCCACCAAAACCGCATTACAACAACTCATCTCTGTTCCCATTTTTGGCCTAACGGACCACAACCAAAGAGTCACAGACCTTTTGAAGCCTGTAATGCCGCAAGGCACCCGACTACATTCTCATCATTTGGCATGCACATAAGTATTTCCCGGTAATTTGCGTTCTCTAATGCAATGCAGGCGAAATGGAAGAGTGGGGTACTAATGAATTCCAAGATAGCTACAAGCTGCTGCATGCATGCCTCTAATGCCATATTTCTGCGATGCACCAGTTCCGTACCTCACTGTGAGGTGTTTCTATGACTATACCACTTGAGACAGATGGTTGAAATTGTCTGCAAGAACCGATGCTCCACTGGAGATCTTCTTCGACTTCCACTTGTACTACCTCCCTTTTTCCACTTTGTCCCAGGGTTTGCTACATTAAGATGACGATCAACGACCGGTCTGTATGGCTCGGTGAATGGTTACAACCTAGGAGAGTCCACTAAATAGGATTCACCTTCACCCTCGCCAACGTCTACAGCCTTCTCCCCAGGCATCCAATGATGTTTGCTAGTCGCAGCTGCACCGGTGAAGGCTTCGCGCATCAAAGCTTTATGCTCTAATGGTTTGGTCTTGAATTTGTATGCAATCTTGTTTGTCTGCGAAAAACAAAACAATAAATAAAACTAGTTGCCTTACAAAAAATATAACATGTGTTATTTTTTGTTAACCTTACTGTTAACAACAAAAAAATTACATGTGTTATCCAAGGAAAAAAAACTAGTGGGCTTACGGAAAAAAATTAACATTTACATGGGTTATCCATTTTTTTCTAGCATTATTGTTACGATAAAAAAAAAATTAACATTACTGTTAAGAACAAAAATAACATGTCTTATCAGAAAAAAAAAAAAAATTGTGGGCTTACAAAAAAAAATAAAATAAAATTATATTACTGTTAACAAGAAAAACGATGTTACTAAAAAAAATAACACGGGTTATGCATTTTTTTTAACAAAAATAACATGGGTTATCCACTTTTTTTTTTTTTTCCCAAACTATGAAGACTGTTAACAAGGTTGTGTACTACAAAAAGAAGAGTGGGTTATCCATTTTTTTTTTCCTAACAATTTTCACATTACAACATGGGACAATCAATTTCCAATTTTGTAACAAGTTTCATGTACTGCCATTGTAAGTTAACATTTTAATCCTTACATACTCCTTCACATGGATCCATAGATGCATTGCATTGAACAAATTGGCAAATTGGCTTGTGCAAAATGTATAAGCACTGTGTTGAAAATTTTTTTTTTTGGCCATTGTCTTCGGTTGTTTTGAATTATGTGTAATATTTTTTTGTAATGATGTTGCTCATAGGGATGGCAATTTGAACCCGGCTCGACGGGGACCTGACCCCCTGTCCCCAATAAGAGCGGTTTTCCCCCGAAAAATACCCTTGACGGGCTAGGGATGGTATTTGAAATAAAATCCCTGATCAGTTTCGGGCCGGGGACAGGGATCACTTTCATAGCCCCGGACCTGGCCTGGCCTACCCCGACCCCGTTTCTCCCCAAAATAAAATTACCAAAATACCCCTCTGTCCATTTATATATATAACCCCCCTCTGTATAATCTGATCTGATTTGTGTCTCTCATCACTCTTACCTTCACTCTCTGATCTGTCTCTCTCAATCTCTTTCTTCTTTCCGCAGTTGGCTTCTCCGCCTCTCGTTGCCTCTTCCACTACCGTTTCCTCCTCCTGCAAGCCACCGCCGCCTCATCCTCCTCCTCCTTTTCTAATTGTCCTCCTCCATCGTCCATCGCTTCCGTCGTCGCACTCACAGCCATTCATCGTCTCCGAATCTCCGATCGTCCTTCTTCGTCGTCCATTGCCACTGTCCGCAACGCTGATCGTTCTCCTTCGTCCACCATCGCCTCCTCCGATCTCCTCCGTCATCCATCACCGCCGATCGTCCACTTTCTCTCTCTCTCTCTCTCTCTCTGTGACACAGATCTTAGATCTGTTTGTATGTATACATGTATGTCTGTGTATTTGTCCTTTTTTGTTTTTGTTTTTGTTTTATGATCTGTTGATGATTGGGATGTTGTTGATTGAGGATGATGATAATGTTGTTGTTGTTGTTGATTGTGTTGCTGTTGAAACAGATTTAGGGGCGCTGGAAATTTTCAGGGTCGGGGAAACCTGATCCCGTTGGAGGGCGGGGATGGGGATGGTGGTAGGTTCCCCGTCGGGGATTAGGGTCGGGGCAGGGGAGATTTTCGCAATCGGGGATCGGGGACAGGGAGTGTGATCTCCGGCCCCGTCCCGTTGCCATTCCTAGTTGCTCAAACAGTTGGTGGTTTATATTTTTGCAGCAGCAGTCCTTAAATGTAGAGTAAATGGTGAATAATTATATTTCAAAAACATGGAAGTTTGGCTGTACATCGACACACTTGTAAGAAAAAAAATAATTTATGAAGCAAATGGTGTCACAAATTTTGCATAAAATAACATGGGTCAATCAATGAAGATATTTACTAACAAGTATCAATTGCCATGGGAGTTTCATAATTGCCTACATGGGTTCAAATTTAGTTAGTACATATCGATTTCAGTTTTTTCCACCACTCATCGGACGCTGTGAATAACTCGGTTTCCCTGTCAAACCCAATTCCGGTGACACCCTTCGTGCTGTCCAACAACTTGTTCCAAGCCAACCATTTCTTTTTCAAACCGGTGTACTTGTTCTTCAACTGTTTCATTTCATGACATCTACCAGTGCGCTTAGCGAATTTGATTGCAAGGTTCTTGTAACCAGCGACAGTGATGGTAGTACCAACCCAACAGTCAGCTAATATTTCGTCCCCAGTGCACTCTAGGAAGATTGTTGTGGCTGTACTGTCCCAGCTCGCCTTATGTGCATGATCCACGTCATCAACAAATCCTTCTTACCCAAAAGCGCAACCCCTTTATTGTTAGATGGTGTACGAGGGGACGACTGTGGTGCAACCATTATGCTAATATGAGAGCACGTATGTTTCATACATTAGTAGGCATTTGACGAAAACATGTGCACAATACAGTCCGAACCCAAACATGTATGCAAAATAGAATAACAACATCGTATAACAAAAGCAAAATGATAAATACTAAAAACATAACGCGTTTACATAAACAAGATGACAATGCAATTACTTGTTCAAAGCAATGCTACTTCAAAACCTTACTTATGTACAAGGGTAATAAATAACTGTATCAACCCATGGACTTTACATTCGTAGTAATAGGATGATGACTATGATGCACAACACACAAATCATTGTTTTTAGTACACGCAAAGTATTAATAATGTGCAGGACATCAGCTCGTAACTGCATGACATCACTTTTTTATGAGTCATGATCGGGGCTCTGTCTCCCTGATTCGTCACACCAACCAATCCAATTAACACATTGCTGATGAGTGACAAACGTAACACTTATTAGTTGTGGGAAGTATAGTTTGCAAACATATGGATTGAGAAATAATCATTTGTTAAACTCACTACGGGCCGGAGGCAAACATAATACGCACGACCAGGATTTTGTTAGATCTTGAGACCTTCACAAAACAATGGCCATAGCCACAAGCACACATGCGCCGTGGCCATGTCGACGTGGCAGTGGAAAAGATGAATCCATCCGTTGTGTTGGAACAGGGAACAACACCGGAGACAACAAAGACAATAATGACATGAAAAAGTGTATTACAATTCACCATGGGATGGTCCTTTCATATTTTCGGGTATATTAATTGACCAATTTCGTGTTTGAAGAACAAGTTTTCAGTGCATATTGGTACACACCAAACAAACACATGACTACAACAGCAGCAAAAATTAGGTTATCAAATACAAACATGTATATTTGCTAAAATTTACAGTCCAACAGTTCGTTTTTAACAGCAAAACAACGAATCAATAGGTAATTAATGTATAACAACACCATTGCAAAAGCATAACAGATTTAATGAATATGTGAAATGTTTGAGGCATAGATTTATTCGTCACATAATTCCAGGAACAGAGTTTCAACAAATAACAAGAAACCAAAATTCAACCACAGTCCTAATCGTGCCCATAGATTTTGCCAACAGGCATGGGTTATCAGAGAAATAGGTTTGTACCAGAGTCTTAATTTAGCAGAATAGTAGAGTATACAAAGCAAATAAGAACTGAAAAAAAAACATGTATTGCACATCAATTTTGTATGCCAGACACAAAGTTGGGAACAATGAACTTAAATATTTCAGATATCATTTTATCCTTGCAATTTATTTCAATTTATCGGTTTACCTCACATAAAATTAAAATTTTGTTTATTAATTTACTAGAGTTTAGGTTGGAGTTCTGTATAAGCAGACCAATTTCATGAAACTGAAAAATGATAGAGAAGAATGATATCAAAAATGATATACAAGAATGATATCCAACGCAAACAAGGTTGGAGTTCTGTGTATAGATATCCAATACGAAAATTAAAATAAAGATAACAACAATGATATATATATCTCATATATTTTGTTCACAAGTGTCAAAAAAAGAGGATCAAACTAAATAAAGAAATCCTAAACAATGGCCAAATTTTGGGGTTTGTTTCCCATTTCCGTTTCAGCAGAATAGCTGAGAAACTAGTCATAGGAACAAAATTAAAAAATAAATTTCCAATGCGATTTTGAAGGAAGAAAACAAATCGAAGCTCGAAAAACACTTCCAGATAGTCGGTGGTTTTGCTCTATTTTGTAGTCCCATGGAACAACAAAAAACCCAAACTAAGTGAAGGAGGAAAAAATGTTAATCGGTGCAGATCGATGAAAGGAAAACACAAAATACCTGGAAAACCGGCCAAATCACAATGCGATTTGGGAAGTGGGTTCAAAATCAGCAAGATGAAGTTGGAAAACGAAGAAGAAGCGCAGAAATAGGGTCACTATGTTGTACCTGTTGAAGGTCAATCACGATGGGCACGTTTATCAATCGGCTGGTGGGTCTTTCTGTCGAAGTTCCGTCGGAGTGAGAGCCACCGGAGAGAGAAACCTCACTCTTCTGTCAAGCTCTCTATTCACACCCAAGACGATACAGATGAGAGAAATAAATAGCCTCATATTGATCAGTCTTCTTTTAGGTTTGTGGAGATGTGCAACCAAGGGTAAAATGGTCTTGTTAGCAGTTATTGACATCCAGCTGGCACCAACGTTCTTATTTGAACTACAGTAAAGGCTAAAACGCTTTTTTCAAATTTGAGGCTAAAATAGCCTGGGTAGCCTGATGCCAAACACCGCCAATGTTAGTTTTATATTGTGGTGTGGCCTATTAGCCTACATATCTTTTACATGTTTTCTTATATTTGGACTCCACAATTAAATAAAGCCAATATTGAGATAAAGTTCAGAAATTAAAATTTTAAATATGGGATACTTACTCTTACAAGATAAGAAGAAAATATTGATGAATGGAGATTCTTTTAATATTGTTTGGCCATCTCTTCTCCTCTATAAAAGGATGGGTGACTCCACTTTCAATATGCATATTATTTTTTCATCATTTAAAGTATTCTAATCATTCTAGTGAAGAAAGACACAGAGAAGAAGGTGAGCTGATAAAAAAAGGTTCAATTAAAGGGATAATTTTGATATTTATGCAGAAGTGATAAATATTTTGGTATTCTAATTCAATGGCCAACAAAGGCTACTTATTTTCTATTTGCAAGAAATAATTTTGATATTTATGCAGAAGTGATACAATATTGATAAAATTTGAAGTGTTTTCCTTGAAAGATAGACTGCTAATAACATCACCCAAATGAAAACAAAATTAGAAAACATTCCAAAAAAAAATAATGAAGGTTGTTACTTGATTATCGAAAAGACACTAGTGGGCTAAGGTCAAATGGGTGGTTATGTTGCTAATACATCAGGATTGAAAAATGCAATGACAAAGAAATATAATTATTTTCAAGTTTCAACTTCTTCATTTATATTTTTTTATCATCACTTTTCCTGAATTCTCCCACCATTGATCGGCAATAGAGAGATTGAATAAGGACACTGTAATAACCCAATAATATGTGAAGCCAAACACCTTTAAGTTAAACTCAACTTAGAATATCTAAAACCCAACTCCAAACTTGTTTGTAGGTGTTACCAAACACGACCCTTCAGCTCAAAACAAAAATAAGAAATGAGGATTTTTGTTTTTTGTTTTCATTTTCTTTTCCTTCTTCTCTCTACCTTTCTCTCATTTTCCGTTACTTTCTCGGTGGCCAAACACTCCACCGTTGCCCCACCCTTACACCACCACCTCAACCCACCATCACCACCACCGCCGGCCATCTTACCTTGCCGGAAAAGCTCCGATCGGCCACTTATTTCTCTTTACAAAAATAGCACAAAAAAGTTTCAACTCTAGATTTTTCTTAATCTCTTCAAGAATCAAAGCTTGGGGTTCCTTTTCTTCGAGGATTAGAGGCTTTTAATTGGTAGGAATATCTCTCTAAAAAGTTTTAGTTTAATGTTTTACATTTTTAGAGTTAGAGATGGTTATTTCTAGATTTATTGTGATTTAGTTTTAGTTGTTGAGTTTTATACTTGGATTTAGTTTCTATGGATATTTGTGCATGTAGAAAAGCTATTAATTTGATGATTGATTTGGAGATTGAGATTTGGGTTAATCTATAGTTTGAATGTGATGTAAAAATCGGGGATTTGGTGCTAGGAAATTTATATGTTGAAATTGATTTGATAAATGGTGGATTGGGTATCTCTATGAACTATAAATGATTTTAGAGAAATTTTATATATTATGAAAGTGGTTTTACCTAAGTTGTTGGTTGTGAAAATGTTGATTTTTGACTTTTGTGGGTAAATTGGTGGTGGTATTGTGCATATAAATTGATTGGATATTAAAATAATTGATAACTCAAAATGTTTTAAGGTTGGTTGTTGTGAAAATTGGCTAAGTTATTTCTTGGGTGACTTAAGGAGTTTGGAGTTCTTTAGCTTGTCTTTACCTCTCATCCCATTACATGTCTTGTTTAGGTTCAACTTTGTAGATGTTGCATTTTCTTGAAAGCATTTCCCTAATTTTAGTCTCTTTTACAAATTGTTAGGACTAGAGGAAGGCGTCCTTACTTCTTGTGAGAGTTAGCTTGTAGAGTTGTGATTTAGACTTTCTGCTATTTCGGAGGTAAGTATACTTTTACCACAGAAATTCACATTACCTCTAATTGAAAAACAAGATTTGAGAATATTTTCAATTAAATGAAATGAATGAACTAAATTATATGTTTTATCATGTTATTAGCATGCATTGAAGACCTATAAATTTATTTGGGGTCAAAATTTAAAGTTTAAATAAATTATTTTTATGTGTATAAAGAGGCAACTACTTTTTCAAGAGAATGTATTCAAGCTGAGTCGTTCAAATTTTATAATGATGATATCGGAATGACGACATCACATTATGTGAAATTATTTACTTTCATTGATCATACGACCAAATATAACTTATGGAACCACAAGAGCCGAAATACTTTGGAATCTTGGGGACCAAAATATTTTAAAGACCATTGTACATAAGGTGTCTTGGGGACCGAAATATTGAAATGATAATTGAAGTGCTATGATGACATGATTTATGTTCCTATGGACATATTTTGAGTAATGGTACCATCACAGCCTAAGTCATGAGGTAATGCAACCCTAAGGTTATTTAGCAGATTGTATGATGGACACGAGATTTCAATGTATTGAAAATTTGTATTTTTGTTTTGAATCTCCTTGTTTCAAATGTATTTTACCGCATTATGATAGTCTTTGAAAAATCTTGATAATGGTTTATGCAGATTTTCACTATATATGTATTAATTTCATTCCAATCAAACTCTTATGTTTATTATCCTTATTTTTGGACCCCAATTGGAAGGAACAAGTTTTATAACTCCATGGGATTGGTGTCCTCATTGGGTTCTAACTCATTCTTTCTAAATTATTATTATTATTATTATTATTTTTCAGATTCCTGGACTGTAGCATGGTTCGTCTCAACTTGGAAGTTTAGATTTCCAGAGGATCAAAGGTGGGCATTTTGTAGTTGGGGTTCTACATAAGGTCACTCTAGGATGTAGTTTTATCTTTTGTATTTATGAAGATAGTTGATTGTAAATATTTTTTATTATGAATTTTGTTGTAAAGATGAATTTATGTTAGCGTTTTTGAGAAGTGGTGCTTGGGAACTAACTAGTGTGGCATGATGATATTTTTGAACTTGAATGGATCAATTAATATATAATGGCTGATTGAAAGATTTTATACACTATTGTGATGTAAATATATAGATTGTACATGAGGTGTTATAGTGCTTGAGGTTTGCCCTCTCGACGGGGTTTGCTTTGGTGGGATTGGGTTGTGACAAACCCAAACCATACAAATAAAGAAACAAATAAACAAATTACTAGAATGCTTTATTTTGTTTACATCCAAACATTTTGTATAACATCTATTTTGATGCAGTACAAAAGCAATCCAAGTCAAATATATATATATATATATATACATATATAATAACACAACATTGAGCAAAACAAGAAAAAGATTGAAAAATGACCACAAAAAAAAAAAAAAAGTTGACTAATCACTATATATTTCATTTTCTCATTCCTGAGTTACACAATCTAATTCCCAGTTTGGTACATAGTTTAGAAAATCACAATTTTTGGTAACCGAAGCTTGTTATCTTCTTTGAAAGTTGAGGAACTTGATGCCATAGGCAAAGACGAAGAAGAAGCCGACAACCCAACCCAAATGGACCACTGCAACTACTGGTAGGAAGCTATACTTAAAACCAAAGTAATCTTCAAGAAATTTCTTTAGAAGGATATTACCCTCTCCTGGTATCTCAAGGGAAGCATTTTTGTCACCCACTTGAGAAGTCACAAGTCCGTAGAGTGTCCAAGAGACTGGAGAAGCCCAGTAGTACCACCTCCACCAGACTGGGATTTGCTGCAATAAATGAAATATGTCAATTTATGAAGCAAAAGAACAATTTCGTGGTTAGAAACTATAGTAATACTATAAACACATAAATATTTCATAGAAAAAGTGCACATAATGCAGTGTTGATCCTGTGTAAAAATTGTGTTGTATTATTTTCCTCGGAATTAGAGTCTGAAGCAGGAAAAAAATTGACGTACTGGCCTAGGAATAAGGAAACCGGAGAATAAGTTCCAGAAGCTCAAGAAGAAGGACATCACAATGGCAGCAATTTGGGAGCTCGGTGTCAATGCAACAACCATCATGCCGTACAATGTGAAGTAGACGAAACACATCATCATGAAGTAGTAGAACCATAACACTTTGCCAACCTTCCACTCAAACCCGATCATGGAGTACAAGAGAAGGCTATATATCATTGTTTGAATTATAACATACAACATCTCTATAGCCACCTGCAGAATTTAAAAATATTAGAAAATTTAGGACATTGCTTTAGTTGAAATAGTAAGCTTATTATCACTATATTAAGAAAATATTTGCTTTTTCTCTTTTGAAAATACTAGGAAAGATTTTCTTGTTGTCGTTACCTGAGCAAATGCATAAGGCAATTCTGAATACATCCCGGCTGCTCTTTCACGATAAAACACTGTTCTCTCAATAGCAACAATAGATTGCACTGCATGAGCATTAGTGGCTCCTAGGAAGACAATAGCAGCATACATAGCTCCCGAAAGATTCAATAGATCTTGTTGTTTCATTCTGTCAACAAATTTTTTTTGTCAATACCAGTTACAAAAATATCCAATTTTCATCAAACAACAAAATAAAAATACATTTAATAATGTAAGCTATGAAGTGTTGGATATTTCAAAATTTATTTTGATAAAATACCAAAACTCGAATGAATGGTATGCCGCTCTATTAGTCTCCCAATTGCAGCTTGTAATCTAGAATGCCAGTATTCACATACATCTATTTTTTTGTGGGGTCTTACAAAACACACCTCCTTTCGGGTCCCATAAATTTGGAGCATTGGCTACATTTTTGTGAAACAGAGAAAATTCAAACAAAAAAAAATGAAGAAATTAAAGACTTACGTTTGTTGTCCTTTGTTCCAGAAAGTAAAACCGAATACACACCCAATGACAATTGTCATGAAGAATCTAATGGCATTATACTGGGGGTTCCTCCAGTAAGACCAGTGTTGTTTCCAGAAACAAGCAGTGCATTGAGTAGTGAATGGTTGGGAGTACTTGGTTGGGAAGTATAGGTCCTTGGAACCTGGAGGTGGAGTACTGAGTTCTTTAATAAGCTCTTGATTTCTCCTGAAAGAGTTTTATATATATATAGCTATTAAGAACAATTTTGTAACAAAGTATGCAGTTTATGGATGGTACAATTAAAAAAAAAAAAAAACTAATTTGCTTACTGATGAAGAGAGGAGTTGGCATAAATATTAGCAAAATCCACATCCATTTGAGCCTCAACCGAAGGAGCACTAATCTCCAACATCCATGTTGCAGGATTGTAACCATCCTTAATCTTGGGGACACTTGGGACAGCCTATGCCAGGTTATAAATATATTAATCCATACTAAAATGTCCAGAGTAGTACGAAATTGATAGTGCATCAAGCTTGCTAAAGATTTTTTTTTATATTTTATTTATTTATTATTTTTTCAGAAAACACCATTGTTAATTTGGTGAATAGTTTTCAAAATTTTCTTTTAAAAACAATCTCACTATTTAGGTAACACCAAAAAGTTGTTTTTTAATTTTTAAAAATTGCTTTCATACAAAAATGAAAAAGAAAACACAAAACAAATATACTCACTTCAAAATATTCTATAAGCTTGTGAGAGTTGCGACCTAGAGGTCCTGCATAAATGATTTGGCCTCCTCTTTTCATCAAAAGTAACTATAACAAGCACAATATTTAGTTGCATTTATGCATAATATAATGAAAAATCACAGAACAAACAAACTTCAAGAACACGATTTAGGAAAATTGAATCACACCTCATCAAAAGATTCAAAAATGTCTATGCTTGGTTGGTGAATTGTGCACACCACAGTTCTACCTGTGTCTACTGTATTTCTCACAGTTCGCATAACAATGGCTGCAGCTCTGGCATCAAGGCCAGATGTTGGTTCATCCATGAAAATGATAGATGGGTTAGCGACCAATTCTACAGCTATTGTCAACCTTTTTCTTTGTTCTGTTGGAAGGCCATTAATTCCTGGAAGGCCAACTAAAGAATTCCTTATCGCATTAAGCTCAACCAAGTCCATCACTTCTTCAACAAACATCTAAGGTAAAAAAAAAGAAGGGAAGAAAACAAAAACGTAAAATAATTTTTTTTAAAATTAAATTTTAAACTTCCTGAGATTCTAGGGACGTTTACTAAGTGACATACCTTGGATGTATTTTTGTTTACATCTGAAGAAAGACGAAGCCAAGCTGAGTATAGAAGAGATTCATAAACAGTGACATATGGTGAGTGAATGTCATTCTGTTCACAGTAACCGCTAACACGAGCAAATGTTGCTTGGTTCTTTGGGTAACCCAAAATGCTAATAGTTCCTTCAATGTATCCGCTGGTCTTCCTTCCAGCTAACACATCCATTAAGGTGGTCTTTCCAGCACCACTAACACCCACAAGTGCTGTCAATATTCCTGGTCTGAAAGCACCACTAACATCTCGTAGGAGTTGAAGGCGATCCTCATTGATTCCTTGACTTTTCATTTCCTAGTAAAAAAATAACAAAATTTCAACTCATTCAACCCTATATTTTTGTGTTAATTTTAAAGCTACTCAGTGTACAAACAAAAGTGCCATATGTTTATTTAAGTGTGCAACATATAGGGTTTTTTAATCAAAAGAATAAATAAGTGAGGTCATTCACTAGATATCAAGTTGCTCAGATTAGAAAAGAATGGTGTTTCACTACCCTAAATACCTTGATTCTCAAATCAAGAAAAAAAGAAAAAAAAAAACTATAAAAAGAGAAACAAAAAAGTGTTCACGTAAGCACATGACAATAATGTGCTTAGAATGATTGACTTACAGCGGGCATATCTATGTAGTAGTTGATGTGGCTGAATGCAAGTGAAAGGGGTTGGAAGGGCAAAACCATTCCTTTCCTTGTTGAATGACCAGAGGCACCAATAATTGAGTCACTACCCTGTGAAGCATTTCTCACTGCCATATCAATACCTGTAAATCATTCACAAGATTTCAAAATTCAGACCAGTAGAACATTTTTGACACAACTGGAATCTATTAGATGTCATTCCATAGTCTAGGACATTTGGTATCCTGACTTCATTTCCATCATTACACACACAATGCAACTCTACTCACAAGGAACTTTAAAATTGATCAAGGAGATCGACTCGTGAGACTCTTTGAACAACTTAAACAAATGGATTTTAACTCCTCCAAGTTTGTACAATTAGTAAGTAGTAACCTAAATGTTAACTTAACTAGCACTATAAGGAATGGAAAAAGAGGTAATCAAGTAACGATCAACAAGAGGCAATGGTAAAGACTTCGAACCTTCAGATGCCATTTGTCCAGAGGATGATTTCTTATTCTTCTTTTCATTATCTTCATCCGAGACTACAACCTTTGAATCACCTAGAGCTGAAATAGAGAATCCACACACAGGGTTGTCAATCCAAGAGTTCAACTTTCAACAAAGAAATTGTATTTTTCAAATAAAAAACCCAAACCAAATTACTAGATGAGATGACTTACGATTCAAGAAAGTCAACGCTACAATAAACAAAAAGTTGAAGAGAAGCGAAAACCCAATAAGTGCTACAATGCAAACCCAAAACATGTAATCATCCTTATAGAAGCTTCTTGTGGTAAGAAGGGCTTTCCCAATTGTAGGAGCATTAATTCGGGGGTCTATGTTGTTCTACATTAAAAAATTTTTTTAAATTTTTTATGAGGCTACAATGTGAACTGCAATGACAGACTAGAAAGTAAAAGCAACATTTGAACTAAAAATGAAAAGGTAAAGATCATAAGCCAACCATAAAAGAGAACTTACGGCGCTCCATCTTTTATCAAGAAATTCATTCATGACTATTGCATTCTGTCCATACATCATTGGAGAAATATAATAACCCCATATCATAAATGGTTGAATGTCATCTGCGATCATAAGTATAAATAAATTATTGTAATGTTTTGATCATCTAACATAAGCAATCTCATAAAAGAATCCATAACTTTTTGACCAAATGTCAAGCAATATTCAACATGTGATGTAGCCAATTAATAAATTTAAAGCTCAGTCTAATTACAAGAAATGCTCAAAGTGAACGTAGAAATCAGCAACTAACTTTTGGCAACTATAAATCCTCCAAGCACAAAAACCACTAGCAAGGTGAAGGTGCCTAAAGTGCCTGCAACAACCAGCGTTCTCCCCAATGCAGCAATAAAACGAAAGAGAGACAAAGCCATTAGATGTACACTGAAGAATGCCAAGAATTGTCGGAAAAACCTGAAAGAGATGGTGGATATTTGTCAATGAAATAAACTCTAATTACAAGAAATAAGCAGTTACCAGTGATCATTGAATGTAGAGCAGGAAGAATAAATTCCTAATGCAGAATTAATTAAGCAATGACATTGACAAGAACACTACCACTGGAAGAGCCAAGAACATGTGAACCACTCTTACCTGCTCGCAGCTGGAGCAAACCCAATTGTGTAATATGTAAGAATGACCCATATCCCTGATTCCAGGAATGAGACGGGTATCCTGAGGACCCAAATTGGCAACCCAAAAGCCCACGGAGGATAGAATAAAAAGTCCCTTTGTTTGTAGAAGACAGGAAGCACAACAACAATCATCACAAGCTCTGCCATCCCATTAAACATCACATTCATAAGACTAAAGAAAAGAGCTCCAAAAAATTTTCCTCCATCTGCCAAGGTACCAGATGGCATTGTTGTCCGGAAGAACACAGTCATGGTTATCAATGATATGATTGTTATCTGGGTAGTCTTGAACACATATACAAAACTGTTACGCTTCATTAGTAGCCACTCTCTGTCAAAGCATGCCTTGAAGAGTTTCCTTTTGGAGATACCATACTTTTCTGTCATTAATGCAGCTGGGTGGGCTCTTGATTTATTGTAAGGAACACTAAGATCTGCTGCTAGTTGTTGACCAATATGGAATGAGTTGAAGGCCTCAGCAAATTCGGAAACTGAGACATATATGTAAGGTTGGTTCTTCCTGAACCAATATTGTTCTTGATCCTTCTTTGAAGTTACTTCTTGGAGAAAGTCTGCAACTCCTTTCCTTTCTGGGCATTTGAAACCCATGACTTCAAAGAACTCAAGGATATCTTGACGTGGACCCTGATAAACAATCTGACCTTCTGCAAGTAATATGATGTCATCGAATAGATTATACGTCTCGGGAGCTGGCTGCAAGAGAGAGATGATCATGGTCACATCCATTATATGAACCATTTGCCTCATGAACTTGACAATTTGAAAAGTGGTAGAACTGTCCAACCCAGTTGATATCTCATCCATAAAAAGAGCTTTTGCTGGTCCAACCAACATCTCTCCTGAATTTAGTTAAACCAAAAAGGTATTAGACAGGTGAATTAGCACAAAAGCAAACTAACAAGCAATCAAAACTGTTGAAAAACAAATGATTATGAGGAGATGAGCAAAATAGATTATTTCCAAAAAGATTATGATGAAGCTAGACTGATTTGGAAAATAGCAACACATATAACATAGGTCACCATAATCACCAGCATGTAGCAAAATTGAAGTGGACAATAAGATATTTTCGATATGTGGAAAAGTATTTGCAGCAACTAAAAACTATTAGGCATCTAACAATTAAATAGATGCCTAATGCCAGTAAAAATAAAGACAAATGACATGGCTTCTACAAATGAAGAATAATTTAGTCATGCTTGAACCATTTCTAGAAATCATACGAAAGCAAGAAGAATAATAAATATATCCCTTTCTAGATTTGAAAGCATACCAATGGTCACACGCTTCTTTTCTCCACCAGATATACCCCTTCTCATGTCGTTGCCAACCATAATATCCACACAAATATCCAATCCGAGTATCTGTTATAAGTTCGGTAATAGTAAGTTTTTGCTTTTTGTTTTTTTAAAAATGAACTCCTGAAATAGAAAAATAAATGTAACAGCTTGAAATTTAATCATTGAACCTTGAGAACATAATCTGTAACCAGACTAGTTTCTTGGCCAGACACTGCTGTGGCCTTCATAAATGCATCAATATCAGGATCTGGTTTAATTCCTGCTTCTTTCTCTCGTCTAGAGAGCTCCAGCAGCATTTCATATCTTGTGCCAACCCCCAAACAGCGTCCTGAAAAATCCAATGTCTCTCTTACTGTCAGCTCTCCATAGTGAAGATCATGTTGACTAATGTAAGCACAGGTCCTTTGAGGAATAAATTCATTCAACTCATGACCACAATATGTAACTTTTCCAGATACCTGTTTGAAACTCCAAGTCATCAATATCCAAACACACTAATTATTAACAAAGAAAATTATTAACCGAAAATAAGAAACACACCCTTAGATTCTTATCAAGCTTCCCTGCAAGTGCTAGCAATAATGTTGTTTTCCCCGCGCCTGGTGGACCCAAAAGCAGTGTTATCCTGAAAATCATGAAATCAGTAATTAAAAACATGAAGGGAGTGATAGAACATAGACTAACATTACCTACTTCAACAAAACAACTAATTGTGGTAATCAATAAAAACAAGGAAAAATATGTGTGGAATAATGGTTTCAGTAATATTTGGAATACAAATCAAAAGGTAAATTAGTTTGCATTATATATTAGAAAGAAAAAGAAAACTGAAATTGAAAGGCAAATTTCACCATATAAGTTTGCAAAATAACAGAATTCAAAACATTTTTCCATGTTACCTTCTTATCAATGTCTGAGTACATATAAAACTTGTATTTTACACCAACAAATATTGCTTCCGCTATTTTTTAAATGTTTTAAAATCTTTTACTTAGGTGATATTGCTTCTCCTACTCTAACATGAAAAAAAAGAAAAACAAACAAGGCACACACTTATCATAAAAAATTACCTTGAAGGTTTCACTATGCCACTAACATCATTAAGTATCTGAATTTTTCTCTTCTTGGAAGGGACAAGCCGAATTAGTCCAAGAAGACTCTATTGTTCACAACAGGCAAAAACAATGTCAGTAAGTCACCAAAGTAAAGCACAAAACTAATCACCTTGCTTGTTTTCATTTTTCAAAAAACACTTCTCAAAAAATTTTATTTTCTTATTTTCCGTATTTTTTTGCTTTTACTGAATTTTTTTTAATATTTTAAGCAATTTTTTTACTTTTTAGACACACCTAATATAAATACACCTAAAAAGTAAAAAAATTATAAAAAAAATATTTTAAAAATTCACTAAATACCAAAAATATAAAAAAATACAAGAATTCAGTATATTTTTTGTATTTTTTTGTATTTATTAATTTTTTAAAATATTTTTTCACAAATTTTTTACTTTTTAGATACATCTAAGTAGGGTGCATCTAAAAAAGTAAAAAAAATGCTTAAAATTTTAAAAATATTCACTAAAAATAAAAAAATATGAAAACCAAAAAACTTAATTTTCAAAAAATTTAATCCAAAAAACTCAAACTAAACACACTGAATAGAAATGTAAAATCTTCTTTTTATAGTAACATTATTCATGGAACATCAAACAACACAGAACTGACAAATATAAAAAAAAAGGGAATAAATTTTGCTTGACAATTAAAGCAAAAATTTAGTGATATCTTTTTCTTGTTTACTTCAATCTAAATGAAGATATGTAAATTTACTGATTCATTTTTTTTCCCCAAATGGCTTAAATTTTACCTATTCAAAATTTCTTAAGAAAAATGAAATACAAATGGTTAATTACACCAAGACTCGTTCTAGAGGGGTGGAAGTTCTGCGTTTTTAAGTTGAGGTGGTGGAAATATACAAATTCATAATTAAGGGGATAAATTGATTTTGGCTAATAGTTAAGGGTTATTGATATATTTAATCCAAAAAAAATCATAGTAGAGAATTTCTAAAGGCCTTTATAGTTTTTGTTTTCATTTTCGTGCTTTTTGTTATTCTTATTCTTATTCTTAGAAACAAAATAATAAGAAGTTAAAAAATATCCATTGTTTTTACCTTTTTATGAAAATAATTTTTAAAAAATCCAAAAATAAATTTTTGCAATTTTCAAAATAAAAAATCATAAGAATTGTTTTCGAAAATAAATTGCATAGCAAGGATTTTTTTTTTTTTTTTTTTTTTTTTTTTTTTTTTTTTTTTTTTTTAAGAATATAACGTAAAACACATAAAATAAAAACAGGCCAAGGTGTCCATTTCTAAATACATATGCCTTACCTACAACGTTTGTGATTTTTTTATTATAAACTATTGTGGTGTTATTTATAACTTAATTATGATTTATTGTGGTATTAGTTATACCTTATTGTGATATTGGTCATGAGTTATTGTAATTATTATTTTAATTATAATAAAAAATGTCTTTGATTATACGTGTTTAGTTATGACTCATTGTTTTTTTCTTAATTATTACTAAAAAAAAAATTATAGTTAGGCACCTTACATATATATGGTTCACACCCTTTTAGAGACGCTTACTCTAAAATGACCCATAAATAAATCATATTAACAAAATTGGAGTCTCTTAAGTACAACTGCTTATTCTCATATTAACACAATTATTTATTTATTTATTATTTTTTATAATTATTCAAATGAGAAAAAAAAATTTAATTCTCACAAACATTTAATAAAAAAAAGGATTCTGGTTCTCTTTAAGTTTAAAATTTGAACTTAACCGTTATATTAGGATTTGTGGAGGGGTTATCACAAGCTCTATTTTGTTACTGTTCATTTTGTAGAGTCTTCTTTGTATATCATTGATAGAAAAAATAAGATATATCCGATAATCATGACATTTTCATTTAATTGCATTCGTCTTCCGAAAAATGAATAATTTTTATTATTATTACAGAGAACAAGTATTTTTTTCGAAAATAAACCATTCATATTTTTTGAAACAAATGCGATAAAACAAATTATAGATGTTAGCCACAAAAAATTTATAAAAATAAAGATTAAATTACAAATATACCCTTGAGATTTGCTTAAAATATAAATTGTCTCACATAATTTTAAAAATTACATTCCATCCCTTGAAAATTTCTTATTTCATAACAAATAACCCATTTTATCAATGAATCATCAAGTTAATTAATAAATTTTTTTAATAATGATAGAAATATATTTCAATTAATAATTTAGGTAATTTTATTATTGCATAGGAGAGCAGTTAAAAATTTTATTTTTTAATTAATTCTATTAAATTAATTTTTTTATAATGAAATATTTATAATTTTTAAAATTACATAAGATAATTTATATTTTAAGTAAATCTCAAAAAATATATTTATAATTTACCCTAACATAAATGATTGAACTGTCTGCTCATAAACCTTAACATAAGGGACAAGCTCAGATTTTTAATTTCTTTTTTTATTAGAAAAAAAAAAAAAGAAACTCCAAGAGTGTATCATAACTTTCATAGGCCTTGGTGGTGTAATTGATTGACGGTCATATTTAACACAATGCAAAAAACGGACCCACTGGGATAAAAGGGGGCTTCCCACCATGGTTGTGAAACCCGGACCGGACCGGCCGGTCGAACCGGTTGGACCGGGAACCGGGCCTGGTTCCGGTCCGGTCAACCCCTGAGAACCGGACTTGGAGCAAAACCGGTGCAGAAATGCGAAACCGGCGGGTACCGGCCGGTCGAACCGGTGACCCGGACCGGGTTTCGCTGGTTGGACCGGTTCCTTTTTCCTTTTTTTAATTTTGTTTTTCCTTTTTTTTTATTTTCTTTCTTTCTTTCTTTTCTTTCTTTCTTTCTTATATATATATATATATATTATAAATATATTTTAAAATTTTGACTAAAAATTCTTACTTCAAGAGTCTCCTCTCATAAGGAAGAGTCTCATTAGAAGTTGAAGAAGATTATGAAAGTCTATTCCTATTTATAGGAAAAGATTTTTCAAAAAGAACCTACAAAATTCTATGTGGGATTCAATCAAATTATTTGAAACATATTGATTGGAGGGAGAGTTGAAAATTTCATTTCCCTCCAAAATTAAACCAACATTCAATCAATTTATTTGGAGGGAATGTTTAAAAATTTTACTTTCTTTAAAATAAGTGACCTTTTTTCTTATCAATTATGACTTTATTAAATATTATTAATAAATATTATACAACAATTTTTATTTTTATTTGAGTATTTATATATATTTTTATTTATTTATAATTTTTAATTATATTTTTTAATTATATAATATTAATTATGACATCACGGTTCGACCGCTTTGACCCGACGGTTGAACCGGTGACCCGTCCACCCGGTCCCTTTTCCGGTTCGCTCACCGGTCCGGGTCTGAGAACAATGCTTCCCACCCACTCCATACCTAAAATAAATAAATAAATAAATAAAGCTTTTCAATACTATGTGCTCATACTCCCCCACACGCAATCTTCCGAAGAAAGTCACGCCTCTAAATGTCAAAAGGAAAGCATACCTCGATTGTGTTCAAGGTGGCATTAAACAGAGTAGGATGTGCTCTGCTCCCCACATATACATCCCCCTCAATTGACAAATGCTCATACCGCACTTCAATCTTCGGAATCTCAATTCCCACTCTGTCGTATCAATCACAACAAAATTCAACTACATCAAACCAAGATTTTTCTCAACCAAAATCTCACAATTCAATTACTCTTATATACATGTATACATGCATATATATTTATAGAGAGAGAGAGAGAGAGAGAGAGAGAGTAAACCTATCAGTCCTGTCCCTGAGTCTCTGAAGAAACTTGTCGTTATCATCTTCAACAACGTTGAGTATACTCTCCATCAGCAGTTGTTTATCTTGCATTCCGAGATTGGTGACATCTATCTCATCACGGACAACTTTACCGTCATCGAGAACTTTGGTTAGCATCCCTTTCCTCATTCGGTCGTACGTCGGGAGCCTCTCGATCGCCGCCCACATCAGCTCCGCCTCGTCATCCTCCTGTCGAGCATTCCGGATGAATACGTCCGGCGGCGCTTGCCATGCCTCGCTCAAGCTCACCGACGCCCAACTCCTCCGGCTTCCCGACCCCGCCAAACTCCTCCGGCTGCTCTCCAATCTCGCCAGATCATCTCCGGCCAACGCCGCCGCCATTACGATCCGCCGGAAACCTCCTTCAGATTGAAATTTATGTCAAAACACCAAATCAACAACAACAGATAATTTCACTGGAGAATTCTGATTTTTTTGAATTATGATTTGAGAATAAAATTGTATTTTTAGTTTGTGGGTTTTAGAATTATAATTTGAATGTAAAAAATTTGTTTGGTTATGAGTTTTGAATTGAGTTTGATATTTTTGACATAACATGTAATATTTGATTCAAAAATTTACAACTCATAACCAAACATACAATCTAAAATTTTATTCAAAACTTATAAAAATTTTAAAAAAATTTCGAAAATATTTTTTATTTAAAATATAAAAATAACTTGTGAAAAAAAAAAAAAACCACTGTCCCGATCAATCAGCCGGTTGTCCTGAGTAGACGTGTTTTCAACTGTGGGTGTGGAATTAATTTTGAAAACTCTCACCAACATAGTTCTAAAAACCAGTCGATACCGACTGATATATATCGGAAAAATAGGGCACCGCGACTGAGATTGAAAATTGCAGGAGAGTCAGTCGAGTCCCAGTACATATCGGTCTGTAACTATTACACAACCCGTGACGGGCCGATACTCACCGGTTCAAACTGATACGGGAAAGAAAAACTGAAAAACTTGTGAAATGATTTTTAAAATTTCACCGTCGCGATATCCGATTCCCGAAACATACCAATCGATACTACCAATACCTTTACTCTGCGATCAATACCGTTACGTTACCCCATATCGCGATCTAGAACCATGCTCACCAAACACCGCATCCAAACTAAGAAATGAAATTAAATCACCAAACACCACAGTCAAACTAAGAAGTGAAATTAAATTTACAAAGCTTCATCAAATAGAGCCCTGATTGTTTTGAACATTCCGGACGCGAAAAGATTCAGAAATCTGATAAGTATTGATAGGATTGGAATGACTTCAACGTACCGCAGTCTCAACTCAACCAACTTCAAAACAAAAAACTGTAAAATATAGTGTACACGTATATATGATATATATTTTCCCTATGTACTATACGTACGAGATTATATATGTTTGTGTATACAAATGAGATTATATCTGTGTGTCTGTGTGTGTAGAATTGATGAGAACAATAGAGAGCAGATGGAATATGTGTGAGTGAATGGCCGGCTGACCTTAGATGATTGGTTTCATAGTAGTAAGATGGTTACGCGGAAGATGAGAAGACTTTGGTGGGAGAGAAAGATAAGAAAGAGTGAAGAGAGAGAGAGTGAGAGTGTGAAAAAAGAGTATGAGAGTTTTACCGATAATGTGAACATCTTAAATAGAGACGGAGTTTACGCGTTGGGTGTTTGCAAGTGTGGAACATCATGAGAGTTTTACTGAAAATGTGAACATCTTAGGGACGGAGTTTACGCGTTGGGTGTTGCAAGAGTTTCCGTGGATAGTGACAGTTTGCTATAATCATCAATTACTGTATTAATTAATGTTATAATATTATTATTAATTTTATTTATTATACAAATTATAAATATTTAAAATTTTTATAATTATGTTATATCATACGTTAATATGCTAGTTAATACATTAATAAATATATATAACATTATTCTTGTACTTTAGGGTGCGGTGAGTAAAAGAATTGAAATTCGAGTTAATGAATTAGTGACAGTTCCTTCAAATTGTAACATGATTTTACTACCATACTAATATTCTCTCTTGGATAAAAATTAAAAAAATTAAAATAAAATGCAAATAGGAAGGAGCTGCCGCCTGCTGTGTCTTTACGGCACCGTTTTGTTGCCTCGTATCAACTCTAGCATTTCTGTTTCAAATTCTGCCAATTTGACTTATCTCACTCTCAAATCCATTTTCTTTGTCTTTAGGTAAGTCCCCTGAGAAATTCTATAGTACACACCTCCCCATTTGGTCATAATTTTTATAATATTTGGTTGTGATTTATTATCATATTAGTTATAATATTATTTTAATTATAATTCAAGGGTTATTTAATCATACATCACATGATATTTCGGTTATAATTTAATTTGATTTTTTTTTTAGTTACAACTCTCATAAACTTAAGTTATGATATTTTTAATAATTAACCTCACAAATGTTATAATTTGCATATGGTACATAGCATTGCCCCTCCATATAATATGTATTTATACAAATAAAAAATTCGTACAAAATTTTTCATGTAAAATATTGTCATTTAATATGTGCATTTCATTTAAAAAAAAAAGAAAAAAAGAGTATGAAGGTGACTTTTATTTATAAAATTGACCTTACCATCTTATTTTTGTGGTTTTTTTTTTTTTTTTGTTGGTATAAATAGAATTTTTCTATATACATATGCTATATTTAACTAGAGTTAATAAATGAACTAAACAATTCGAGCTTAATCATGTTCGACTCATTAAAAGTTCGTTCGAGTTCACTTAGGTAAATAAGTCAACCTCAAATGCATTTTAGAGTTCATTAAAGTTTTCAAATCAAACTTAAATAGCCAATTGTTTGTTTGATGTAGTTCAATAAGCCTAAAACTATATTAAAATAGCAAACTATTCGAGCTTAGCTTGACAAAAGTTTGTTTGAGAAATGCTCAAAAGTTTTAACGAATGAAATTTGAACAAATTTTAAAACTTGAAAAATCTAAAATCTCCAAGATATTGATTCGCTATTATGTTTCAATTTTAAATAGTAAATACCAATCCCAATCAAAGAATTAATAACAAATTGACACAAAGATTTAACGTAGAAAAAATAATTGGAGTGCCTCCAATTGTGATAAAAAATCACAGGCCAAAGCCACAAAACAATCTACTAAGAAGACAAAAAAGAATTACACATGTGTATTCTCAATTACCTAGCAAATTCACACCCAAATTGAACCGACCCTAATGTGTCTTTTCCACCACCCTATTCACCTTGGAGTAGGCTAGTAGGTGGCAAC
The DNA here is from genome assembly GCA_036172215.1 of Camellia granthamiana. Taxonomy (NCBI): domain Eukaryota; kingdom Viridiplantae; phylum Streptophyta; class Magnoliopsida; order Ericales; family Theaceae; genus Camellia; species Camellia granthamiana. The sequence goes on from CM069912.1 coordinate 64,873,240, forward strand.
TTAGTTGAGATTTACTTGACCTATAGTGATACAATTTCTCTACCTTCATCAATAATCTATATCTATTTTGTTTAATAATATAAAATTTTGTAATATTTTATTTCATTTTGAAATAAAAATTATTCATTAAATAATTTTTGTATATTTAATTTAATGATTGTAATATTTTGTTTCATTTTGATATATATAAAATTATTCATTTCAAAAGAACATTACATAATTTCATACTTTTTTAGTCATAACCAAAAAAATCATAAGTCATACATAATTAGATACCATCATATGAAACATAACCAAACATTTCATTAAATTTGATTAAAATACTCTAATACAATTTTTCTTTTATTATTTATCTCTCATAAATATATATTATTTTTTATTTATCCCTCACAAATTTATATTATTTATTTATTGTAAAAAAAAAAAAAGCCCTCCAGGCCCGGTTAGGGACCCTAATCTGAATGGGTTTAAGCCTGGACTGAACTTTTTAGACCGTGGGCCAAGCTGGCCTGGCCCGAAAAATGACAAGTGTCACGCTTCGTTTTTTTATTACTCAGATTCTATGACCAAACCATTATTATAGATTCAATTTCAAAGATAACATGTGGAATCTCTTTATATTAACAAGAATGAATAAAAATTCTCTCATTTGAATCTAATATGATTGCAATAGGAGTTATAAGTAAATAAATTGCTCGTAGGCTTACATCCTTTAAATTAAAAGAAAGGGTTTAACCCTTTTACATCAATGACATTCCATCCACAAATAAAAAGCCCCGTGGTCAACACCTAAGGATGATCCTCGATCTTGATCACTTCTTAGCATCACCTGAAAAGAATTAGCAACGTGGGATGAATATAAAGTCTAGTAGGGATCCCAACATGATCCTAAACAATTACAACATACATATAGTTATGATCATGAATGTTTTATATCATATCATATACATAATGTGACGGTTTGTATGGAAAATATATTCATATAGGTACTTTTCTTAAAATAATTCAATTTACCCAACAACACAAACAATTCACTTTTCTTCCTCATTTCCCAATTATAAATAACACATCACAACTGTTTCTTCTTAAAATACTTTCACAAAATCCGATTACTTCTCATTATTTATGCCCAATACAAAACATACGTTCACTTCTGATACATTCATCACATTCCCTTGGCCCTAAGTCCATGGTCAAGAAACACTTTCAACAACTCATTCAATACACCTATGTACATACATATATGTCCTAACAAGAATACGAAATCAATACATATACAATAATTACTACACTATCACCTAAAGCAATCCGGCCTCACTCAACCATAACCATTACTTACTCATGATATATAAGGATCCACCAAGACAAAATGAGAAACGAAACAATGCTCTACCAGCCTTAAGTATGGTAAGCCAAGGATACACCCTTCCATAACGAAATGCCAATTTACCAGACACATGCTGGAAGGTAATGGTACCTCTGCCAATTTACCAGACACCGACTAGAAGATAATGATACCTCAGCCAAGTTCTTCTGGCGTTAGTTGGAAGGTACTGGTACCTCTCATTCTAAGCGCGGCCAATTCTCCAAGCACTATCTAGAAAGTAATGGTACATATCATTCTCAGCGCGTGAACATTTCCAACTACCTCAACATACTAGAATGCATAATAACACAAGTATACTACATACACGATATTATTTAACAAAACAATACCATCTTCCACCGATGAGTAAGGACAAAACCTTTAAGTATATATATTAAAAACACGTAGGACAACAATCCAATTCTTACGAGACCTTAAGTCCAATAACAATAATAATATGTAAAGATTTCAAAATCCGACCTCAAGTTCATTATTAATTTACAAATGGTTATGATTTCATTTTCTTTTTAAAAAAAAAAAAAAAAAATCCTTATTTTCCAATCCACACTACTCCAATCATTTACTAAAAATTCATTATCTTCATTTTATTAAAACTACATCCTTTTGCCAAAGCCCTAGCCCCAGCCCAACCCAACTCAACATGATTAATTCAAACAATTCCAATACCATGGTTACTTCTTCCTTTTAGATATTAACACAATTACACAATCCATATTAACAAAATACAAAAGGTTATTAAACTTCCGCCCTTTTAAATCCATTAAGTCAATAATATTAATTTAGGGCTTCCTCCCTCTCAACATAAACATATCAAACTAATCCCCAATTAACCCAAACAACAACCAACTTAATAATCTTCAATCACAAATATCAAACTCTAGATCCCTATTCATGACTTTCAAGGAAACCCATAATGAATATGGTTCTTATGCAATAAAATCTACTACATGTCTATCTATAGACAATGTATTGAAAATGAGCAAATAAATCCCTACCTCTTGAAGTGAAGAGGAGACAATTCAAAAATCACTAGCGAGGAAACCAGGAATTACTTGGATCAAAAGGAAGCCCTTGACGAGATCTACAATCTTTCTCAAAGGGCCAAGGTGGAAAGATAGCTTTAGGTGAGTAGATCTAAGTTTCTAAGTGAAAAAGTTGAGTTTAGAGAGTGAGAGGGAAGGGAGACTCACGGTGTAGAGATAAAAAGAGAGAGAGAGAAAAGAAAATAATGAGAAAAGTGTGTTTGGGGCCTATTTATAGTAGTAGAATAATAGCTCCAAAGTCAATAAAAAGAATAAGTCAAAATCCCTAAAAAGTGGGGCCCAAACCATACCAAAAAATCTGAAATTTACTCACAGGGTTCGGCCCTCAGGACAGCAGTGTCGACCCTCAAGAAGAAATGCTGAGACACCAATGTGTGCAGTAGACAAGGGTCGACCCTTGGAACCTGTGATGTCGACCCTTTATTTTAGTAGCAACACCTAGAACACAGCAACAGACAAGGATTGACCCTTGGAACTAGTGGTGTCGACCCTTGGAACCAGCAGAAACACTAAGAGCAAGGCAAAAAGGTGGTGTCAACCCCCAGGAAAACTTGTGTCGACATTAGAACAAATTTTCAAAGTTCCCAAAGAATCTTTTCCACGAAAACAAGCGCGAACAAACAATCCCAACAAGTCTAAATCGAATTGTACTCCTCCAAAACCAAGATACAACAACTCAAAAGACTCCCAAAATGAAAATAAAGGAATTAAATACACTTTCCAATAGTTTAAAGGACACAAGTGCTATAACATCTCCACCTTAGGAAATTTCATCCTCGAAATGAAGAACACACCGCAACACAAGGCGAACCAACCACAAAATGTGACATTATTTGCAACACATCCATGTAAAAAAAAAAAAAAATTCAAATGTTCTCCTTTTATTTGAAAGTCTCCCTCTTGTATGAAAAAAAAAAATTAATTTTTTTCTTTTTTCTAAAAAAAAGTGCCGAAACTTGCACCGCCCACAACCAAAATACATTCTCAATTTCCACATAAAACCTTAAAATTTTGCAATTATCCTTTGACAACAAAATAAAGTGTTACTCAGAACACCTAATCATTCACATTATCATGATTTGTTAGATTCATCTTTTATTAAATCAAATAAACCACACATCAAAATCATTTATTACACTTAGATTAAATCCACAACATTATAATTCAACATTGCCATCTGTGGCTACAACAAAAGGAAAATTTTCGTTTTCCATGTTCGTTTCTCCATATAAAGCAATTGGTGAACCTCTACTATCACCTAACAACACCCCATCACTCTTACAATGATGCCACAACCAACATAAACGTAACATTTCTATAATAAAATTAGTAGAAATTACAACTGTACTATCAACATAACAAGGCACAAGAAAATCCACAATCTTGCAATTCTATTCCGTCATAACCATCATTATAAATTATCAATTGCACGAGGCATAATGTACACGTAAAATGAAGAGTTCACAATGTGTTACCCCAACCAGAAGATTTTCCACAAATTCAAGATAAATTTCACACAAGCTTCACAACCACTTACACAAGACTTAATGCTCGCCAAACCATTCTAATGCACTCACAACCTTACAACCTCGCACACCAGTCCAAGCTATTCCCAAAGTGACTACTTGTTAACCAAACCCCAATATCAACCAACTGACTAACCAACTCGATAAAACTTTACACTCGGTACCAAACACCGACGTGATACCCAACACCACTTACTCCAAGATGGAGTTCCATACACAAGTCCTCATATTCCTTGAATCTCATTGGATTCCTCAAGATTTGGCCATACCACCATCGTTTCCAAGGAAACCACCAGTCATATGCTTACATGGCCTCACCTCTCAAACATAAGACTGATATGGTCAATGACAATCATCCAATTCTGGACACAAAAGAGTTTTCACCAATGCTACACTCGTTACCTTAGAACACAACCTTACCTTCTTCCAAGGAATACCTCTAGCATCTAACCACTAAATTCTCCTCACATTCATAAACTTCATCCAATATCTAATAATACCACAAACCCCTACCAATTCATAACAATCACAACACAAACACTACTCTTAACACGATCGATAAGATCACAACAAACTCATTGACTAGCAAAACCAAAACACTAAACCACACACACAAGTACCATCCTCATTACCTCGAAATCCAAATCTCACACTCCCGTGAAACATTCCCGTGTAACCTGGCAATTCTACAAAATCCTAAAGTCTCGTACTTCATTAATAATGACACAATTTAGCCTTATAACTCGGCTCTCATGACACAATCCCATCGATCACAATAACCTACGGATTTCCCATTTTTAACAGACAAATTCCAAACGGAACAAGACTCATAGGCCATCACAAAACCATCTCACAAATTAACATAAAGTATATAACAACACTGGGATCATCGATCCCATTAACAACTTCTCATTACATATATATAAAAGAGAGTTCGAGATTCACTACGTGCTCCCAACATAGGAGGATAACAAACAAACCACAATATATATACAAATACAAAACATAACTAGGGTGTCTCAACATCCAACAGTACACCGGTCAACAATAAAAGGATTCACATATTAAATCACCAGCCCCCAATACAAAAGCCCCTCTCTAGGGTAATACTACTATGTTAGCTGAAAAATAGACCCTCGCAAGGCACTCGAAGCCTGCCCTGCCAGTTTTTGGTACTAATACTACCATCGACTAGACTGATGAGACTAGGTCCGACTATGTTCTGAAACACCCGAAAAATTCACACACAAAGGGCATAAACGTCTAGCATGGCCCAACTAACCACAATCAAAACAAAAAGTAGACTTCCTACTTTGAGACTGGCCTGAAGCCTGAACCTCCCCAACACAGGAGAATAACCAAACAACAACAATATATATACAAAACATAATCAAGGTGTCTCAACATACAACAGTACACCGGTCAACAACAAAAGGATTTGCATATTAAATCACCAGCCCCCAATACAAAAGCCCCTATCTAGGGTAATACTACTATGTTAGTTAAAAAGTAGACCCTCGCAAGGCTCTCGAAGCCTGTCCTGCCCGTTTCTGGTACTGATACCGCCCCCGACTAGACTGATGAGACTGGGTCCAACTATGTTCTGAAACACCCGAAGAATTCAAATGCAAAGGGCATAAACGTCTAGCATGGCCTAACTAACCACAATCAAAACAAACAGTAGACTCCCTACATTGAGACTGGCCTGAAGCCTGAACCTTCCTGGACCTCCTAATAGATGAGTCCGAAACCCTCGACGAAGACAAGGACTAAGCTTGGGACTGAGCATGCGCTCGCCTCCACTTGTTACTAAGTCTAGAGTGCTTATGAATCGTAGGAGTTACCGAGATGGTCTCCTCCCTAACTCGACCAACACGCACAACCACGGCCTCTACATGGGCCGCTGCCTAAACTAGGGCATAGTAATTCTTCCACATAGATCTAGCTACCTTCTCTCGAACATCATCATGCAATCGCCTCTCAAACTCATAACAACGATACTCCTCCGTTGCCACCAATTCTGGAGCTAATCTCGACAAACTAGTAAATCGCATCTGAAACTGTGCCAAAAGAGTAGCATTCTGGAGCAACTCAACAAACTGTTCCCTCAACCTTTCCTGAGTGGAATGAGGGAAGTACTTGGCCCAGAAGGCGTCCATGAAAGCAACCCACGTGTTACCTACTTTGTCCTTAGCATACTTCCACCAATACCTAGTGTCTCATTTCAATTGGAAAGTGGCTAAAAAAATCCTCAACCCTCCATCCTTGATTTTGAGCATACCAAGAGTCTTGGTATTTAGTTCCGACCACTAATCCGCCTCTGTAGACTGCCCGGAACTCGGCTCCGCGCACGAGGGCGTGAATCGTTGTTCTTAGCTACTACAGTTCAAACTTATGTCACGGTTCTGAATCTAATCTCGCAAAGTGCAATGCAAGACTGATAAATCACCAAAGAGTCCAAATCTGGCAAATCATTTTGGAAAACTGATTTTTATAAAGAAGTGCCAAACATGGACTGCTTTGCCAGATATAGAGTCGCCACCTAAATATTTTATTTTGGGAGAATTTAGGAAACCCTGACTCGTGCCTAAGGCCACATGTCCATCATCACCAAAGTTGCCTCTGCTCGGGAACTTGGGTACGAGAGGGGAAGGTCGTGTAATGAGCACCCCTACTCGCCCGATCAAAGATCGGCCTTTACTAACATGATATGTTGTTTTTGAAAACACATGCGCTCTTATTCCGGTTTATTTAGCTAGCTTACTATGTGATGCGCACAGCATACAAGTATAGACTAAATCACTCAAGTTGGAACAAAACATCTCATGTTTGTTTGTTTGAAAATGCTACTCGCAAGTAGGCTAAGTCGCGAATTTGCCACCCTCAAGTGGGCTTAGAAAACATGATTTTGCTACTTCAAGTCGGCTTAAAACACACATTTTGATGAATTGTTCCAATTCAAGCAATGAAGCCTTCATCCACAGGCATTCATGCAGTTATATCAGTTAAGCACATAACCTCATGGCAAGCATGCTATCATGGCAACACTCACACGCATGCAAGGATACTAAAGCAAAAACACTCACAGTGTACTCCGAGCCAAAGAAAGAAGCTAATTAGAAATCATGCATGAATCCTAACTATGTCAACAATGCCTGATGCAACACATGCAAAAATGCAACTAAGATAGGCTCGGCTATTCTAAGATGTCATGTGAATGCGACTAGATAACATGTATTCAAATTGGTATTGAAATACAATGCAATTAGTATGATGCGCCGAGCCCGGTGCATGCAAGACAGATGAATGATGCAAACATATGAGCATAAGGATGCTAATTGAAATATGCCCTAAAACTAACCATCAAAAGTTGGTAAATAAAAGGGAGAAAGAAATGGGGGTTGGAAGACATGCATCACACACACGCACACTTATTACAACAGTTGCCCTCTCGACGGAGGGTCCGAATAAATAATACAAACCAACTAATTAACTAACTATCGTAGCTAATTAATTATTACAAAGCTTTAACTAATTAATCAAACTAATTAAGTTACAAAATCGACTAAGTAAGAAACTGAAATAGGCTGCCGCAGCTCTGCCTCAGAATGATGAATGATGCGTGCTCGGTCGCGTCCTCCTGGAAATCCACTACCGTGCCTTATGATGCCTCTGTTTGCACTGTTTTAGACCTCTGAAAATTGTGCCAACCTCCAAGATGCTTCTGATCCACCTCATGGACATTCTGAGAGGTGATCGGCCAAGAGGAGTGGCCATCGGCCAAATTTGATAGCCGATCGGCAGACTAAATGGTTGATCGGCCACTTCTTCTTGCAAATTCTCCCTTTTTCTGCAATAGAGCACTAACAGAGGCATGGCAGTGTATTTGCAAGAAAATGTGTGTGCAACCACACTCCTTATCATGTCTAAGGCTCAAAGGAGTGTAGTGCTCGACTCTCGAGCCATCAATCATGCATCTCAATGCATGACGGCCGAAGAGGCCGAGTTGCACAAATTAATGACAATGAATGCACACAAATATCACATAGGACTCAATGAACCTCCACCTTATCATGCATGATCAAAGGTGTCGATGACCGAAGGAATGAGATACGTTTCATCACTTCAAGTATGAAACGCCCCTCGTTCCCCGTGTTTGGATCAACATCCAATCCAAACACAATGCAATGCAACAAACATGCAAACATAATGCAACATACAACATGCAAACAACATGAGCATGCAACCAACTATGCAAGCAACATGAGCATACAACCAAACACAAACCACAATGCCATGCAACAACTTGCATACAACAATGCAATGGCAAGGGCTATGTAATGCAACACTTCATGGACCAAACCAAACTCAAGAAAGCCTCATGCATGCCAAGACAATGGCCAAAGTATGCTGAAAATGAAGTATGAAAGTATATACAAGCATGCATGCCAATTGGTTCACAAACAAAGCATGAAGGCACCAACTCTTAAGCACATTGAAGGAGTAGAAAGTGTGGGAATGTGGCAGTGAAATAGGCTCTGAAATCACATTCCAAAGGATGCTAAATCAAGTACATATGACAAACAAAGCATGCTAGTGGGCTTAAAGCTTAAAGCCAGCCAAAGGACTCACACTATGGCCAAATCAAGCAAACCCCAAAGGGCCAAGGTGACTCAAAACAGTCCCAAGGCAGGTCAAAATGAGGCCAAAACATGCATGGAATGAAGCCAAAACAAGCTAGCATGGTGAGCACAAAACATGACGCATACAAGGCCAATGAAGAGGATTACACTACACCCACCAAAACCAAGTATGAGATGACTAAACCAACAAAAATCAGAGTTATGGCATGTCAAAATAACACCAAAAATGCGCTGATATGGCAGCCCACAAGCTTAGGCAAATAGGCATGCGCATAGACTCATACTTAAGGCATAAAGCATGACTCATCAAAAGCATTGAAATAGTGAAGCATGAGAGATTATGGCCACACCATATGCACTGAAATCATATACCAAGTGATGCCAAATCATGCAAATAGCCCAAGCAATGCATGCTAGTGGACTCAATGCACAAAGCTAGTAAGCAAGAATGCATTATGGCTATACAAAGCAATGCATGCATGATCAAAGCAACTTCAAACATAGCTTAAGCATGCTGAAATATGAGTAAAAGCTTCTTTGAGTTGAGCCAAAATCATGCTAAAACAATGACTTAAAGTACAAAGCATGTTAGGCTAGTGAATGGGAATGCACTACAAGTGCAAGGAGCATGCATGATATGATCAAACCAAGCCAAAACAGTGTTATATCATGGAAAAACAAGGCCTAAGACATGCTGAAATGGAGCCACAAAGAGATATAAAAACATGCCAACTTGGTGAGCCATCAACACAAGCATACAAGAGAAGGGGGGGGGGACAACCCCCTCCTATTTAAGGCCTCAAAACATACTTTTCACCATTGAAATTCCTCTGGAATTCAGTGGTGGAAAGGCCAAATAAAGGCTAAAGCAAAGGCCTCAAGAGATGGTTCAAAACAAGGCCAAACAAGGCTCTAAAGGGGGTAGACCACCTCCAACACCAAAGAGGTCTCAAACCAACATGTTAAACACTTATAATCAAAGCTTTTTTTAGTTGAAAGCAAGGCCTAAAACAATATGCAAGGATGGCCAATATGGTATACAAACAAAGGCTTAAAAGGGAAATACACTCACCCTTGAAGCACAACTTCGAAACCAGCAATCCTCTGAGGCAAAAACCAACTTTCAGAGCTCAAATAACACTCCCAAGAACCTCAGCTCAAAAATGGTGGTGACTTGCTAGGTGTTGTGGTGCAAAAGTGAAGACAAAACACACTTTAAGGCACAAACTCACACCATATAGAGAGAGAGGAAGAAATATAGAGAGAGAGATATATATCTTGTATATCAATTTTCTCTGGAAAGGGAGAGGGGTCTCCCTTCTTATAGAAAATGAGGTCCCAAGCTTGTTGAACAAGCTAAAGCTTGGTTCAAATCCATCCATACACGTGTATGGAGGATACACCAAGTGACCAACAGCTGGCACTAGCTAGAAGCAAAATATCTGCAAAAGCAGAAAAAGGGGTCTCAGCCAAAAAAATGGCCGATCGACCAAAAAGAGTGCCGACCGGCCAACACTTATGGCCGATGGCAAGAAGGAGAGGCCGATAGGCATAGGGCCTGGCCGTTGGGTTGTGGGGCTGGCCAACAAGCCACCCCCTTCCCTTAGAAACAAAACCACAAGCTCTTGGTCCACAACCAAGCACAAAACAGACAGGTTGAGAGGCTCCAAGGCAAGGCGCGCAGCTGAGACCTTCAGAAACTCAAAACGAACACGAGTATAGATGATCATCGAGTGCTCAAACGATGACGTCCAAGTCTTGAGGACGGCCAAAAATGGAGTGTCTACAGCCTCCAATGGTTTAGCCTCTCCCAAAAACTCCGGTGGATTGGAGCAACTCCTTAGTAAGCTTGAGGGTACACTCGTTATCACCCTCATTACAAGCTAGAGTATTTTGCATTGCTCTCACAATCTCGCGAGCAACTTCCTCGCCAGTAGCTGATACTACAATGATAGGTGCTAAAGGAACCACTGTGCCTCTATCAACACTCCTACTCCCTATTTGTTCTCTATTCCCTAGCGTAGACATCCTATAAAATCCAAAAACAAAACCAAACTTAGTGCTCAACACAACGGCCTTCCCTGAGACATACATTCACCATCGCTAAGTGTAGCTGGTTTTTGGTTACTCCTCGAAGGGGTTTAGTCTCCTTGGATACAATAGCCCTATAGTTCGAACTCTCATGGTTTTGAATCTGGTTTCACAAGTGCAATGTGAAACGGATAAAATATGAATGAGTCTAAATTCGGTAATTTTTAGAAAAAATCCATTTTAATCATTAAGGATACTAGAAATGGACTGCTGTGGACGCGCCCGGGAATTAGGCTTGCTTCTACAGTTCGGACTCAAATGTCACGGTTCTGAATCTAATCTCACAATGTGCGATATGAGACCGATAAATCACCAAAGAGTCCAAATTCAGAAAATCGTTTTGGAAAATTGATTTTTAATAAAGAAGTGCCAAACATGGACTGCTTTGCCAGATACAGAGTAGCCAACTAAATATTTTGTTTTGAGGGAAATTTAGGAAACCCTGACTCGTGCCTAAGGCCATGTGTCCGTCATCACCAAAGTTACCTCAGCTCGAGAACTTGGGTACGAGAGGGGAAGGTCATGCAATGAGCACTCCCATTCGCCCGATCAAAGATCGGCCTGTACTAAGCATGATATCTTGTTTTTGAAAACACATGTGTTCTTATTCCGGTTAATTAGCTAATCTTACTATGTGACACGCATAGCAAAAAAGTATAGACTAGATCGCCTAATTTGGAACAAAACATTGCATATTCATTTGAAAACGGTTTGAAGTTTGCTACTCGCAAGTAGGTTAAAATACGGATTTCAATGAATTGTTCCAAGTCAAGTAATCCAACCTTCACCCACAGGCATTCAGGTAGTTAATCAACTAAGCAGTTAGCCTCATGGCAAGCATGCTTTCATGGCAATATTAACACACATGCAGTATGCTAAAGCGTAAACACTCACAGTGTACTCCGAGCCAAAACAAAGAACTAGTTCGAAATCATGCATGATCCTAGTTCATGTTAAGATGGCTAATGCAACACATGCAAAAATGTAACTAAAATAGGCTCGGCTATTCTAGAATGTCATGTGAAATGCAATTTGGTACATGTATTCAAATTGGAATTGAAATACAATGCAGTTAATATGATGCGCCAAGCCCGGTACATGCAAGACAGATGAATGTATGCACGCATACGAGCATAAGGTATGCTAAATGAAATATGCCCTAAAACTAACCATCGTAAGCGGTTAAGTAAAAGGGAGAAAGAAATGGAGGTTAGAAGACATGCATCACACACATGCGCGCTTATTACAACAATTGCACCCTCTCAATGGAGGGACCGAATAAGAAGCTAACTAGCTAATCTAAGCTAATTAAACTAATTATTACAAAACAAATTAATTAACTAATCCTAGTTAACTAATTATTACAAAACAAATTGAATAGCTAACGCATTAACTAATTAAAGTACAAACCAAAGCAAAAGCAAGCTATCTAAGCATGGCAGCTAAGGAAAGCAGTAAATCAGAAGGTTCTCGGAGGGAGAAGACTGAATGCATGCAAGCCTGGTCACCTCGTTCAGAAATCCAATGCGATGCCCCGATTTGCCTCTGTTTTCATTTGTTCTCAAAAATTTGCACCAAGCTCTAGAAAGCTGAAACTCCACCTAGGGAAACCTGTGGGAGGGTGGCCGACCACTTTTGGTCTCTCTAGACACCTGCCGACCACTTTTGGTTGTTGAAAAACCAGAAAAGTGGTCGGCCAGCTTGTTTTTCTGGCTGGCCGGCCAGTTGTTGCTGCTGAACTACAATTTGCTGCAACAGAGAACAAGAAAGGGCATGGCAATGTATTTGTAAGATATGTGTACACAACCACCCCTCCCTATCATGTCATGAACTCAAGGGGGTGTGGTTCTCGACCCTCGGGCCACCAATTGCGCATTTCAATGCATGATGGCCGAGAGGTGAAGTTGCACAATTCAATGTAAAATGAATGCACAAGTAAACACATAAAGCCTAAAACTCTATCATGTATGATCAAGAGCGTCGGCGACCGAGAATTGAGGCACGTTTCATCACATGAAGCATGAAACCTCTCTTGTTCCTCGTGTTTGGACTAACACCTATTCCAAACACAATGCAACATATAACATGGCATACTCAATGCAATGCAATGCAACATAGGGGCATGCAAACAACATGCAAAGGGCAAGCATGCACAATACAACTAACAACATAGAATACACAATGTGAGGGATAACATGGCATACTCAATGCCAAAGGCTAAGAACTAGATGGCATACTCAATGCAAGGCAATCATAAGGTTCTAAACACCATGTAATGCATGCATGCACAATGCAATGCAACAAGGGCAACAATATGCAATGCACCAAACATGCAACAACATACAAACCATATACTCAATGGACTTAAACCAAAATGGACAGATCTCAGTCATGCCCAAAACAGTGGCCATAATGTACACAACACAAAATGAAGCATGCAATGGTGCTTAAAGCTTGAGGCAAGCAAGAGCATTTGTACTACAAGTATACAAAACATGAAGCATATGACCAAGGCAACCCAAAACAGTCCTAGAGCATGTCAAAACGAGTCTAAAACATGTATGAAAGGAAGCCAAAACAAGCTAGCATGGTGAGCATGAGGCATGATGCATACCAGGCAAATAAGATGGATTACACTACACCTATTAAGACCAAGCATGGGATGACTTAACCAATAAAAATCAGAGTTATATCATGGCAAAATAACCCCAAATAAGAACTGAAATGATGGCTCGCAAGCTAAGGCATGAAGGCATACGCAATGGTTCATGTTAAGGCATAAAGGGGCAAACCCTCCAACGCATTGAATGAGTGACAAATGTGAATGCATGGCCATGAAACATGGACTGAAATCACATAATAAATGATGCCAAATCATTGAAATAGTCCAAGTAATGCATGTTAGAGGACTCAACACACAAAGCTAACAAGCTAGGTTGAACCATAGCTATACAAAGCAAGTCATGCATGACCAAGACAACACAAATCATTAAACATGGTAAAACATGAACAACGTCTTCTCAGAGCTAAGCCAAAAGCATGCTAAAATGACATGTTACAACATGATGCATGTTAGGCTATTTCATGGAACAACACTACAAGTGTATGGAGCATGCAAGGGCCAACCAAACCAAACCAAACCAAAACAGAGTCATGACATGGTAAAACATCATCAAAAACATGCTAAAATGGAAAGAAAACAAGTTAGAATGACATGCTATTTCATGAAGCACATAAAGCTAGTTTGTGTGATTTACACTACAAGTGTATTAACCATGCATGGAGTGACCAAAGCAAGCAAAAATAGTGTTATGCCTCAGAAAAACAAACACAAATACATGCTAAGATATGGCCAACATAAGCTTAACAAAGATGCTCAAACATGAGGCATATGAAGCAAGTAAACACAATACAAGGAGAGGGGATGACCCTCTCCTATTTAGGACACCAAAACCACCTTTTCACCACTGAAAATCCTCTAGATTTTAGTGGTAGAAAGGTCATGCAAAGGGTTCAACAAGAGCCTAAAAGGATGGCTCAAAACAAGGCCTAACAAGGCCTAAGAAGGGGTAAATCACCCCAAACGAAAAAGAGACCTTAAACAACTATTTTAAGCACTTAAATATAGAACTTTTTTCAGTAGGAAGTTAAGCTCAAAACATCATGCAAAAAGGTCCAAAAGCTTAAGCAAAAATGGGGGTTTTAAAGGTCAAAGACTCACCCTTGAAGACCTTCTCTACCATTGCAACTCCAGCAACTTTTTCAAGCTCAAAGCAATCCAAGAACACCAAAACCAGCTCCTAAGCACCTCAGTAGCAAAATGATGGTGTTTGAGTGCGTGTTTGTGTGAAAAAGCAAGACAAAACTACACTTTTGAACACAAAACAAGAGCAAAATGAAGAAGTATAGATATACGCTATATGTATAACTCAAGGCTCCATTTTCTGAACCTAGAGGAGGGAGGAGGAGCCTCCCTCTTATAGAAACCCAAAGGCAAAGCTTCTTGGAGAAGCTAAGCCTCAAACAAATCCCTCCATACACGTGTATAGAGGATAGCCCAAATGTCCTCCAGCTGAAAATATCTCTAAAAAGGTGTCAAAAAACAGCCGGCCTACTACTTAAAGTGGTCGGCCGACCACTTCAAGTGGTCTTCTAGAGCAAAAACTGGTCGGCCATGGTGGGAGAGAGTCCAAGGCATGAAAGAAAGCTAGTGGTGTGGTGGCCGACCTGAAAATGTGGCCCAAAGACCAAGCAAGCCAGTTATCCGACCAGAAAACTGGCTGGCAGAAGGAAAAGTGGTCTCCCACCCTTGTACCACCTTTCAAACAAGGAAAACAAGGTTTGTACCAAAAACAAACCAAAATGGATGCAAAACGAGAGACCGGGGGACAAAGTACGCGGCCGAAAGCCTCGAAAACTAGCTGACGAGCACCAAAAGTGGTATGCAACCACAAAAGTGATCTCTCGGACCACAGTGTTCCTCTAAGCAGAGGCAACAAGGTGTGGTTCAAAAACCACACCAAACGGAGAACGTTAAGCGGTCTTGAGACAAGGCGCGTGACCAAAGGCTCCAAAAATGGGAAACTAGTCTCCAAGCGAGAAAAGTGGTCTACGACCACAAAGAGATGGTCTGCAAGACCACTCCCTCCCTTCGGGAAGAGAAACAAAGTTCGGTCCACAAACCGAGCCGAAGCACAAAGAGTTCAGAGGCTCGGAGGCAAGGCTTTCAGCCAAAACTCCGAAACCTCTAAACGAGCACAACATGCACCATCACCGAGCGCTCAATCGATGACGTTTGAGTCTTAAGGTCGGTCAAAAATGGGGTGTCTACAATTGCATTGCCACATTTCAGAGTTGCCACCTAAATATTTTAAAGAAATTTAGGAAACTTGTGACTCGTGCCGAAGGCCACTTGTCCATCATAACCAAAGTGTCTCGGCTCGGAAACTTAGGTATGAGAGGAGAAGATCATGAATTAAGCACCCCCACTCACCTGATCAATGATCGGCCTCTACTAATCATGATGTGATTTTTACGTACATTATATGCTTTTGTTCCGATAATTGTGCTAACTTTACTATGTGAGGCACACAAGTATAGGCTAAGTCACTCACTTTGGAATGCTTTGATTTTATGTTTGTGAAAAGAGTTTTAAATATGTGCTACTTGAAAAAGTAAGCTCATATGCACATTAATCAAATCATCCCAACTTAAGCGAAAAAGCATTCAACCACCGGCATTCAAGAGTTGTATCAACTAAGCACTTAGCCTCATGGTAAATATGCTTGATTTGGCAACACAAACATACATGTAATGTGCTAAAGCAAAAAACGCTCACCTAGTATTCAACCGAGGCAAGCCAAAATAGAAGAAAATTGTTAGAAAAATGTATGCTCTAATATGTAAGTGACTAATGCAACACACACAAAATGCAACTGCTAGGTTCGGTTTATTTCACATGACATATGTGTAGCGTTCTTTTCGTGCTCTTTTTGAATACAACTAGCGCTACAGTTCGGACTCCCGTGGTTCTAAATTTGATTCCACAAGTGCAATGTGAAATAGATAAACACAAATGAGTCTAAATCCGGCAATTCTTTTGGAAAATTGATTTTGAATCAAAATACCAAAAACGGATTGCTTTGCCAGATACAGAGTCGCACCGAAATATTTTTTGGAAAATTTAGGAAACCCGTGACTCATGCCAAAGGCCACGTATCCGTCATCCCCAGGATTGTCTCGACTCGGGAACTTAGGTACGAGAGGGGAAGGTTATGAAGTGAGCACCCCACTCATCCAATCAAAGATTGGCCTCTACTAATCATGATGTGATTCTTATTTACATTATATGCTCTTGTTCCGATTATTTGGGCTAGCATTACTATGTGATGCACACAAGTATAGACTAATTTGTAAAAATTAGAACATTTTGATTTCATGTTTGTTTGAAAATTGTTTTGAATACACGCCACTTAAAAAAAAAGTGAGTTTGTATGTACATTAATCAATTTATTCCAATTCAAGCAATTAGCCTTTATCCACCGACATTCAATTAGATATATCATGGAATCATGCTTAGATGACATGGCAACAATCACACGCATGCGGTATGCTAAAGCAATTAAATGCTCACCTAATACTCCGAGGCGAGCAAAAAAGACAAAAGAGTTACAAAGAAAAAAAAATGCGTGATCCTAACTAATGTAATATGACTAATGCAACACATACAATTATGCAATTTAATGGGCTCAGTTACTAACATGGTATTTGAAGCAATTTGATAGCATGTGGTCTAAATACGTATTCAGAGAATTTAAGCAATAATAGTGCTTTTCTAGAATGATGAATCGAGCTTTGATGCATGCAAGACAAATGGATACTTTGGTCATGAAAAATGTTAATTAAAATATGATGCTTTATTCTACCATCGTAAGCAAAGAAATATAAGGGACAAAGAAATAGGGGTTGGAAGACAAACACACTTATTACATTGTTTACCCTCATGCAAGACGGTCCGAATGAATGTCCAAGTGTCTGAAATAAACTAACTATTACAAAGCCAAATGAAGGAATTAAGTTAATGAATACAAAATAACTAACTAGCTAGCTACAACAAGAATGAACAATAAAACTAACTAGCTAAGTTAATTCACTATGACAATTACGAATAAACATTAATAATAATTACAACAATGCTAACTATAATGGTAATTAATTAATTACAACACTAATGGGAACATTAATTTACAAAACAAAGATGCACAAGGATTGCATGCGGGTGACTGTTTTCAGAAGCAGCTTTGTTTGCCTTCTTTGGAATCTACCCTGTTTCACCTTCAGCCAGTGCTCTCTATTTATGCAAAAGCACACTGTTTACCAAACATTGGAGCTCAACTGGCCCCCAATAAGGCCTGGTTGGGCCCAAACAAGGCCGACCGTGCCCCGATTTCATGCAAAAGTCTACTTCTATGCTTTGAGGTGAAAATAGTGCAGACAGAGTTTTTCTGAGCTTTGTTTGTCCCTTCTGCTCTTCTCTGTCATGGAGAGGCTCAAGAGAAGAACGAAGTTGGTTTTGAAACCACCAATAAGCAATTTGATCGCTTGATGATTTCGGGGACAATTGGAAAAAAATCAATCAATGCAATGAACAACCACTCCTTTCTCTTATTATAAAGTGAGCTTAAAGGGGGAGGGGGGGGGGGGAGGGGAGGAGGGGTAGAGACGCTTGAAGTTTCAGTAACACATCATGAATTGGTGCGTGATGACTCTTGACACTATGGACTTGGCATAACGTCTGGCCGAATCCAAGCAATCTTACTCATTTTCTTTACGTTGGTTTCATTGGTTTTAAGCCCATTTTATTAGTACTTTCTATTCTTTAATCAATTTGTCTCAAAGTGATAGTTAAGTCCACTACATGAGAAGAAATGTCAAACGAGAAGTGATCCGAAGCATGAAAGAGGGACTACACCTTGATGATGAACCTCCGAAGAGGTTAAGCCATTGAGCATAGGTCTCTTTCCTATGCCTTGAATAACCATCAATCCTTTGATATAACTCTCAAATAAAAAGAAAGAAGAAAAGAGGGAGGTTATAGACATGATTGTACGAGATTGATTTGAAGAAGGAGACTCTTAATACAAAAACCAAGCAAAGAAAAGCTATCAACTTAAATGGCTTGATGTCTAAGCCTAAACAAGCAAAGTCATGAGGACTTACAACATGTTAGGAAAAGTATTCACAGCACAATCTAATTTAGTGAATTAAAACAAGTCTAAACAGCCCTTAATATGTAAAAAAAATAGTGACTAAAATGATCTTTAAAGAGTACGAAAAAGATAGGAAATAGCAAGGAATCACAAGGCTAGTGAACAAACGCAAGAAGAGGTGGCTAGCCCCTCCCATTTTGAGACCTCAAACCATGTTTTTCAGCCTATTTTGAACTCTGAAAATCAGTTTGAAGACTAGAAAAAAAGAGTGTAAAGACAAGGGTGTGAGCTATGAAGTGAGGTGTAAGAAAGGGTGTTAAACCTTTCTACCTTTGGTAGCTATTCAAACCTAAGTTCTAACACTTGAAATGGATTCAAAACAATACGAAGATACAAGAAATTGATAGTAAGAGACAGAAATGAAAGCAAGAGAAAAGATGGTAAGCTTATACCTCTTAAAGAGGATGAGCTCTTGTTGTGAATCAAACTTGGTCCAAACACACTCTCAAGCCTGAATTGTGATTCTCAAGGCTCAACCATGGCTCCAAGGTTAAGGTTTGAGGGTTTGTATGGTGTATAGCTATGACTCAAAGATGGCAAGCTTCCTCAAAGATGGCTTGCACAAGAAGGAGCTCTCAAGTAAATGTATAGGTTATTTGGAAATTGTTAAACCCTCGAAACAGAGATATAACCTCATATTTATAGAATTTGAGCAAAATAGGCTGAAAATATCTTCAAAAATAAACAACTAGCGGGCTCCCGCCCAAAACAGTGTTTATCAACACCAAGGCACGACCGGCCCCAAATGGCCACGGCCGGCTCCCAATGAGGCACGGTCGGGTCCCAATGTGTTTCCCTGTTCCTCTGTTCCAAGCTTAGTGTAGGGTGGCACAATGTTCAAAAAGGGACCTCTGAGGTATAAACAAGGTAAATAGGAAGGTGTTGGGACTGTTTCAAAGCCCGACCTTGGAGTCCTTCGTTGAGCATTCGAATCACACACAATGTAACTTTCATCATCGAGTGCACAAGACAAAATGCCCAAGTCTTATGGGCGGTCAAAAATGGGGTGTCTATAGTTGCCCCTCTTTGACATAGCTCAAAGTCATAAAATGATGCTAGTGAATGTCAAAGCCCAAAGATGACCCATTTGACGCGACCATAACACTTGGGCAAGAAAATAAATCAAAATACGATTGGTTGAACCGTGGGTTGCCTACATATCCCTTTGCAAGGAATCAAACATGCATAGTTCAGGGGCAAAATGCAAAATGATATGTAGAACATAACTTACGATCATGCAATGAAACATTTGAATGAAAATAACAAGCAATGAAGCAATACAATCAAAACAAGAATGCAACATTGAACGCAAGCATAAATCAGAGCAAAACAAATCCAAACGTGTCCCACACGGAAAGAAGTGAGTAACTAAACATGTCTCATGTGAAAGGGACAAAGAAAGTATAAACCAAACTATGTCTCACGCAGGAAGGGTGAAAAGCTCCATGCCAATCTGCATCTCACAGAGAGGGGCGGAGGATTGTGTGAACACTAGGCGCACATGATGTTTTGAATTGAAGAAAACAACTCCGAGCGCATCTCGCACAAAAGAAGGAAAGATGGTGTGAACACTAGGTGTACTTGATATTTTTAACCAAAGAGAAAAGGTGGTGTGAACAATAGGAACACCTGTTGTTTTTAACTGGGAAACAATAACCTAACGTGTCTCACACGAAAGGAGGAAATAGTGGAAGAAACGAAAGGGCAAACAACACTTGGAACTCGACACAGCGAGATTAGAAGGCCTCAGAAATTGAAGCTTGCCATGATAACCCAAAGCAGGGCACAAAATGTAAATACGAATTTGACGAAGATTTGACTTCGAGTGCAAAATGCATTGTTCAAAAACCAAATCAATCGAAACGTATCAACAACTTGAAATCAATTTTGCCAATTCTTTTTTGAAAATAGCCTTCAATTTTGCAACATGAAATAAATTACGAAAAAAAAAGAAGTAATTATGAAACAAAACAAAACAAAACAAAACAAAAACAGAAACAAACACCTTTTCTTATTCTCTCTATTTTTTGCTCCTTGTCATTTTTCTTTGCTGTCTTTTTTCCCTCTCTTTTTCCTTTCTCTTTCTCTTTATTTTCACATTTTTTTTTTGTTTTTTCTCATTTTCTTTTTCTTTTCTTTACTTGTTATGTGTTTTTGCACTCTTTTTGTTTTTTTTTTTTAAATTTTTTTTTCTTTTACACCTTCCCACAACCAAACTGAGACCCAACATCGAAATATACTAAAATAAACAAAAAAACAAGACTGGGTTGCATTAGGGGTCGGTTGGGCCAAAATGAGGCACGACTAGGTCTATTAAAGCACGACCGGGCTGCGATGGCGACCAGGGGCAGATCGGGTAAACCACACACCATGGTTGATTGAAACACGAACCAACCCTTATTTCACACACACCCAAGATCGAAAAACCCTCCCCTTCCTCTTTAAGATTCCTTTCTCTCTAGATTTTCCCTTCCCTTGAGTTACCTAACAACTTTTGCAAATTTTTCCTTAAAACCCTTTCAATCCCCTACACTTTGAGCCGAACAAAATTTGATTTGGTTGAGTTTTGGTGTTTTTCTTGCTTTTGCTTAGGTTTTCACACATCTACCCACACTTTTCCCTCTTATTCTTTTAGTTTTCACTCTCTCTTTATTTTCTCTCTCCTAGGGTTTAGACCTTTGGGATTTTTTGGGATTTTCACTTAAACTTACTCACTCGTCCACTTTTTCTTCATTTTCCCTTTTTCCTCATTTTTTCCATGGCTAGCTATGAGATTTGCATTCTTGACCTGGCTGTGGGTATTGGTGCCCTTCTAGGTGCCGATATAGAGGTTGAGGATGTTTTTGAGCCCGCATTACCGCCTCTTGCCGATAGGCCTTTTGATGCGGCCACCTACCAGCCTCGCACATACGCTCCGACCCTAGGCGGTATTTTGAGATTCAAGAGCCTTATCCCCGAGATTGACGAGGACATTCTGCTGCGAGAGCCCGTGGAGCACTTGTTCGCTGATGCTTCCATGGTAAGCAATCTTTCCTTTATTTTGCACATATTTTGAATCTCGTAAGTTAATGCTATGCACATATTGATAACCTTCCCAACTTACAGGTGATAGCTAGGAGGATAGGTGGCTATGGATCCATATCCGGCCCCCAGCACTGGTATGAGAGGCTTCTTGTGGAGGTGCGCACATGGGTCGATGTTACTGGCTTCTGGCCTTTATGTTCAGGGCTTATACAGATAAGGGCTGAGTCACTACTCTACGGAGACCTGGTGGAGAGATGGTGGGACACCACAAACTCATTCCACTTCTCATTGATTGGGGAGCTGACTCTGACCTCGTACGATTTCTTAATGCTCATCGGCCTGCGGGTAGGGGTTGGTGGCTTGATCCCATTTGATCCTAATATGATGCAGTGGAGAGCTGCACAGCTTCAGCTTCTCAGGGCGATCCCAGACACCACCGGCCACGAGATGGTGCAATATAGTTGGCTTCTGGATCACTTTATCGACCTTCAGCCAGTCACCCCAGAGGAAGTTGCTCAGTATGCTCATGGGTTTCTCATATATCTCCTTGGTACTACCCTGTTTGCGAACAGGGAAAATACCGTAGGGCTATACCTCCTGGGCGCGCTTGTGCACCTACCGCAGGTGG
The DNA here is from genome assembly GCA_036172215.1 of Camellia granthamiana. Classification (NCBI taxonomy): domain Eukaryota; kingdom Viridiplantae; phylum Streptophyta; class Magnoliopsida; order Ericales; family Theaceae; genus Camellia; species Camellia granthamiana. The sequence continues at coordinate 64,895,351 of CM069912.1, forward strand.
CGGAGTATGATTGGGGTGGTGCCGACCTAGTTATCTTGCACTGCTACATAAGCTCTGTATCTTGGCGCAAGGCGGATTCACTTGGCGGCTACTAGAAAGTTTGGGAGGTACACCTCATACTTACTTTTTTGCTCAGCTTTGCATTCTGTTCGACTTTGCATTATGTTCAACTTTGCATTTCCTACTCATTTTTGCTTTGCATTTTTTGTTAATCTCTGCACATTTACTTCATTCATCTTTCTCTGCTTGTAGCTATGGGTTTACACGTATTTCACTTCTCTGGCTCCGGTCCCATTGAGGCCAATTGAGTTGTTAGTAGCCCATTCCCGGTACTAGAACTCTCGATTCAAGCGCCGCCGCCGTGTAGGCTTAGACTTCCCTTACTTTCGCCGTTTCTTTGACACCATCACCGCGAATTAGGTAACAAAATACTAGTATTTACATTTTACTATTTCCATACTGCTGTTTCCATACTGTTGTTTCCATACCCCTGATATCAGACACTTAGCTTACATCTTCTATTCACAGGTTGACTGGCACCCTTGGGCGGGCATCCCTCAGGTAGCGAGGGTGACTTATGCTGCTAGACGGGAGGCCTCTACCCTGTGGATCCTATTTGAGAGCCTTTTCGATAGGGCGTACTATTTGAGGGAGCGATTCATTTGCCAGACCCGGGGCTAGGCCGATCCTGACGTCCCACATCCTCCTTCTTCCGGTATGAGGATAGTTGATGATCTCCACGATGGGCCCTAGATTGATCACCTCATGCAGGGAGAGGATGGTGGCCAGTACCATGAGCCTGGTGACTTCACTGCCTTCTTACAGACTCGGGTGATGGTGCCTCTTACTTAGGGTGTGATTCGCGCCGTTCCTGAGGTTGCTGTTACTGCTGCTGCCATTGCCGCTGGAGGGGTTCCTGCTGTAGCTCCCTTCCCTAGGCTTCCGATGATTCCTACTGAGGTTGTGTACATGCGACTAGATGGGGTGACTGAGCAGATCCCCCTTGAGCACATTGAGGAGAGGGATTGCAAGTTGGTGATCGGTCTCGACTTCGAGTAGGTACACATTTCTCTATATGTTTGCCTACTATACGTTCTCATTTTCTGCCCACTATGCTTTATTACTTACTGTCCACTGTGCTTACTTTCTGTCCACTGTGCACCATTATCTTGTTTTCATATTCTTAAATCTTTCCTCTTTTGCAGGTACCTATGGGGTATGTGGATGACCTCCTCTGGGCAGTTGACAGACTGCTTCTGATGGTGTGGAGGAGGCAGACTGCTCTGGCCACGCATGGGATCGAGGTACACTTTGCCTCTAGTTCACGATCATTATAATTTTGCTCATAATTCTGTTGGTCTTCTCTGATATCTGTACTTTCTCTCTCTCTTTTTAATTTTTTTTTTATTTTTTTTTATTTTTATTTTTTTTTTATCCAGCTTGAGTCAGCACCAGTTGCACCTGCAGGGCCTCCTCCAGCTAGGAGACGAAGACGGGGCCTAGTGAGAGGTAGAGGAGAGACCGATCGAGGGAGAGGCCGATTGAGACAACGCTCACCCTCCGAGGAGTCCTTTGATGAATACACGACCCCTAAGGAGGAGGGGAAGAAGGTGGACATGTAGTCTAGTAGCCTTAGTGATGACAGTGATGTATCTCTTCCGCAGCTGAGGAGGAAGAGAGTGAGGATGGGTTGTTGATTTTCTTTGCTTTTCTTTTACTTTGTAGTTAGGAACTATGTAGCTTCAGATAGACCTATGTATTTTGTTTTTGAAGACTTTTCTTTTATTTTTGGTCTTTGTAAACAATGATCGGGGTTGGACCCACCAGTGAATAAAATAAAATTTCGGATGATTTCCTCTTGCCTAACATGTGATGAATGGCGTAACCTTTGCATGGTAACTTTGTACAAGACTTAAAACTGCAAATATCTGCTCTTGTATTCATTCCTGAATCAGATAACAACCCACAATCGGACAAAAAGTAAACTACAACTCGATAACATAAAAGTACAATGAAAACAACTTGAAAACACTAAAAAACACTTGATACAAACAAAACAAAACAAAACTCAAAATATAGCCGTAGTACACCAGGGCAAAAACCAACCCTTTTCCTATGACCTGCTCTGTCTGGTCAACATTTAGACCTGGCTGGGTCCAAATAGGCACAGCCAGGCTTCAATGAGGCACGCTCGGGCCTAAAAATGAGGTTGGTTAGTGGGATCTAGCTATCATGCACTGCCTTTTCTCCAACTCTATAAATGGTGCTCCTCATGCTATTTTTCCGGCAGAATAACAAGTCTTTGGTAGTTTGCTCTCAAGATGGAGATGCTGCTTAACAATAGGCTCCGAGACTAGATAGCCACTTTGGATGGCTCGAAAAAGGTGAACTTTCACGGTTTCGGCCTAAACGCTCTTTTTCCTTTGAGTCGTACTTTGCTTTATTTTTCGTTCTTCCATGCCGTTGCTCAATGCTGGAACCTGATCACACATGTATTTCGCTTCGGATCACAAGAAATGTGTTCGACGCTCGAAGAATTTCAAGCATTGATGGATTCTCGACGCGACGAAGAAAGCATGCCTCATCTCCGTTTTGGCCATGCCCAGGCTTTAGGATGGATGTGTGGGCTCACCTCGCACAAGGCTCCATCCTTGGCTCACGATGGGGAGTTGGACATCCTAGGTTTGATTCATTGGTTTTCCATCACCGGAGACAAAGGCAACCTTATTTGGTGGGGTTATCGGTAGCATGCCCTCTGCTTATGCTTACTCGCACACTTCCTTCTTTCCCCTAGTTGTGGCAGAGCCAGCATTAGGTTGATTGAGGTGGCCCAATGCTTGAAAGAGGGGAAGAGCTGCTTTGGTTTAGCATTGGCCGAGACCCTGATGGGTTTGGATGGCTTTCATCGGTGAGAGATTACCCGATTTGTAGGGAGTCCACTGCTTATTTAAGTATTATTTCCCACCCTTTCTTATTTATGATTCCTCGCATTACTCGACACTCACTCTCTATTTTCATCTCTAAACCCCTTTTCTTACTTTTCTCTTAACGTACATCTCTCTATTCTTTAATCTCTTTTATTTTTCATCCCTTCCCAGGTATGGCTCATGAATAAGCTGAAAGTAGTGGACCCTTGCCCTGAGTACTCGGCCAAAGCTTACTTTTTCTGCAAAGGCAAGTGGACTTCCCTTCAGAGGGATGGTGGTGCGACTGGATGTGCAGTAGATCTACAACTGATATAACTTGGCGTTGCCCCTGGCTTAATTTGACTGAGAAGAGCAACATCATATCCCGTTAGCCAGGTATACAGTTGATTGGCCTCACACACTGTGTGTTCTATTTCCCTTTTTAGTTCTAACGCCAATTTGGACATGATCAGACTTGTCCAGAAGAAGAGGTGGAATACCTAGCTTCATTTCCCATTCGTGGTTCACACTTGCCTCGGTACCTCACTGCTTGGAGGATGAGAGAGCTTCTAGCCCCTGCTCCTAGCCCCTGCTCCTAGCTTCAGTTACGCCCTTTCAGGCGAGTGCTTGGCTTGGCTTGAAAATGAAGCACAGGTTGGGCCAACTTTGGTTACAGAGACTTCCGCAAGCACGAGCAGAGGACGCAGCACCACCTAACTTATCTATGCCCCTAGTTTATTGTTTTGACCCTTCTTTTCAAGTTTTATGATGTAAAAGTAACTTGATTTAAATCAGAGAGTTGGAGAATGTACTTGCGTTGAAATTAATGGAATTAAAGTTGCGGGTAGTAAAAGTTTTCCTTTTGATCCCAAATTGGTCTAAGTTGTACAAAGGTAAAATTTTGAACAAAATCAACTTTTATCAGAACTTTTCAAAACCGTTTTTGGGAATGATCGCCACTTGACACGCATGGATCAACCCTTAAGACGTACAACCTCAAATCAACAGATCATAACCACCCCCAATTGCATCTACCGCAGCTGCTCTGCATTGTAATCTGTTAGCCTGATCAAATAAATGAAGAGGACAATTGAGTTGGAGATGGTTACGAATGAACTTCCGGATAAGGTTGCCTACGTAGTTCTATTCAGGTTCACTCGAGTATTAACTCTCTCCTTTTGCGCTCTAACTTTTGCCAAAGTCACCATTTAGGGTTTTCAACCTTGCGAGATCAGTTTTTCTTTACTTCTAATTTTTCATGCTCTAACTTTTGCCTAGGTCGCCCTTTCGGGTTTTTGGCCAAGTGAGATAATCTTTCTTCACCTTGTCCATATTGATCGGCTGCGAAAACTCCAGGCCATGTAAATCTATGAGAATAATCGACCCTCCTGACCAGATTGACTTGATGATATAAGGACTAGTCCAATTAGGTCTGAACTGGCCCCTAGGGTCATAGATGGGAGCTCGGTTGTCTTTCAGTACCATGTCTCCCTTCTTGAGATTCTTGGACTTAACTTTTTTGTTAAATGCCCTAGCAATTCTGTGTTGGTAGCCCTGGATATGATACAATGCCCTTAGTCTTCTCTCATCAAACAACATTAACTCCTCAAATCTACTCTGTTACTAGTCTGCCTCCGCTATCTAACACTCAGCCATGACTTGTAGCGACGAAACTTCGATTTCAATTGGCAGAATAGCCTCCATACCATAGATGAGAGAATAGGGGATTGCCCTCGTAGATGTTCGGATTGAGGTTCTATCGCCCCAGAGCGCGAATGGCAGTTTATTCAGCCAGTCCTTGTATGTTTCCACCATCTTCCGCAAGATTTTATTAATATTCTTATTAGTGGCCTCAACAGCTCCATTAGTCTGTGGTTTGTATGTCAATGACTTATGAAAAGCTACGTTGTGTTTCTCAAGCAGATCCACCACCTCTCTCTTGAAGTGTGAGCCATTATCTGATATGATCTCGTTCGAAACTCTGTATCGACAGATGATGTTATTTCTAATGAATTTGGCTACATGCGACGCTTTCAACACTGCATAAGACTAAGCTTTCACCCACTTTGTAAAGTAGTCAATCACCACTAGGATGAACTCATGTCCATTTGATCCCTTTGGCAAGACTACACCAATAACGTCGATCCCCCAGACTGAGAATGGCCATGGTGAAGTCATATTGTAAAGCTTAGAAGGCGATATGTTCATGCGATTGGCATGAAGTTGACATTTGTGGCATCGCCGTACAAAACCAATGCAATCCTCCTCCATGGTTAACCAGTAATAACCTTGGCTAAGGATCTTCCGGGCTAGCATCACACCATTTATGTGTGCCCCACATTCTCCTCCGTGGATAGCCTCTATAAGACGCTACGATTCTTTTTCCTCTACACATAGCTTGTGCATTCCCAGATGACCTATTTTATACAGCTTACCCCCGTAGATGGTAAATTGGACGGCCAGATGCCGTATTCCCCATTTTTCCTTGGCATTTGCCCTTGGTGGATACATCTCTTTTTTCTAGAAAATTCCAAATATCGTAATACCAGGGGGTTTTTGTCTTGAACTTCATCTATTGCAGCAATAGTCTCATAGGCCGGTGTGTATTTCTGTTCAATAATGATTGGACACATCTTCACTCCCAACGGGATGTCTACCACAGAAGATAGAGTTGCCAAAGCATCAATGAACCTGTTGTTCTCTCTAAGCAGATGCGAAAATGTTAGTTTTTCAAACTTCAGAATCAGAATATCCAGGGCCTACTGGTAAACCTTCATTTCCCTCTATTTGACTTTCTAGTCTTCGTTTGCTTGAGAAACAACCAAGTTTGAGTCCCCAATGACATCCAACCTTATTGCCCCTAGTCCTAGGGTAGCTTCCAAACTAGCAATGCATGCTTCATATTCTGCATTATTGTTGGACACCTTGAACCGGAGTTTGAAGGCTAAAGGTATATGGGAATCATTGGGTGCTATCAGCAACACACCTATCCCATAACCGTACTTAATGGATATTTTGTCAAAGTACATCGTCCAAGTTTCCTCTTTGACTTACAGAATGTCTTCATCTGGGAACAAGTATTCCACTGCCTCATCTCCTTCTATCGGGTGGTCTGCTAGGAAGTTTGCTACAGCTCTTCCTTTAACGGACTTGCGCGTAACATATTTGAGATCAAATTCGGAGAGAAGAAGTAACCAACGAGCTAGCTTACCCATAAGTACTGGTTTCTCAAAGAGATATTTGATGGAATCTAATTTCGAAACCAGGATTACGGAGTGAGCTAACAAGTAGTGCCTCAACTTCTTGGTAGCCCATACCAAGGCTAAGTAAGCTTTTTCCAGGGGAGTGTAAACGAGTTTCGTAGTCTAGCATCTTCTTGCTTAAGTAATAAATGGCCTTCTCCACTCTATCTTCAGATTCTTGAGCTAACATGCACCCCATGGTTGAGTCCATTACTGACAGATACAGAATCAAAGGCTTCCTCAGCTTTGGTGGTGACAACACAAGCGGATTCTGGTGGTATTGCTTAACCTACTCAAAGCCAAACTGATATTGATTATCCCATCGGAAATTCTTTCCTTTCTTAAGGAGACCAAAGAGTGGTTCACAAGTTAAGGTTAATGTTGAAATAAACCGTCTTATGAATTGCACTTTACCCAGAAAGCTGCGCACCTCCTTTTTAGTCCTTGGTGGCGGCATTTCTAGGATGGCCTTGATTTTGGAAGGATCTACTTCAATTCCCCTATGGGTGATTAGAAATCCCAGCATTTTCCCTGTCGTTAAGTCGAAGGTGCATTTTTGCGGTTTAACCTCAACCTATACTCCTTGATCCATTGAAATAATTTTTCCAGTGTGATGTAGTGGCCTTCTCGCTCTTTGGATTTGACAATCATGTCATCCACATACACCTAAACCTCTTTGTGGATCATGTCATGTAAAATGTTGGTCGCAACCCTCTAATAGGTAGCCCCAACATTTTTCAACCCAAACGGCATGACTCGGTTGTAGTACGTCCCCCATGGTGTGGTGAAAGCAGTCTTTTCCCGGTCTTTCGGTGCCATCAAAATCTAGTTATATCCGAAAAACCCATCCATAAAAGAAAGCAATGCATGGTCGGCAGTGAAATCTACCAACTCATCAATATGCGACAGTGGAAAGTCATCATTCGGGCTGGCTCTGTTCAAGTCCTGAAAGTCGACACAAACCCGAATTCTGCCATCATTCTTCGACACTAGGACGTTATTGGCCAACTAGGTCGGATACTGACAAGAACCCTGCATCAATCTGCTTGGTGAGCTCTTCCTTGATTTTCAATGCCCAATTTGGACAAATTCTGCTCAATTTCTGCTTGATTGGTCGGGCCTTGGGGTCAAGAGGGATCTGATGCTGTACAATCTCAGGATTGATTCTAGGGATGTCTTCGTAGGACCACGCAAAAACATCTTTGAAATCTTTTAATAAATCGATTAAAACCTGGACTCGATCTGGACCAAGCGTGGATCCTTCTTAGTACCCACATTAATGGCAATGATTTCATCAAAGCAAAGCTTAACAAACCTCTCCTCTTCTTGATTAATCAAGTTTTTCAAAGCCAGAGAAGTTTCTTCCTTTTCGCTTTTGTTAAAATTTTGAAAATCTTGGTCAATGCATTAAATAAGTGGCACGAAGAAGTACATAGAATCCATAGAGTTCTCATTCAAAAGATCTAGATCTTCGGTTACAGACTCAAAAGAAAAGCTGAATGAAGACATAGGCTGGACTTTGGTATTCGGGTTACCACCCCTAGAAATACCAGACTCAGACCCCGAAGAACTCGAATTTGATCCCGACTCCACAGACTCAGTGGAATCAGATTCTAGCTCATCATCCAATTCAGAACTAGAAAGAAAGCCTTCCTCCAGCTGCCAAGTAAGACGCGGTGACCTTGATGCATCCAAAATTCCAGAGATTGGGTCCATTCCCAATTCTTCCCCGATCATGGAGACAGTAAAGTTATCTCCCAAGTTCTCTAGGTCGGCTGTAGGATCTGTTAGGAGATTAGCCAGTGCTGCCCCCACTTCAACCTCACTGTTGTCTAAGTCATCTTCTGTGCTTTGGTTAGCTTTGATGCTTGGTTCAACCCTTTCCTCATCACTGTCCTGAAGCTATAGATCAAAGAAAATTTCGAATCCGGGGATGCGCTTCTTTGAGGGATTTACCCAAGGCTTAGGAAAGCCACAAAAAGGGAAATCCTCTCCCTCTCGAACAAAACAGTTGTTGAGCGTCCCCCGAATTGGCCTGTGGATGAGCTCATAATGCTTCCCAGGTCTTTTGGCCTTGGCTCTGCCCTTCATCTCTTCTCTCTTCCTTATCCAATCCTTTTGGGTGGGCACATAGCCCAGTTCAAAGGTATGTGGGTTGTGTGGCACCTCTGTTGATGCTGCAACACTTTTTCGTCTGTTCTTTCCAAGTCCCATTGCTGGAAGCAGCTTATTTCATAAAGTAGATGGACTGGGCACTGACGTACATGCCTTCGTCCACGGTCAGAAGGGTCTGTACTACCTGGGCTTTAGCCAGAGTGAATCTCGAGAGGAATACATCTTCATCGCCATGGTTGATTTCTAGGATTGGCGTGGTCACCTCCGGAGGTGGATGGATAGATGAGTTCCCAAAAACAATTGCTACTCCTCTTCCATGAGGATACTTCATCATTTGATGGAGAGTGGAGGACACAACCTTCATGTGATATAACCAAGGCCTCCCTAATAGCAAGTTAAAGGTAGCCGGTACATCCAGGACATGAAACTCGATCTCTTGCTCAGGGCCCACCTGGACTCGTAGTTTAACTGTGCCCATGACTTTTCTGGTTGTATTGTCATACACCTGTATCACTTGGTGTAGACGCGCCCTTGGGCCTCATGCTACAGTTCGGACTCAAATTGTCACGGTTCTTAATCTGATCTTACAATGTGCAATGTGAGATTGATAAATCACCAAAGAGTCCAAATCCGGCAAATCGTTTTGGAAAACTGATTTTTAAGAAAGAAGTGTCAAACATGGACTGCTTTGCCAGATACAGAGTCGCCACCTAAATATTTTATTTTGGGAAAATTTAGGAAACCCTGACTCATGCCTAAGGCCACGTGTCCGTCATCACCAAAGTTACCTTGGCTCGGGAACTTGGGTACGATTGGGGAAGGTCATCTATGTGCTCCCCCGCTCGCCCGATCCGAAGATCGGCCTGTACTAAGCATGATATTTTGTTTTGAAAACATATGTGTTCTTATTCCGATTAATTAGCTAGAATTACTAGGTGATGCACACAACACACAAGTACAGCCTAGATTGCCTAATTTGGAACAAAGCATCGCATATCCGTTTGTTTGGAAATGGTTAGAAGTTTGCTACTCGCAAGTAGGCTAAAACACGGATTTCAATGAATTGTCCCAATTCAAACAATCCAACCTTCACCCACAGGCATTCGGGCAGTTATATCACATAAGCAATTAGCCCCATGGCAAGCATGTTGTCATGTTAACACTCACATACATGCAAGATGCTTAAGCATAAACACTTACAGTGTACTCCGAGCCAAAACAAAGAACATGTTAGTAATCAATGTATGATCCAAGTCCATGTTAAGATGTCCAATGTAACACAGGCAAGATGCAACTAGAAATAGGCTCGGCTATTCTAAAATGGCATGTGAGATGCGACAATTCGATACATGTATTCAACTTAGAATTGAAAATACAATGCAGCTAGTATGATGCGCCGAGCCCGGTGCATGCAATACAGATGAATGGATGCAAACATGTATAGCATACGGATGCTAATTGAAACGTGCCCTAGAACTAACCACCATAAGCGGTTAAGTAAAAGGGAGAAAGACGTGGGGGTTAGAAGACATGCATCACACACACGCACGCTTATTACAACAATTGCGCCTTTCTCGACGGAGGGACCGAAAGAATAATACAAATTAACTAACTAACAAGCTAATTAATTATTACACAACACTTAACTAATTAAACAAATTAATTAAGCTACTAAAGCAGTAAAACAGCCTCGGGAAGAGAGATGCATGCATGCTCGGTCGGCTTCGCTCGGAAATCCATCGCCATGTCATGTTGCCTTTGTTTGCACTGCTCTGCACCTCTGAAGGCTGCACAAGTCTCAAGGATGCTTCTGAACCATTCCCTGAATATTGTGGGAGGTCATCGACCAAGTGAAAAGACCATCGGCCATGAGGAACTAGTCATCGACCATTTGTGGGGCTCTCGGCCAACAATGCATAGCCGGCCGGCACTGAAGATGGCCGACCGGCCACTCCTTCCTGCTGAATGCTGTTTTACTGCAGTAGAGGACAAACAGAGCATGGCAATGCATTTTCAGGGCAATGTGTGCACCACCACCCTCATCACGTTTAAGACTCAAAGGAGTATGGTTCTCGACTCTCGGGCCATCAATCACGCATTTCAATGCATGATGGCCAAAGGTGCCGAATGTGTAATTCAACATCAAATGAAATGCACATAACACATAATGGGCCCCCAAACCTCTATCATGGTTTATCAAGAGGCAAGGGATGTGAACATGCAAGCAAAACTAGTGCAACATGAGCATGTTAATGATCATGCCATAAAAGGCTAAAGGTAACAAGCATGCCAAATGCAATGCAACCTAGGCAAGCATGCAAACATGCAAGGCATGTGACAACATTTAAAGATAGGCAAGCATGTAACAATATGCGAGGCAAGCATGTAACAACATGCAAGGGACAATGCATGCAAACATGCAAAGCAACTTAACAAAAGGGCATGCCAAATGCAATACAACTTAAGCATGCAACAACATGCAATAGGCCAAGTATGTAACAATATGCAAGGCAAGCATGCAACAACATGCAAAGGAACTTAAAAAAGAGAATGCATGCCAAATGCATTACAACTTAAGCATGCAACAACATGTCATGGACCAAGTACACAACAAGGCACCATTGAACTATCATGTTACAACATACAATTTATCAATATGTAACAAGCATGTGACAACATGCAAGGCAAGCATGCAACAACATGCGATAATGGTCTTAAACCAAAATGAACAGCTCTCAAATAGGTCCAAATCAGTGGCCAATATGCTAGGGGATAAGGGACAAAACTACATACAAACATGCATGGTGATTGGCCTAACACTTAAGCATCGAAAGGCAACTTCTAAGAATACTTAAAAGGAATGAAAAGCATGTAAAATGTGACAACATTACATGCTTTGAAATGAAGCTAGGAGTGATGCCAAATCACATAAACAAATCATGATCGAAGCATGTACAAGGCTTAAAGCCCAAGACTAGTGAAGGGACTCGAACCAAAGCTACATAAAACAAAGAGCATATGGCAAGCATAACCCAAAACAGTCCTAAATCATGCCAAGATGATCCTAAAACATGCAAGGACTGAAGCCAAAACATGCTAGAACAAGGGACCAAAAGCATGAAGCAAACTAGGCCACAAAAGAGGTGTTACACTATACCTATCAAAGCCAAACATGGCATGACTTAAGCAACCAAAAACAGAGTTATGGCATGTCAAAATGAGCCCAAAAACCCACTTAGATGGCATCCCAAATGCCTAAGCATGATGGCATACACAATGACACACTTATGAGGCATAAGACACTAACCCTTTAAGACATTAAAGGAGTCATAAGTGCAAGGATATGAGCATGGAATATGGACTGAAATAACATTACAAGTGATGCCAAATCACTGAAATGATTGAAATAGAGCATGCTAATGGCTTGAGCACCCAAAGCTAACAAGCTAGATTGCATGGTAGCTATACAAAACAATGCAAGCATGACCAAGAGGACCAAAATCAGAGCTTAAGCATGTCACAACATGGCTAAAAGCTTCAAGGAGTTGAACCAAAATCATGCTAAAAAGACATGTTACAACATGGTGCATGTTAAGGCAAATCATGGGATTACAAGACAAGTATACAAAGCATGCATGGTATGTCTAAACCAAGTCAAAACAGTGCTATATCATGGCAAAACAAAGCCTAATATATACTGAAATGAAGCTAAAACAAGCTAAGCAAATGTGATACTAACATAAGCCATTTATGCAAGCATGAAAGATGACAAGGAGAGGGGATGACCCTCTCCTATTTGAGACCTTAAAACACCATCTCAGAAGGCCAAAGCAAGGTGATCTCAAACCTTAAAAACAAAGCACAAGAATAAGGCCAAACAAGGCCTAAGAGGGGGTAAACAACCCCAAACACAAAAATGACCTTAAACAAAGGTCTTAAGCACTAAAAATCAGAACTTTTATCAGTTATAATCTAAGCTTAAAACAATAAGCAAGAAGGGTTAAAAGCTTAAGCAAGAATGGGGTATCTAAAGCAAGGAACTCACCTTTGTAGAACCTCTTCAAGAACAAAGCTCCAGCAAGTTTTCTGAGTTCAAACCAACCCAAGAACACTGAAATCAACCTCCTAGTACCTCAGTAACCAAGGATGGTGTTCTAGTGTGTGTTTGTGTACAATAGTAAGACAATACTACTCTTTTAGACACAAAACAAAGCTAAACATAGAAGAATAGATACAACACTATATCTATCCTCTCAAGAACAATTTTTTGAACCTTGAAGGAGAGAGGAGGGGCTCCCTCTTTATAGAGGTTCAAATTCTAAGGCTTCCAAGAGAAGCTAAGCAAAGGGCAAATCCCTCCATACACATGGTGAATTGTGGATGCCAGCTACACTAGCTGACACAAAATATCTGCATAAAGTAGATGAATAGGGTTTGGCCACCAAAAATGGCCGATCGACCAAAATAAGTGCCGGCCAACCAAATACAGTGCCGATCGGCCAACACTATTGGCCGATGGCAAGAAAAAGGGGCCGATGGCCTCATGCCCTGGCCGGTGGGTTGAGGGGATGGCAAACAAGCCACCCTCTTCCCTTAGAAGCAAAAACACAAGTGTTTGGTTCACCACCAAGCACAAAATAGACAAGTTGAGAGATCTTGAGGCAAGGCGCGTAGCCGAGACCTCCGAGAACTCAAAACGAACAAGAGTATGGATGATCATCGAGTGTTCAAACGATGACGTCCAAGTCTTGAGGACGGTAAAAAATGGGGTGTCTACAGTTGCCCCTCTTTGACAGAACTCGAAAGTCACAAAGTGACGGGAGTGAATGTCAAAGCCCAGAGACAACCCATTTTTGACAAGGCCGAAGACTTAGACAAGCATGCAAGATAGCAAGATATGTGCCCGAAGGCAGGGGCAAGATGCAAGTGACATGTACGATGCTGTTTATAACTTATGATCATGCAAAGAAAGTTGTAATGAAGCATTCATGCAAAACAAATGCAACAATTTAAGCAAGCGAATAAGAGATAATGGTCCTACACATTCCAATAGAAAGGGTGTAAGAAAATTATGCAATTCTCATTGCGCCTTATGCGGAGAAGATTAAAGGCGACTACCGAGGACACTCGGAGTCTCAAACACAACATCTCTCAACGTATCAAACGCAAGAGAGGCAAAAGAGTGTCTCTCAGCGTGGCACACGCATGAGAGGAAAGGAAGTATCTCTCAGCATGGCACACGCATGAGAGGAAGGAGAGCATCTCTCGGCGTGGCACACGCATGAGAGAAAAGAGAGCAATAAAGCACGATGCACATAACAGTGCGAATACATCCAAACACGGCACGCGAGTGGAGAAAGGTTGCGTAAGAAAGCGCAATGCACATAACAGTACGGGTACGTCCAAACGCGGCACGTGAGTGGAGGAGGGTTACGTCCAAACGCGGCATGCGAGTGGAGAGAGAGGTTGACGTCCACACGCGGAACGCGAGTGGAGAAAGGGGTTTACGTCCAAACGCGGCACGCGAGTGGAGAAAGGGGTTTACATCCACACGCGGCACGCGAGTGGAGAAGGGGGTTAACAGTTAAACTGAATCGGAACTTCTCTCGAATGAACCGAACATACAATATCGTGCCTGTCTAGTTCGTCTGGTTGCGCCAGCTTCAAATGAACCGTACATACAATATTGTGCCTGCAAAAGAAAGAAACTTAATAGGTACAATTTTGTTAGAAACACGCATAACAATGCAATTTAAAGCTGCGTGACAACGCGAGTAAAGTGTGCATAACAATGCAGGTATAACATGCGAAACAACGCGAGTTAAAGATGTACATAACAATGTAAATAACGAACGTAACAACGCAAGTTAAGGGTATGTGAAACAACGCAAGTTAGAGAAGTTTGCAAAACAATGCAAGTTAGATGAGTTTGAGGGGCGCAAGACAACGCACATAATGAGCAAAACAATGCCAGTTATAGGGAATGCAAGATAGTGTGAATGAAATATGCAACAATGCAAGAGATTGAAATACAATGCGGATGAAAGACGCATGACAATGCGAGTTGTTGAAATGCATGACAATGCAAATGAAAGATGCATGACAATGCAAGTTGTTGAAATGTATGACAATGCAAACGAAAGATGCATGACAATGCACGTTGTGTGAAATGCATGACAATGCAAATTATTGAAATGCACGAAAAATGCAAATGAGACACGCATGACAATGCATGAACTGAAATGCATGAAAATGCAAATTATTGGAATGCACGACAATGCAAATGAGACACGCATGACAATGCATGAACTGAAATGCATGACAATGCAAATTATTGGAATGCATGATAATGCAAATGAGACACGCATGACGATGCATAGACTGAAATGCATGACAATGCCTGATTATTGAAATGCATGACAATGCAAAGTATTGGAATGCACGACAATGCAAATGAGACATGCATGACAATGCAAGTTGCTGATAAGGTGCATGATGATGTGAATGAAACACGTGAAATAACGCGGATGGAGGGGGGGTGCAAGACAATGCAACCCAAGGGAGGTGCATGACAATGCAAGCATGGCGTGTGCTACAACGCATATAGACGTGCATAACGATGCAAGTGAACAGTGCATAACAATGCAAGTTGTGTGCGCTACAACGCGTGTAGACGTGCATAACGATGCAACCTATGTATGTTTATCATAAGCAAGACAAAACATTGTAATGCAACGCATTTAAAGCAGTTATTGAATCTCGCAAGATACCAAAGGATACGAAAAGGATACACCTTGCGCGTACCAAGCATCGCATACATAAGACATGGTTCGAGGTCAACACGGAAGCCGGTTAAACTTCAAAAGTCCACTTCCTTGCACTGTCTTGAGAGATGAAGGTCCCAAACCAGATAACTGACCCAACCAAGGGTGTGGGAGGTTCACCGACCACAAGGGGAGGCCATCGGCCATCCATCAGCCACAAAAGGAGATCATCGGCCAACTATTTAGCCGATCGGCTAACAATTTGGCCGACCGGCCAAAAATGGCAATGTCGGGGTAGTTTTGACATTTAGCCACGGGTCTTTAAATATAGGGCCTCAAACCCTATATTTTCACTTCCTCCTAGCTCGAAAAACCCTCCCCTCTCTCTCTAGGTGATTTTCCAACCTTCGATCCTCGTTTTTCTCTTATTTTCGACGCTTTTCTGTCGTTCGATTCGCGAAACCCTCACTGTTTCACACACTTTGAACCGAACAAATCTTGGTTTCGGTGCCCTTTTCTTGGTTTCCACCGTTTGGGGTTTGTTTTCCCTGAGTCATACCTCGATCTTTGTGCCTTTTCCATACCTCGACCTTTCATCCCATTTTTCACCCTCTCGGGGTTGACTTTTGGCATTCTCGCCTATTTTTCACATTCTCGGCCATTTTCACGCTCCTTTTGAGATGGCAGATGACATTCCACGTGGTGGGACTCCCCCGGAGATGGACGTGGATCCTGAGGTCGAGCTCCTACCTCTTCACATCCGACCGTTTGATCCGGCGACTTACAGGCCGGTGATACATGTGTTGCCTCCCGATGGCATCCGCCACTTCAAGAGCTATGCGCGGGGTGCGCCACTAGAGCTTTTGTTGCGCGAGCCAGAGTCACATCTGTCCTATGGTGCTTCTGAGGTACACTCTTCCCCTGTTTCATTTTCTGCAATGTAGAACA
Organism: Camellia granthamiana; assembly: GCA_036172215.1. Taxonomy (NCBI): domain Eukaryota; kingdom Viridiplantae; phylum Streptophyta; class Magnoliopsida; order Ericales; family Theaceae; genus Camellia; species Camellia granthamiana. The sequence goes on from CM069912.1 coordinate 64,911,326, forward strand.
CATAACTGCGATAGTCGATTCTGTTCTTTAACTGCTTAACTCAGGCACACTGATACATCACATGCTGTAGTTCACTGTGAGCACACCCACACCTGATATCTGTGTAGATTCTGACACATGTACACACACTGCATTCTTGACTGAACAATTTAAACACACACCGATATCTGTGTAGATTCTAACACATGCACACACACTACATTCTCAACTGAACAATTTAAACACACACCGATACATCATATGCTGTAGTTCACTGTGAGGACGTCCACACTCAATATTTGTGTAGACTCTGACACATGCACACACACTGCATTCTCAATTGAACAATTCAAACACACTGATACATCATATGCTGTAGTTCACTGTGAGGACGCCTACACCCAATATCTGTTTGAATCTGAACACGTGCACACACACTGCATTTTCATCAATTTTGAGCGCATTCAACACTGTATTTGTAACACTGCTTCGCAACTGTTTGTTTTGATCACAGGGAGATTCCCATGCCTTCCGGGGGTATGGAAACACTGCCGCCCGAGGTTGGTACATGGAGCTGCCCGACACAGTTTGTCGTATTGTCGACCAGGCCGGTTTTGGGACCTTTTGAATGGGACTCTCGCACCTCACTGCGAGCAGGCCCCTTCTTGCTGCTTTTGTGGAGAGGTGGTGGGACACCATCGACTCCTTCCACCTTTCTGCCACCGGGGAGGTGACGATGACTCCCTTTGACTTCTCTATGCTTACAGGCATCGGAGTGGGGGGTGATCCAATCCCCTTTGACACAGATATGGACAAGTGGGATGCTGCTTAGCTATACTTGCTCGGTACTCAGCCACCTCTTGCCCGGGCAGGATTTGTGAGGTACTCATGGTTCGAGGATCACTTCCGAATCCAGGCGCCTACTACTCGGGAGGAGGAGGAGCAGTATACCCGTGGCTTCATTATGTTCCTACTGGGGACCACGCTCTTCGCCGACCGAGTGAACACCGTCGCCCTCTACCTGCTGAGTGCGCTTGTGGATGTGACATAGATCCGTCGCTACGATTGGGGTGCCACGGGCTTGGCCACTCTTTATGGATATATGAGCTCATCCTCCCGTGGCAGCGGACAGTTGCTCGGAGGCTACTGGTGACCTTGGGAGGTACACCTTCTTTTTTTGTTTTACATTTCTGCTTTACATTATCTGTACTCTATACACTGCACACATGCAGTCTACTTCACACTGGTTGTACACTGCACACACGGTACACACATAATCCGCTTTATTCTGCATTCTGCTTTATCTGATAAGCATACTGATGTTTGCTCTGTTACATTATATAGTTGTGGATGTACGCCTACTTCCCTAGGCTTGCCCCAGTGCCAGATGAGGAGATCCCTCTTGGTGTTCCATTTTCTCACCGCTTCAATGTGAGATACGAGCGGAGGCCACGGGAGTCCTTCATCTTCTTCCGCCGCTACTTTGACACCATCACCGCAGCCGAGGTATGTCAAACATTACAGTTCATTTAAGCTTCGCTTTATATTGTACTCTTAATATCAGTAGATAACAAACTGTGTTTTATTTGCAGATCACTTGGCAGCCTTGGGCCCCGTTGCCTGATGCAGTTCGGGAGCGGTATGCCGGTGCTCGAGAGACTGCCTGGTTCAGGGTTCTACTGGAGGGCCCAGTCTGTTGGGCATGGTATTTCGGGGAGCGCTTCCTGTGGCAGACCTTGGGCGTGCCCGAGCAGACAGTTCCCGTACCTCCTCCTACGCACACGAGACATACTGAGAGGTACACCTTGGAGGAGATGATAGACTATACGATTGGCTGGGACTCTGAGCCTTTCAGGGATGAGGGTGACTACGCCGAGTACATTCAGGCTTATATCATGCGGCCTTTGACTGGTGCTCGTCGAGCTGAACGAGAGAGACCAGCGGCGCCAGCAGCTGGAGAAGGGGCACCTCCGGCCCGAGGCAGGAGTGGGTCCTGGAGGGGATAGGGAGCTGGATGGCTAGAGCTGCCTACGATGATCACATGCCAAGGGCAGGGTGGGGAGACTTATCAGATTCCCTTCGCTCCTCCTTCGGCTGATCATGAGCTCATCGGAGTCTATGGCTCGACCCTGGTATGCATTACTAAACTTTGCATTCTGTACAGTCATTTCAATTCATTTGATATCCCGCAGAATACTAATGACTTCAACACTTTTGCAGGCTTCCGTCGAGTACACTCGCCAGTCCCTGGAGTTGATAGCCTCAGCGGTAGGGATGTTGCAGCGGTGCATCGACTTGTTGACCATCTACAATATCCCAGTAAGTTCTTTCAACTGCAGTTTCAAACTCCGCCTAATCTGTTTCATACATAATCTGGTGCGTCACACTGTCAACACGACACTTGATACACAGCACTTACGGTACTGATACACTGTAACCCGCATACTGCTCACAGCGTTGCTCACAGCATTCATACACTGCACTCACACATTATTTTTGGTATTCATACTCTGCTTTGCGTAGCATAACTGATGCATTTGCCATTTGTCCTTTTCAGGCCCCATTCCAGATTCCGGCCGCGGGAGGTGCTCCAGCTAGACCATCTGTTCCTGCTCGAGGAGGAGGGGGAGTCAGGCGGAGGATGACTATCCACAGCCGAGGTAGACATAGGCGCACTCATATTGAGAGCAGTTCCCGAGAGCCTTCCCCTAATGATTCTGACGAGGAGGCGGCGTCGTCCCAGGGCGAGGCCGGAGACAGCTCAGATTCTGACTATGGAGATGGTGGTGGTGACCTTGGACCCTCGTCCAGGAAGAGGACCAGGACCGACTCCCGCACTTGAGATGACTGATATTGATCCAGACATTCTGCTGCTTTTTCTTCTTTGCTCTATTCAGACATTTTGTTGCTTTTCTTCCTTTTTGTGCTTTATTTTCCTTTTTACTGGTATTTTGAGCACATTGTACTACCTCAGGCAGGTTTTATTTTCAACACCATGTACTTTTTACAAAAGACATGATGGAATGAAACAGTTGTTTTGTTAAAAAAGTGTTACATTTTGTAGACACCCCTTTTTTGACCGACCTTAAGACTTAGACGTCATCGATTGAGCGCTCGGTGATTGTGCATGTTGTGCTCGTTTCGAGTTTCAGAGTTTTGGCTGGGTGCCTCGCCTTCGGACCTCGGGACCCTTTGTACTTTGACTCGGTCTGCAAACTGAATCTTGTTTTCTCTTCTCAGAGGGCGGGATAGGTCTTGTAGACCATCTCTCAGTGGTCGTAGACTACTTTTCGTGGTTGTAGGCCACTGTTCCCGTTTCGAGACTAGTTTTCGGTTTTCGGAGCCGTTGATCGTACGCCTTGGTTCGGGACCACTTAACATTCTCCGTTTGGCACGGTTTTTGGAACACACCTTGTTTCCTCTGTCTAGAGGGACACTATGGTCTGAGAAACCACCTTTGTGGTCATACGCCACTTTTCGTGCTCAACAGCTAGTTTTCGAGGCCCCCGGCCGCGCGTCTTGTCTCCCGAACTCTCGTTTTGCATTCGTGCTGGTTCGTTCTTGGCACGAACCTTGTTTTCCTTGTTTGGGGAGTGGTACAAAGGTGGGAGACCAGCTTTCTCCTTGGAAACCACTTTTCTCCTCACCAGCCGATTTTCTGGTCGGGAAATTGGTTTTCTTGGTCTTTGGGCCACATTTTCTGGTTTCCACCCCACCATTGGCTTGCTCTCAGTGTGGAGGCCACCAATACCCTTGGCCGACTAGCTTTTTTTCTGGGAGACCACTTGCCCTAGTAGGCCGACCAGGGAAAGTGTTCGGCCGACCACCTTTTCTGGTCGGCTGGTTTCCCCCTGTTTTGTCAGATTGTGTGGATGCCAGCTGTGTCAGCTGGAAGGCACAGACTATATCTGTATGGAGGATTTGCATCCAAGCTTTTAGCTTCTTGAGGAAGCTTTAGCTTCAAACCTCTATAAGAGAGGCCCTCCCTCTCCTTATACCAGGTTCTGAAATTTGCTAAGGCAAAAATATACATCTCTCTCTATATTTCTACATTTTGGGTTCAAAAGTGTGTTGTTCTTGACCTATTGCACCACACCTCATAGCCATACACCTCCACCATTGATCTGAGGTTCTTGGAGGGTATTTCCAGAGGTTGAAGAGTTGGTTTTTGGTCCCAAAACTTGCTAGTTTTGCTGAGCTTCAAGAGTAACTTATTTTCCCTCTTTTTAAGCTCTATCATGATCATTCTCTTAGCCATACTTGCATGCATATTTAGGCTTTGTTGTGAATTGAAAAATGCTTCATATTTAAGTATTTTTCATGTTTGTTTAAGGCTCTTTTGGTGTTGAGGGTCATCTACCCCCTTGCATGCTCTATTTAGCCTTGTTTTGTGCTATGCCATGAGACCTTTGTGTTGATCTTTGCTTGGCATTTTAGCCACTAAAATCCAGCAGATTTTCAGTGGTTGGAATTTGGTTTTGAGGGCCTAAATCAGAGAGGGGAGACCCTCTCTCTTTTGGCCTTGTTTGTTTACATTTTTGGCCTTTCAAAGGAGCACATACTTTCATACTTCCAAGGCTTGGTTCAGGCCCCTTTTGCTAACTTTTGGGACCTGCCTAGACTCTTTCTATGGCTGGTTTGGTCACCTTGTGTTTGCCTCTTGCATGTGTAGAATAATGCCTTTCATGGCTTATCAAAGTAGCATCTCATTCTTGCATGTATTAGTCATGTCTTAGTGGGTTTTTGGCCATCATTTCACATGCCATGATTCTATTTTTGGCTGGTTTGGTAGCCTCTCATGTGCTTCATATGCTTGTAGTGTAAAATCATGTTTACTAGCTTGAAATGCATGATGTTTTGGCCCTCTATTCTAGCATATTTTGGCCATGATCCAAACTGATTTTGTTCATATTTTGGGCTGCCTTAGCCCTGTTTTGAGGCCTCTTGGTCAAATGAGGCTTGCCATGCATGCTTGTAGTGTAATAGCCTTGCCTAGCTTTGAGTTTTGAGGTCCTTTGCATGCTTAGCTTGAGGTATTTGCATGTTTCTACATTATGAGGAATATTATTTTAGAGCTTATTTCTTGGCCATATTCTCATGTTTGTCACTCTTTCAATGTGCTTGAGAGTTGCATCATTATACCCCATTTGTGAGCCATTGCATGAGCTTCATTTTTGTACCTTTCAAGCCATCATCTTAGTTCACTTTTGCTCCTATTCTGGCCTGCATAGGGTTTTTTTGGAGTTGGTTTGGCCATTTGAGCATTGCCTTGCATGCCTATAGTGTAATACACTTCACTAGCTTCGGTGCTTGAGCCATTCAACATGCATTACATGAGTTGTTTGCATAATTCAAAGTTATTTTGTATGCCATTTCAGAGCTGAAACATGTGTCATTGCGCTGCATATTTCATCCTTTCAATGCCTTTGGAAAGTTGTGTTTTGTGCCTTAGACTTGGGGCCGTTGCATTGTGCATGATCGTATGTGATTTGTTGCCTCATTTCCATTATCTATTGGCCACTGATTTGGGTGTGGCTGAGGCCCATCCATTTTGGTTTAAGTCCACTTAGCATTGCACATGCTATGTACTTCATCACATTGAGTCTGTTATTTGACATTCGCATTGTGTATGTTAGTCGCATTTTGTCATATTGTTGCATGCTTATGTTGTCTTGCATTGAGTATGTGTGCATTAGCATTGTGCATTGTGCATGCCATTAGCCTTGTTAGGTTGTTCACGTTGCATTCCATATGGGCATTGTGTATGCTATCATGTCCCTTGCATATTTGCATGCTTAGGTTGCATTGCATGTTGGCACGCTTGAGCCGCATTGAGTATGCCGTCTTGTCGCATGATTGATCATTGCATTGTGCATGCCTTGTTCATCTCGTCGTGTATGTAAGTGTCATGCGTATTGTGTATGCTAAGTGTCATGTGCATTGAGTATGCCATTGTTAGTTCATAGCATTGTGCATGTTAGTTGCATGTTTGCATGTTATCCCTTGCATGTTTGCATGACTTAGTTGCATTGCATTAAGATTGCATGCTAGAGTTGCATTGGTGCATGCCTTGTTTGTTGCATTGTGTTTGGGATAGGAGTTAGTCCAAACACGGGAAATGAAGGACGTTTCATACTCAAAGTGATGAAACGTGCCTCAATTCCCGGTCGCCGACACTCTTGACTACACATGATGGAGTTTAGGCTTTATGTGTTCATATGTGCATCCATTCCATATTAAGTCGTGCAATTCGACTCCTCGGCCATCATGCATCGAGATGCGTGATTGGTGGCCCAAGGGTCAAAGACTACACTCCCTTGAGCTTATGCAATGATGGGGAGAGTGGTCGTGCACACATGTGTTGCGAATACTTTGCCATCTCTCTCTCTTGCCTTCTGTTGCAGAAAACCAGAAACTAGGGACAGAAACTGGTCGGCCGACCATGTTTAGTGGCTGGCCGACCACTTTTTCTAGTTTTTCACCACAGAAGCGGTCCATAGGTGGTCTTCAAGGCCAATAGCTGGTTGGCAGCCTTCCCACAGATTCCCAGGGTGGAGTTTTAGCCTTCTGGAGCTTTATGCAGTGTTCTAAGGTCAATTGCAAACAGAGGCAAGTCGGGGCGTCGCGAGGGATTTCCGAACAAAGCAATTCAAGCATGCATGCATCCTTTGTCATTCAAAGCAGAGCTGAGGCAGCCTATTTCATTTAGTTTACATGCTTACTTAAATTGCTTACTTAGTTAATTTGTTGATTAATTAGAGTTGTGTAATAATTAGCTGTAGCTTGTTATTCATTTCATTGTGTAATAACTAGTTTAATTAGATTGGCTTAGATTAGCTAGCTGGTTCTGTATTATTTATTCGGACCCTCCTCCGAGAGGGCAATGTTGTAAATAAGTGTGCGTGTGTGTGACGCATGTCTTCCAAACCCCATTTCTTTCTTCCTTTTATTTACTAGCTTACGATGGTTAGTTTTAGGGCATGTTTCAATTAGCATCCTTATGCTCGTATGTTTGCATCCATTCATCTGTCTTGCATGTACCGGACTCGGCGCATCATACTAACTGCATTGTATTTCAATTCCTGTTTAAATACATGAATCAAATTGCATTTCACATGACATTTTAGAATAGCCGAGCCTATCTTAGTTGCATTTTGCATGTGTTGCATTAGGCATTCTTAACATAGCTAGGATCATGCATTGATTTCTAACATAGCTTTTGTTTTGGCTCAGAGTACACTATAAGTGTTTATGCTTTAGCATCTTGCATGAGTGTGAATGTTGTCATGATAGCATGTTTGCCATGAGGCTAATTGCTTATGTGATATAACTGCCTGAATACCTGTGGGTGAAGGTTGGGTTACTTGAATTGGGACAATTCATTGATTGTGAGTTTTAAGCCCACTTGAGAGTGGCAAATCACCATGTTTTCTAAGCCCACTTGAGGGTGGCAAAATCCGTATTTTAGCCTATTGGCGAGTAGCAAACCATTTTCAAAACGAATATGCAATGCTTTGTTCCAACTTAGGTAATCCAGTCTATACTTGCATGCTGTGTGCATCACATAGTAATTCTATATTAATAACCGGAATAAGAGCACATGCGTTTTCAAAAACAAGATATCATGTTAGTAAAGGCCGATCTTTGATCGGGCGAGCGGGAGTGCTCATTGCATGACTTTCCCCTCTCGTACCCAAGTTCCTAAGCCGAGGCAACTTTGGTGATGACGGACATGTGGCCTTAGGCACGAGTTAGGGTTTCCTAAATTTCCCAAAAATAAAATATTTAGGTGGCGACTCTGTATCTGGCAAAGCAGTCCATGTTTGGCACTTCTTTCTAAAAATCTGTTTTTCAAAACGATTTGCCAGATTTGGACTCTTTGGTGATTTATCAACCTCGCATTGCACTTTGCAAGATCAGATTAAGAACTGTGACATTGAGTCCGAACTGTAGCATGAGGCCCAAGGGCGCGTCTACAGTTTCTGGTGACTCTGTTGGGGATTTAGAGAACTTGACTCGAACTCATGATATCTTGTTTTGATTACACTTATGCGTTTCTTTGCATAGCATTTGCATTGGTGTGCCAAGGACACCATGTTTGCCATCTGCTATTCCTGAACGGTTTGCCAGAGGCTCGCTTTGAGAAGCGTGCCATAAGGCTGACCGGTTACGAGCTCTGCCACGATGGGAACACAAACCCCGATTTTTATCGGGGCACCCTTTTTGACCATTCGACCTAGTGCATATTCGGAATCCATAGTGACCATCCCAAACTAGGACAGGTTGCTTACCCGATTATAGGTTGTTTGAAACTGCTGTGTGCGTAGTGAAACCCTAGCTCCTGACAAAATAGGACAGGAAAACCCTACCCCCTCCATAGGGGTGTTTTTGGCTCTCACTTGTTTGCTATGTGCTTTTAGAGTGTGTCTCTGCAGGTTGCATATATCAGTTTGCAAGTCTGGGTATCAGGCCTGAGGGCATCAGTATTTTGGGGAGAATCAATTTTTCCTGAGAGAATTAGTTTTACCTGAGGATATCAGTTTACTGGCAGAGTTTTGGGCAGAATTCAGTAGAGAGCACAGTTGTTCAGCTATGCTCATACCTGTTCTGGTGAAATCAAGTTGAGATGCTGCCTATTTTCTCTTTTGTAGGGGGTAGTCGTGGAACTATAGCTTCAGAAGGCTCTAATATCCCCCGGGTACATTCGATCCGTGCTGATAGACTTTGTCAGGTTAGAGATTCAGTTCAGAGCAACCAGTGTTTCCTTCGCCAGTGGTGAGGCAAGAAAAGGCCAATCAGACACAGATCACCCGTTCAACAGTCCCCAGTTCAGCGGTCATTATCCACCTCACTTGTGCGTAGTTGGGCTAAGATATCTGTTTCCACCTCAGAAAGGGGATACACACTTGTTCAGTTAGATCAGCAATTTTCAGTTAGTATGGAAGAGATGATGCGTCAACTCTAGGAAAGTATGCGGGTCGTGCAGTAGGATGCTGCCCGCTAGGCAGAAATGGCTGCACGCCAAGTAGAAGTAGTGGCCCAACAAGCAGAGTTAATCACCAGGCTACAGCAGCAAAACGGAGCATCTGCTTCACACCCAGTTCCTCCCCTACCAAGAGTCCCAACACTCAGGGAGACAGTAAATGTCTAGGAAGATACGGACATCCCAACGGGGCTGGCTCTGCCCCCCAATCCGACCCCAGCTATCCAAGGCACCCACACCCACCAACCTATTGGATTCTCCCTTTGAGTTCGAAGTGGACCCCATAGCACTAAAAGTGAGCAAGCTAGAAAAACTGTTCAAGAAGTCTCAGGGCGTGAAGTCCATTCCGGATATTGAGGATGGGCACACCGATTTGGCCGTGACTCTGCCGGATCGATTCAAAATGCCGCATATCGACCGCTTCGATGGCTCTGGAGACCCAATGGTGCACCTCCACCTGTTTTCTGATATCCTGAGGCCAATGGGTTTGACCACAGCCCAGAAGTTGTCTCTCTTCAGCCGAACCATGTCTGGGATGGCCGCAAGCTGGTATACGAAATTGGAGAACTTTGTGAAATGGAACTGGGAAGAGCTGGCTGAGGCCTTTATTGCTCAATACTCCTACAACACACAGATCGAGGTCACAACTCGTGATCTCGAGACCACCAGACAAGAACCGAAGGAGAGCTTCTCCGATTTTGTGACCGGCTGGAGGGCTAAAGCCTCGATGATGACCATCAGGCTCGTTGACAAAGATTAGATTCGGATGGTTGTACGCAACCTCCAGCCCAAGCTCATGCAAAAGATGATCGTTCTCCCCCTACCCACTTTCGCAGATTTACATGAGATTGGGGTGCAAATCGAGGACGCTATGAAGCAGGGCCTCATTGACCAGGAGAAGGAGTAGCCCAGGAAGGCATTTTCCCGCAGTTCGAATACGACCACCAGCGATGATGCAGTTGCAAGATCTTCTGAAGTGGGCATGGTCACCACCACCACATCAAAAACAACTACCCCATTCACCGGTGCGTCCGGAAGTAGCTCACAAAAAACCAAATATCCACCTCGAGTTAAGAGGGTTTTTACCCCACTTTATATGCCTTTGTCAAAGGCTCTAGAGGTCTTACTCCGGAAAGGATATCTGAAACCGTTGGAACAACGGCCTCTACTCGATCCTATCCCTCTAAAGCATGACCAGACGAAATACTGTGCCTACCATCAACAAACCGATCATGACACTGATAGTTGCTTTCGTCTTCGCCATGATGTACAAGATCTGTTTGACAACAAGGTCATCGCCGCACCAGCTCAGCAAAGTCTATCGCCACTAGATCAGTGAACTTGGGGGATAGTACGAATATGTGATCAGGGGATGAACCACCTGCGGGCGGCACTCAGTTTACTCCAGATGTGGCGTATGGCACGCACTATTTTGAGCATTTGTGAATACTGGTTTTTGTACTTTCTGACTTGGGTATGGAGTCAGTTTTGTTATGTCATTTAGAGTCTGTCCCATTGTATAGAGTCAGTCTTTTCATACTGAGTCAGTTGGGTCTGTCTTGTTGTATCGAGTCAGTCCTAATTTTGTTAGAGTCGGGTGATCCCGGGGCGTTACCTTGAATATCACTATTTTGTTTTGTGTTTGTCTTTTCACTTTATTTTGAGTCTGTTTCTGCCGGGGAGCTAGTTACACCAGAAGATCTAATTGAAACAGCTATGGTTTTCATGCTTTTGTGCTTGTTTCTGCTTTGAGCTTGTTGTGCCAGCAATCTTGAATGAAACGGCAGTGCTTTTCACCCGCTCTTCTGTGCTTTGAAATCATTACATTGACCTGAGTTTTTCAAAACTTTTTGAACATTGTGATGAAAACAAAGAGGAAGGAATTCCTCGGTATTTGTAAAAAAATTGATCAACTGAGAGATAGAAAGGCATGCTAAGCCCTTAATGAATGAAATCATGCTTGTTAGTGTGAGTACTGAGAAGGATCCTGGCTTGATCCAGATTGGTTCCGCACTATCTTCAGCGCGAGTGACTAGTCGCTTTCCTAAAAGATTTCAAAAAATGTTTTGCGTGGTTCTACAAAGACCTGTGTGGAATTGCTTTTGAGATTTTGCAGCTTAGGATCACTCTCAGCCTCAAGACTCAACCCCTTTGCTTCCAAAACTTGAACCTTAATTCAGAATGATCAATGGTCAACCACAATGTAAGGCCCGCGTGGCCGGATCAGAAGCAGCCCATGAACTAGGGGCGAGAATATCAGATGTGATCAAAGAAAGCTTGCGAAGTTAGATCAAAAGCAGCCCTTGAACTAGGGGCAAAAATGTCAGATGAGCTCGAAGAGTCAAAGATGAGTCTTTCCTGCAAACCAGGGAGACTGGCAAGAATGCCAAATCCCAGAAGGGGGAAAGAAGAAAGTATTGCAAAAGGACAACCAAGTTCCTATCCACAACACTAGGGGCAAATTCACCCTCCATTGGATGGACTTCTACATCATCAGTGAACAGTAGCCATTCTCTTGGATTCAGATGGCTACGAGATCTCAAACCATTCAACATGGACAAAGCTAAACTTTTACCCTTGAGAGGCTCGCTTGGCCGAAAACCCGAAAGGGTGACCCAGGCAAAAGTTAGAGCAAGAAAAAGAAGAAAAAGAACAAAAAAAAGAAAAATGCAAAGAACAAAAAAAAAAAAAAAAAGAAAAGAAGAAAAATGAAGAAAATGAAAAGAAAAGATAAAAAAGAAAAAAGAAGAAAAGAAATGAAAAGAATTAAAAAGAAAAGAAGAACAAAGCTCGCAAGGTTGAAAACCCAGGAAGGGCGGCCTTGGCAAAAGTTAGAGCGCAAAATGAGAGGTTAATACCCGAGTGTACCTTACCCCCGAACTACGTAAGGCTTGATTCCCATCTTTGGGATACGTAGGCAACTTCATTCTGAAGTCCAGCCGTAAAACACTTCAAATTCAACTGTGTCCATGTGATGGTTCTGCTCATCTATGTCTTCTCTGTATCCGAGAATTTGGTCGTAATTGTCACTGTGAGAACTGGTTACAGTACGCTGCGGTACTATTCAAACAAGGGGCAACTTTCCGTTGCCATATAGTGTGCTGCGGTGTTATTCAAACAAGGGGCAACTTTCTGTTGCTGTGCGGTGTCCTTCAGACAAGGGGCAATTTTCCATTGTTTTTGGATCTGAGGTTGTGCATCTCAGGAGTCAATTCTACGTTGGTCAAGTAGTGGCCATTTGCAAAAATAGTGTTTGAGAATTTTTACTGAGGTTGACTAATTCTCTCAAAAATTATTCCATTTTTCCAAAACTGGACCATTTTCTTGGACCCAAAAATGAAAATTTTCAGTGCTCATAACCTAACTTGCATGATTTTAAATTAGAAAATCGAACAAGCATGTTAATCTAACTCTCATGTTGGTCAAAATTGTTTTAGCAGAACGTCAAAAACAAAAGATGGTCAAAATAATGAACTAGGGGCACAGTTAAGTTAGGTGTTCTGTCTTTTCCCCATTGTCAACATACTTGCCAGAAAGGGCACAACAGAAACTAACAGCAAAATGCCGAAAGTTCTCTCATTCTCCAAGCAGTGAGGTATCAAGCAAAGTGCGAAGCACGAACTGGAATGGAGCAGGATATTCCATTCCCTCATCTGGACAGATCTAATCACAACCAAACTCCCCAGTATAGCATCGTCAACCAATGTCAATTGCAGATCTGCTGCATATCCAGCCGCATCACAACCCCTCTGTGGGGGAAGTTCACTGTTGTGAGCAAAAGAAAGAGAATCTAGCAGAATGCTAGGGACAAGAGCCCGCAACTTCTTGTTTATCCATCAACCACCCAGGAGAGGGATAAAAAATGAGAGATTGAATAATAGAGAGATGTGCGCTGAGAGAAAAAGTGAGGAAAAGGGCATTTTCAGAAAAAAAAAACAGAGCCTGGGGCCGAGTGATGTGAGAACCACAAATGAGAAAGGGTGGGAAACAATACCCAGAGAAACAGGCTCCCTGTGCACGTCTGAGTGTCATGTCTTTTTGTTTTATCTCGATTCTCGTTTTGAGTTGTTTCGAGTGTTACTCGATGTGTTTAGGTTGTTTACCTTTTGTTTTCCGTAGTTGAGTTGTAGTGCGCTGTGTTCAGTCGTAGGCTCAATACCTCGGTCAAGAATTCATCTCACAATTTCAAAAATAAAATCGTTTTGCACTCCGAGTGCCGTGCCGTTCTCCACATCTGTGCAAAACAAGATTCGTTCTTTCGTAAAACCGCAGGGTTCAACCCAGGTCATGTGGGAACAGTAAAACCAAGACCTATCTGAAGCTATATAGGTTCCAGACTGCAAAGCAAAAGAAAAGAGGGAAAATGTCGGGTATCTAAGTTTGTTTCAACTTCAGTAAGTTCTGAGATTGCATTCCGTGAGTACCTCTTCAGGTCTTACCAATGCTCCGAAGTAGGAGTGTGCCTCTACCTCAAGCTCAAGATCAAGTTTGCTTCAAGCCAGAATGGCGATCAAAAGTGCTCCCCCTGAGTACCATTCCCTACCAAAGGCATCTTGGCTGTGTTCGCAATGAGTTCCTAGGAGACCAACTGCGACGGTGGAAACTAGAGTTCGAATGGTGGTTGCCTAGAACGCAAAGGTTCAGGATATCCGAGACTAAAGTCTGGTTTAAATACCCAAAGGTGTGTCCTCGGCTTGAAATCTGTATGGAAGCCACATAGGTTGAGATAGCGTGCATGCACCTCAATTCTGGATACTGAACCAACCTAGTCTGTCACCCTGTTGGAGAATAGGAAAAGTTGTGAATATGATCAGGAAGAAAGGCAGCATCCAAAGTGTTCTACATGAAGAACCCTTATCAGTATTTCAAAGCCTTTGTACTGTAAGTTGAAGGTAAGTGTTCGAAGAGCACGAGGGGAGATCCCCGTCAGAGTAGAGCGGTTCATCGCCACTCACCCCATGAGGTGCTTTCTAAAGCGCTTCTAGGTTTTTTTATTGCATTCCTTAAACATCATGCATTGTATTGCATTGTACCTATCAAGTTTCTTACTCATTCATGCACGATATTGTGTGTACGGTTCATTTGAAACTGGCACAGCCAGGCGATATTGTGTGTACGGTTCATTCAAAGAAGTTCCGTTTAAGGTCATTCGCCTTAGTGTATCCATCACACTTCATTTACTTTTGTGTATCCATGACACTTGTTCACTTAGTGCATCTATCACACTTCGTGTTCACCTTTAGTGTATCTATCATACTTGTTCACTTAGTGCATCTATCACACTTCGTGTTCACCTTTTGTGTATCCATCACACTTGTTCACTTAGTGCATCTATCACACTTCGTGTTCACCTTTAGTGTATCTATCATACTTGTTCACTTAGTGCATCTATCACACTTTGTGTTCACCTTTTGTGTATCCATCACACTTGTTCACTTAGTGCATCTATCACACTTCGTGTTCACCTTTAGTGTATCTATCATACTTGTTCACTTAGTGCATCTATCACACTTTGTGTTCACCTTTCGTGTATCCATGACACTTGCTCACTTAGTGCATCTATCACACTTCGTGTTCACCTTTTGTGTATCCATCACACTAGTTCACTTAGTGCATCTATCACACTTCGTGTTCACCTTTAGTGTATCTATTATACTTGTTCACTTAGTGCATCTATCACACTTTGTGTTCACCTTTTGTGTATCCATCACACTTGTTCACTTAGTGCATCTATCACACTTCGTGTTCACCTATTGTGTATCCATCACACTTGTTCACTAAGTGCATCTATCACATTTTGTGTTCACCTTTTGTGTATCCATCACACTTTGTTCACTAAGTGCATCTATCACACTTTGTGTTCACCCTTTGTATATCTATCACACTATGCTCACTTTGTGTATCTATCACACATGCTTGTCCGCTTAGTGTATCTATCAGACTTCGTTCACTTTTGTGTATCTATCACATATGCTCGCTAAGATTGCATAATCTTCTTACATCCTTTCTGCATGTAATGTAGTTTGTTTTTTTCTCCACTTGCTTAAAACTGTTGCATTTATTGTGTATAATTGCTCCATTATAGCTTTTCTTTGCATGATCATGAGTAGTGTTCGGCTTCGTGCATGTCTTTTGCATTTTGCCCCTACCAGTGGGCACATCTCTTTGTTTATCTCGCCTGTTTGTCCAAGTCTTCGGCCTTGTCAAAAATGGGTCGTCTCTGGGCTTTGACATTCATGCTCGTCACTTATGACTTTTGAGTTCTGTCAAAGAGGGTCAAAAGTAGACACCCCATTTTTGACCGATCTTAAGACTCAGACGTCAATTCGGATTCTGGATTGACAGGTGAAAGAACTGTGGAATCGAGAGATCCTATAGACACCCCATTTTTGACCGACCTTAAGACTCAGACATCATCGACTGAGCGCTCGGTGATTGCGCATGTTGTGCTCGTTTCGAGGTTTCGGAGTTTTTGGCAAAGAGCCTTACCCTCCAAGCCTCGGAACTTTTTGTGCCTTGACTCGGTCTGCAGGCTAGGTCTTGTTTTCTCTTCCCGAAGGGAGGGAGGGAGAGGTCTTGTAGACCATCTCTCAGTGGTCATAGACTACTTTTTGCGGTCGTAGGCCGCTGTTCCCGTTTGGAGACTAGTTTCTGGTTTTCGGAGCCGTCGGCCGTGCGTCTCGGTTCGGGACCGCTTAACATTCTCCGTTTGGCACGTTTCTTTTGGAACACACCTTGTTTCCTCTGTCTAGAGGGACACTGTGGTCTAGGAGACCACTTTTGTGGTCGTACGCCACTTTTGATGCCCGACAGCTGGTTTTCGGGGCTCCCGGCCGCGCGTCTTGCCTCCCGAACCCTCGTCTTGCATCCGTTTTGGTTTGTCTTGGGTACAAACCTTACTTTCCATGTTTGGGAAGTGGTACAAGGGTGGGAGACCATCTTTTATCTTTGAAGACCACTTTTCTTCCCGCCAGTCGATTTTCTGGTCGGGAAACTGGTTTTCTTGGTCTTTGGGCCACATTTGCTGGTCTCCCACCATACCATTGGCTTGCTTTCAGTGTGGAGACCACCAATTCCCCCTGCCAACTAGTTTTTCTCTGTGGAGACCACTTCACTCTCCGCCAGCCGATTTTCTAGTCAGGAAACTGGTTTTCTTGATCTTTAGGCCACATTTACTGGTCTCCCACACCACCATTGGCTTGGTTTCAGTGTGGGGACCACCAAATGCACCTACTGACCACTTTTTTTTCTGGGAGACCACTTAAGGTGGTCGGCTGACCACTAAAAGTAGCAGGCCGACCACCTTTTCTGGTCGGCAGCTTTCCTCCTGTTTTGTCTGACTGAGTGGATGCCAGCTGTGCCAGCTGGAAGGCACAGACTGTATCCTCCATACACGTGTATGGAGGATTTGCACCATTGTTTTAGCTTCTTGGGGAAGCTTAAACCTTTGCTCCTCTATAAGAGAGGCTCTCCCTCTCCTTATACCAGGTTCAAAAATCTTTGCTAAGGCAAAAATATATATCTTCCTCTATATCTCTTCATTTTGGGTTCAAGAAGTGTGTTGTTCTTGACCTATTGCACTACACGTCATAGCCACACACTTCCACCATTGATTTGTTGTTCTTGGAGGTTGTTTTCAGAGGTTAGAGAGCTGGTTTTGGTCCCAAAGTTTGCTGGTTTTGCTGAGCTTCAAGGGTAATCACTTTTCCCTCTTTTAAGCATTATTTTGATCCTTCTCTTAGCCTCATTTACATGCTTATTTGAGCTTTGTTGTCAACTGAAAAAAGGTTCATATTTAAGTGATTTTCATGTTTGTTTAAGGCTCTTTTGGTGTTGGGGGTCATCTACCCTCTTGCATGCTCTATTTAGCCTTGTTTTGTGCCATGCCATGAGACCTTTGTGTTGATCTTTGCTTGGCCTTTTAGCCACTGAAATCTAGCAGATTTTCAGTGGTTGGCATGTGGTTTTGAGGGCCTAAATCAGAGAGGGGTGACCCTCTCTCTTGTTGCCTTGTTTACTAGCATTTTTGGCCTACGAAAGGAGCATATGTTTATACCATTTGGAGGCCTAGTTCAGGCACTTTTTGGTGACCTCTAGGACCTGCCTAGGCTTTGACCATGGCTGGTTTGGTACCCTTTTGCTTGCTTCTTGCATGTGTAGAGTAAACCCTTTCATGGCTTGTCAAAGGAGCATGTCATTCTTGCATGTATTAGTCTTGTTTCAGTGGGTTTTTGGCCATCATTTGGCATGCCATGATTCTATTTTTGGCTGGTTTGGTAGCCTCTCATATGCTTCACATGCTTGTAGTGTAAATCATGTTCACTAGCTTATAATGCATGTTGTTTTGGCCCTCTATGCTAGCATATTTTGGCCATGTTCCAAACTGATTTTGTTCATATTTTGGGCTGCCTTAGCTCTATTTTGAGGTCCCTTGGTCGAATGATGCTTGCCATCTATGGTTGTAGTGTAATAGCCTTGCTTAGCCTTGAGTTTTGAATCCCCTTGCATGCTTAAATTGAGGTGTTTGCATGTTTTAGCATCATTGAGCATGATATTTCAGAGTTTATTTCTTGGCCATATTCTCATGTTTGTCACTCTTTCAATGTGTTTGAGAGTTGCATCATTATACCCCATTTATGAGCCTTTGCATTGAGCTTCATTCTTATGCCTTTCAAGCCATCATCCCAACCCATTTTGCCACTGTTTTGGGCCTGCATAGGGTCTGTTTGGGGTTGGTTTCATCATTTGAGCATCGCTTTGCATGCCTATAGTGTAATGCACTTCACTAGTTTCAATGCTTGAGTCATTCAATATGCGTTGTGTGATTTGTTTGCATGATTCAGAGCCATTTTTTTTACGTAATTTCAGAGCTGGAACATGTGTCATTGTATGCCATATTTCATCCTTTCAATGCTTTTGTAGAGTTGCATTTTGTGCCCTTGGGCTTAGGTCCTTGCATTGTGCATGCTAGCATGGGTTTTGGAGTCTTGTTTTCATCATGTTTGGCCACTGATTTGGGTGTGGCTGAGGCCCAGTCATTTTGGTTTAAGTCCATTTTCACATTGAGTATGCCATTGTATTCCATAGCATTGAGTATGCCATATTGCTGCATGATTGATCATTGCATCGTGCATGCCTTGTTCATCTCATTGTGTATGTTAGTTCTTAGGTGCATTGTGTATGCTAAGTACCACGTGCATCGAGTATGCCATTGTTAGTTCATAGCATTGTGTATGCTAGTTGCATGTTTGCGTGTCATCCTTTGCATGTTTACATTACTTAGTTGCATAGCATTTAGGTTGCATACTTAAAGTCGCATTGTGCATGCCATTGTTTGTTGCATTGTTTTTGGGATAGGAGTTAGCCCAAACACGGGAAACGAGGGACGTTTCATACTTGAAGTGATGAAACATGCCTCGATTCCCAGTCGCCGACACTCTTGACTACACATGATGGAGTTTAGGCATTTATGTGTTCATATATGCATTCATTCTATATCAAGTTGTGCAATTCAGTTCCTCAGCCATCATGCATCAAGATGCGTGATTGGTGGCCCGAGTATCGAGACCTACACTCCCTTGAGCTTGTACAATGATAGGGAGAGTGGTCGTGCAAAAATATGTTGAAAATACCTTGCCATGCCTCTCTCTTCTTCCTTGTTGCAGAAAACCAGAAACCAGAGGCAGAAACTGGTCGGCCGACTAGCTTTTCTAGCAGGCCGACCACCCATTTTGGTTTCTCCCACAAAAGGTGGTCGGTAGGTGGTCTCCAAGGCCAATAGCTGGTCGACAGCCTTCCCACAGATTCCCAAGGTGGAGTTTCAGCCTTCTGGAGCCTTGTGTAAATTTCTGAAATCAATTGCAAACAAAGGCAAGCCGGGGCATTGCGATGGATATCCCGACAAGGAAACTCGAGCATGCATGCATCCTTTATCATTCAAGGCAGAGTTGAGGCAGTCCACATTCATGTAGTTTGCATGCTAGTTTAATCGCTTACTTAGTTAGTTTGTTAATTGATTAGAGTTGTGTAATAATTAGCTGTAATTTATTATTCATTTTGGTTGTGTAATAACTAGCTTAATTAGATTAGCTTAGATTAGCTAGTTGGTGTTGTATTATTTATTCGAACCCTCCGTCAAGAGGGCCAACTGTTGTAATAAATGTGCGTGTGTGTGATACATGTCTTCCAACCCCACGTCTTTCTCCCTTTTATTTACCAGCTTATGATGGTTAGTTTTATGGCATGTTTCAATTAGCATCCTTATGCTCGCATGATTGCATCCATTCATCTGTCTTGTATGCACCGGGCTCGGCGCATCATACTAACTGCATTGTATTTCAATTCCAAGTTGAATATATGTTATCTGTAACATCTCATATGCCATTTTAGAATAGCCGAGCCTGTCTTAGTTGCATCCTGCATGTGTTGCATTAGGCATCTCAGCATAGTTGGGATTCATGCATGATTTCTAATTAGCTTCTTTCTTTGGGTCGGAGTACTCGGTGAGTGTTTATGCTTTAGCATCCTCGCATATGTGTGAGCGACTGCCATCACAGCATGCTTGCCATGAGGCTAACTGATTATGTGATATACCTGCCTGAATGCCTGTGGGTGAAGGTTGGATTACTTGAATTGGAACAATTCATTGATTGCGAGTTTTAAGCCCACTTGAGAGTGGCAAATCACCATGTTTTCTAAGCCTAATTGAGGGTGGCAAAATCCGTATTTTAGCCTACTTGCGAGTAGCAAACCGTTTTCAAAATGAATATGCAATGCTTTGTTCTAACTTAGGTAATCCAGTCTATACTTGTATGCTGTGCACATCATATAGTAATTCTAGGTTAATAACCGGAATAAGAGCACATGTGTTTTCAAAAAAAAGATATCATGTTAGTAAAGGCCGATCTTTGATCGGGCGAGCGGGGGTGCTCATTGCATG
Source organism: Camellia granthamiana (assembly GCA_036172215.1). NCBI lineage: Eukaryota > Viridiplantae > Streptophyta > Magnoliopsida > Ericales > Theaceae > Camellia > Camellia granthamiana. The sequence continues at coordinate 64,931,227 of CM069912.1, forward strand.
ACCTTCCCCTCTTGTACCCAAGTTCCTGAGCCGATGCAACTTTGGTGATGACAGACACGTGGCCTTAGGCACGAGTCAGGGTTTCTTAAATTCCCCCAAAATAAAATATTTAGGTGGCGACTCTGTATCTGGCAAAGCAGTCCATGGTTGGCACTTTTTTCTAAAAATCAGTTTTTCAAAACGATTTGCCAGATTTGGACTCTTTGGTGATTTATCGGCCTCGCATTGCACTTTGTGAGATTAGATTCAGAACCGTGACATTGAGTCCGAACTGTAGTGAGCCCAATGAACAAAACGGGATTTTCCCGAGACGTTCGGGCGCGTCTACAGTTTCTAGCGACTCTGCTGAGGATTTAGAGAACTTGACTTGAACTCATGATATCTTGTTTTGATTACACTTACGTGTTTCTTTGCATTGCATTTGCATTAGTGCGCCTAAGACACCGTGTTTGCCATCTGCTATTCCTGAACGGTTTGCCGGAGGCTCACTTTGAGAAGCATGCCATAAGGTCGACCGGTTACGGGCTCTGCCACGATGGGAACACAAACCCCGATTTTTACCGGGGCACCCTTTTGACCATTCGACCTAGTGCATATTGGAATCCATAGTGACTATCCGAAACTAGGATAGGTTGCTTACCTGATTATAGGTTGTTTGAAACCGTTGCGTGTGTAGTGAAACCCTAGCTCCTGACAAAATAGGATAGGGAAACCCTACCCCAACATAGGGGTGTTTTGGCTTTCACTTGCTTGTTAAGTGCTTTTAGAGTGTGTCTCTACAGGAATGCATGTATCAGTTGCAAGTCTGGGCATCAGGCCTGAGGGCATCAGTATTTTGGGGGAATCGGTTTTACCTGAGGGTATCAGTTTATTGGCAGAGTTTTGGGCAGAATTCAGTAGAGAGCACAGTCGTTCAGCTATGCTTATACTAGTTCTGGTGAAATCAAGCTGAGATGCTGTCTGTTTTCTCTTTTGCAAGGTAGTCGTGGAACTATAGCTTCTGAAGGCTCCAATATCCTCGGTACATTGGGCTTGTGCTGATAGACTTTGTCAGGTCAGAGATTCAGTTCAAGGGCAAATCAGTGTTCCTTCGCTAGAGGCAGGGTAAAAAGGCCAGTCAGGTACAGATCATCAGTTCAACAGTCTTCGGATCAGTAGTCATTATCCATCTCACCTGTGTGCAGTTGGGTTGTGATATCTGCTTTTACCACAGAGACAGATATACCGATAGATCAGTTAGATTACGGCAGTATGGCAGGAATGGAGGAGATGATGCGTCAACTCCAAGAAAGTATGAAAATCATACAGCAAGACGCTGTTCGTCAAGCCGAATTTGCCAAATAACAGGCCAAGGTCATGGCTCAACAGGCAAAGTTAATTGCCAGGCTACAACAGCAAACCGGAGCATCTGCTTCACACCAGGTTCCTCCCCCACCAAGAGTCCTAATACCCGGGGAGACGGCAAATGTCCAGAATGTCTAGGAGGATACAGACATCCCAACGGGGCCACCTCTGCCCCCGATTCTACCTCAACTATCCAAGGCACCCACACCTATCAATCTACTGGACTCCCACTTTGAGTTCAAGGTGGACCCCACGGCATTAAAAGTGAGCAAGTTTGAAAAGATGTTCAAGAAATCTCAAGGTGTGAAGTCCATTCCGGACATTGAGGATAGGTACACCGACTCAGCTGTGACGCTGCTGGACCGGTTCATGCCACATATCGACTGCTTCAATGGTTTTGGAGACCTAATGGTGCACTTCCAGCTGTTTTCTGATATCCTGAGGCTAATGGGCTTGACCACAGTTCAGAAGCTGTCACTATTTGGCCGAACCATGTCTGGGATAGCCGCAATCTGGTATGCGAAATTAGAGAACTCTGTGAAACAGAACTGGGAAGAGATGGCTGAGACCTTCATTGCTCAATACTCCTATAACACACAGATCGATGTCACAACTCGTGATCTTGAAGTCACTCGCCAAGAGCCAAAGGAGAGCTTCTCCGATATTGTGACCCGCTGGAGGGCTAAAGCCTTGATGATGACCATCAGGCCCGTTGACAAAGATCAGATTTGGATGGTTGTGTGCAACCTCCAGCCTAAGCTCATGCAAAAGATGATCGTTTTCCTCCTACCCACCTTTGCAGATTTACATGAGATTGGGGTGCAAATCGAGGATGCTATGAAGCAGGGCCTCATTGACCAGGAGAAGGAGCAGCCCAGGAGGGCATTTTCCCGCAGTTCGAATGCGACCACCAATGGTGATGCAGCTACAAGATCTTCTGAAGTGGGCATGGTCACCACCACCGCATCAAAAACAGCTACCCCATTCACCAGTACATCCGGAAGTAGCTCACAAAAAACCAAATATCCACCTCGAGTTAAGAGGGTTTTTACCTCACTTTATATGCCTTTGTCAAAGGCTCTAGAGGTCTTACTCCGGAAAGGATATCTAAAACCGTTGGAACAACGGTCTCTACCCGATCTATTCCTCCAAAGCATGACCAGACTAAATACTATGCCTACCATCAACAAACCAGTCATGACACTGACAATTGCTTTCATCTGCGCCATGACGTACAGGATCTGTTTGACAACAGGGTCATCGCCGCACCAGTCTTGCAAAGTCTATCGGCACTTGATCAGTGAACTTATGGGGGATAATGTGACTATGTGATCGGGGGATGAATCACTTGCGGGCGACACTCAGTTTACTCCAGATGTGGTGCATGGCACGCACTGTTTTGAGCATTTGTGAATGCTGGTTTTTGTACTTTCTGACTCGGGTATTGAGTCAGTTTTGTTATGTTGTTTAGAGTCTGTCCCGTTGTATAGAGTCAGTCCCGTTGTATAGAGTCAGTCTTTTCATACTGAGTCAATTGGGTCTGTCTTGTTGTATCGAGTCAGTCCTATTTTGTTAGAGTCGGATGATCTCGGGGGCGTTACCTCGGATATCACTATTTTGTTTTGTGTTTGTCTTTTCGCTTTCTTTGAGTCTGTTTCTGCCGGGGAGCCAGTTACACCAGAAGATCTAATTGAAACAACTGTGGTTTTCATGCTTTTGTGCTTGTTTCTGCTTTGAGCCTGTTGTGCCAGCAAACTTGAATGAAACGGCAGTGCTTTTCACCTGCTTTTCTGTGCCTTTAAGTCATTACATCGACCCAAGTTTTTCAAAACCTTTTGAACATTGTGTTGAAAACGAAGAGGAAGGAATTCCTCAGGTTTTGCAAAATTTGATCAATTGAGAGAAAGAGAGGCGTGCTAAGCCCTTAATGATTGAGATCATGTTTGTTAATGTGAGTACTAAGAAGGATCCTGGCTTGATCCAGATTGATTCTGCATTGTCTTCGACGTGAGCAATTAGTCACTTTCTTAAAAAATTTCAAAAAATGTTTTGCGTGGTTCTACGAAGACCTGTGTGGAATCGCTCTTGAGATTGTGCAGCTTAGGATCACTCTCAGCCTCAAGACTCAACCACTTTGCTTCCAAACCTTGAACCTTAATTCAGAATGTTCAACGGTCAACCACAATGTAAGGCCCGTGTAGCCGGATCAGAAGCAGCCCATGAACTAGGGGTGAGAATATCAGATGTGATCAAAGGAAGCTTGCGAAGCTAGATCAAAAGCAGCCCTTGAACTAGGGCAAAAAATGTCAGATGCGCTCGAAGAGTCAAAGATGAGTCTTTTCTGCAAACCAGGGAAGATTGGCAAGAATGCCAAATCCCAGAAGGGAGGAAAGAAGAGAGTATTGCTGAAGAATAACTGAGTTCTTATCCACAACACTAGGGGCAAATTCAGCCTCCCATTGGATGGACTCCAGCATCGTCAGCGAACAGCAGCCATTCTCCTGGATTCAGATGACTTTAGGATCTCAAAACCATTTGACATGGACAAAACTACACTTTTACCTTGAGAGGCTCACTAGGCCGAAAACCTGGAAGGGCGACCCAGGAAAAAGTTAGAGCAAGAAAAAAAGGAAGAAAAAGAACCAAAAAAAAAAAAAAAGAAGAAAAAAAAAAGAAGAAATAATGTAAAGAATGAAAAGGAAAAGAAGAGAAATGAAGAAAATAAAAAGAAAAGATGAAAAAAGAAGAAAAGAAATGAAAAGAAAAAGAAGAACATAGCTCGCAAGGTTGAAAACCCAGAAAGGGCGGCCTTGGCAAAAGTTAGAGCACAAAAGGAGAGGTTAATACCCGAGTGTACCTTACCCCCCGAACTACGTAAGGCTTGATTCCCATCTTTGGGATACGTAGGCAACTTCATTCTGAAGTCCAGCCATAAAACACTTCAAATTCGATTGTGTCCATGTGATGGTTCTGGTCATCTTTGTCTTCTCTATATCTGAGAATTCAGTTGTAATTGTCACTGTGAGGACTGGTTGTCGTGTGCTACGGCGCCATTCAGACAAGGGGCAACTTTCTATTGCCATACAGTGTGCTGCAGCGCTATTCAAACAAGGGGCAACTTTCTGTTGCCGTGCAGTATCCTTCAGACAAGGGGCAATTTTCCATTGTTTTTGGGTCTGAGGTTGTGCATCTCAAGAGTCAATTCCACGTTGGTCAAGTAGTGGCCATTTGCAAAAATAGTTTTTGAGAATTTTTACTAAGGTTGACTAATTCTCTCGAAAATTATTCCATTTTTCCAAAATTAGACCATTTTCTTGGACCCAAAAAGGAAAATTTTCAGTGCTTATAACTTAACTTGCATGATTTTAAGTCAGAAAATCGAACAAGCATGTTAATCTAACTCTCATGTTGGTCAAAATTGTTTTAGCAGAACGTCAAAAACAAAAAATGGTCAAAATAATGAATTAGGGGCACAGTTAAATCAGGTGTTCTGTTTTTTCCCCATTGTTAACATACTTGCCAGAAAGGGCACCGTATCTGCCAGAAAAGGGCACAACAGAAACTAACAGCAAAATGCCGAAAGTTCTCTCATCCTCCAAGCAGTGAGGTATCAAGCTAAGTGTAAAGCACGAACTGGAATGGAGCAGGCTATTCCATTCCCTCATCTAGACAGATCTGATCACGTCTAAACTCCCCAGCAGAGCATCGTCAACCGATGTCAGCTGCAGATTTCCACACACCCAGTTGTAGCGCAGCCCCTCTGTGGGAGAAGTTCACTGTTATGAGCAGAAGAAAGAGAATCTAGCAGAATGCTAGGGGCAAGAGCCCGCAACTTCTTGTTTAACCATCAACCACCCAGAGGAGGGATACAAAATGAGAGATTGAAGAATAGAGAGATGTGCGCTGAGAGGAAAAGTGAATAAAGGGCTTTTTCAGAAAAAACAGAGCCTGAGGGCCAAGTGATGTGAGAATCACAAATGAGAAAGGGTGGGAAAAAAATACCCAGAGAAGCAGGCTCCCTGTGCACGTCTGAGTGTCGTGTCTTTTTGTTTTATCTCGATTCTTGTTTTGAGTCGTTTCGAGTGTTACCCAATGTGTTTAGGTTGTTTACCTTTTGTTTTCCGTTGTTGAGTCGTAGTGTGCTATGTTCAGTCATAGGCTTAATACCCCGGTCAAGAACTCATCTCTCAATTTCAAAATAAAATCGTTTTGCGCTCCGAGTGCCGTGCCGTTCTCCACATCTGTGCTAAACAAGATTCGTTCTTTCGTAAAATCGCAAGGTTCAACCCAGGTCATGCAAGAACAGTAAAACCAGGACCTATCTGAAGCTATATAGGTTCTAGACTGCAAAGCAAAAGAAAAGAGGGAAAATGTCGGGTATCTGAGTTTGTTTTAACTTCAGTAAGTTCCGAGATTGCATTCTGTGTGTGCCTCTTCCGGTCTTGCCAATGCCCCGAAGTATGAGTGTGCCTCTACCTCAAGCTCAAGATCAAGTTTGCTTCAAGCCAAAATGGCGATCAAAAGTGCTCCCCCTGAGTACCATTCCCTGCCAGGAGCATCTTGAATGTGTTCGCAATGAGTTCCTAGGAGACCAACTGCGACAGTGGAAACTAGAGTTCGAATGGCTGTTGCCTAGAGTGCAAAGGTTCGGGATTTTCGAGACTAAAGTCTGGTTTAAATACCCAGGGGTGTATCCCCGGCTTGAAATCTGTATGGAAGCCACATAGGTTGAGATAGTGTGTATGCACCTCAATTCTGGATACTGAACTAACCTAGTCTGTCACCCCCGTTGGAGAATAGGGAAAGTTGTGAATATGATCAGGAAGAAAGGCAGCATCCAAAGTGTTCTACGTGAAGAACCCTTGTCAGTATTTTAGAGCCTTTGTACTGTAAGTTGAAGGTAAGTGTTCGTAGAACACGACGGGAGATCCCCGTCAGAGTAGAGCGGTTCATCGCCACTCACCCCATGAGGTGCTTTCTAAAGCGCCGCTAGGTTTGTTTATTGTATTCCTTAAACATCATGCATTGTATTGCATTGTACCTATCAAGTTTCTTTCTCATTCATGCACGATATTGTATGTACGGTTCATTTGAAACTGGCACAACCAGGCGATATTGTATGTACGGTTCATTCAAAGAAGTTCCGTTTAAGGTCATTCACATAATGTATCCATCACACTTGTTCACTTAGTGCATCTATCACACTTTTGTGTTCACCTTTAGTGTATCTATCATACTTGTTCACTTAGTACATCTATCACACTTTGTGTTCACCTTTGGTGTATCTATCACACTTTGTGTTCACCTTTAGTGTATCTATCATACTTGTTCACTTAGTGCATCTATCACACTTTGTGTTCACCTTTAGTGTATCTATCATACTTGTTCACTTAGTGCATCTATCACACTTTGTGTTCACCTTTTGTGTATCCATCACACTTGTTCACTTAGTGCATCTATCACACTTTATGTTCACCTTTAGTGTATCCATCATACTTGTTCACTTAGTGCATCTATCACACTTTGTGTTCACCTTTTGTGTATCCATCATACTTGTTTACTTAGTGCATCTATCACACTTTGTGTTCAACTTTTGTGTATCCATCACACTTGTTCACTTAGTGCATCTATCACACTTTGTGTTCACCTTTAGTGTATCGATCATACTTGTTCACTTAGTGCATCTATCACACTTTGTGTTCACCTTTTGTGTATCCATCACACTTGTTCACTTAGTGCATCTATCACACTTTGTGTTCACCTTTAGTGTATCGATCATACTTGTTCACTTAGTGCATCTATCACACTTTGTGTTCACGTTTTGTGTATCTATCACACACTCACATTGTGTATCTATCACACGTTTACTTTGTGTATCTATCACACTTCGTTTGTTTCGTGTATCCATCACACGTTCACTTTAGTGTATCTATTGAACATACTTACTCACTCTATGTATTTACCACACTTCGTTCACTTTTGTGTATCTATCGCACATGCTCGCTAAGATTGCATAATCTTCTTACATCCTTTCTGCACGTAATGTAGTTTGTTTTTCTTCACTTGCTTAAAACTGTTGCATTTATTGTGTATAATTGCTTCATTACAGCTTTTCTTTGCATGATCATAGGTTATGTCTGGCATTCTGCATACCCTTTGCATTTTGCCCCTGCTTGCGGGCTCATCTCTTTGATTATCTCGTATGTTTGTCTAAGTCTTCGGCCTTGTCAAAAATGGGTCGTCTCTAGACTTTGACATTCACTCCCGTCACTTATGACTTTCGAGTTCTGTCAAAGAGGGGCAACTGTAGACACTCCATTTTTGACCGACCTTAAGACTCAGACGTCATCAATTGAGCGCTCGGTGATTGCGCATGTTGTGCTCGTTTCGAGGTTTCAGAGTTTTTGGCTGAGAGCCTTACCCTTCAAGCCTTGGAACTTTTTGTGCCTTGACTCGTTTTACGGACTAGGTCTTGTTTTCTCTTCCCAAAGGGAGGGAGAGATCTTGTAGACCATCTCTCAGTGGTCATAGACTACTTTTCGTGGTCGTAGGCCACTGTTCCCGTTTGGAGACTAGTTTCCGGTTTTCGGAGCCGTCGGCCGTGCGCCTCGGTTCGGGGCCGCTTAACATTCTCCGTTTGGCACGTTTTTTTTAGAACACACCTTGTTTCCTCTGTCTAGAGGGACACTGTGGTCTAGGAGACCACTTTTGTGGTTGTACGCCACTTTTGATGCCGGACAGCTGGTTTTCGGGGCTCCCGGTCGCGCGTCTTGCCTCCTGAACCCTCGTCTTGCATCCGTTTTGGCTTGTCTTGGGTACAAACCTTACTTTCCATGTTTGGGAAGTGGTACAAGGGTGGGAGACCAGCTTTTATCCTTGAAGACCACTTTTCATCCCGCCAGCCGATTTTCTGGTCGGGAAACTGGTTTTCTTGGTCTTTGGGCCACATTTGCTGGTCTCTCCCCATACCATTGGCTTGCTTTCAGTGTGGAGACCACCAATTCCCCCTGCCAACTAGTTTTTCTCCTTGGAGACCACTTATCTCTCCGCTAGCCGGTTTTCTGGTCAGGAAACTGGTTTTCTTGATCTTTGGGCCACATTTACTCGTCTCCCACACCACCATTGGCTTGGTTTCAGTGTGGAGACCACCAAATGCACCTGCCGACCACTTTTTTTTCTGGGAGACCACTTAAGGTGGTCGGCTGACCACTAAAAGTAGCAGGCCGACCACCTTTTCTGGTCGGCAGCTTTCCTCCTGTTTTGTCTGACTGAGTGGATGCCAGCTGTGCCAGCTGGAAGGCACAGACTGTATCCTCCATACACGTGTATGGAGGATTTGCACCATTGTTTTAGCTTCTTAGGGAAGCTTGAACCTTTGCTCCTCTATAAGAGAGGCTCTCCCTCTCCTTATACCAGGTTCGAAAATCTTTACTAAGGCAAAAATATATATCTCCCTCTATATCTCTTCATTTTCGGTTCAAGAAGTGTGTTGTTCTTGACCTACTGGTTTGCTGGTTTTGGTCCCAAAGTTTGCTGGTTTTGCTGAGCTTCAAGGGTAATTACTTTTCCCTCTTTTAAGCATTATTTTGATCCTTCTCTTAGCCTCATTTGCATGCTTATTTGAGCTTTGTTGTCAACTGAAAAAAGGTTCATATTTAAGTGATTTTCATGTTTGTTTAAGGCTCTTTTGGTGTTGGGGGTCATCTACCCTCTTGCATGCTCTATTTAGCCTTGTTTTGTGCCATGCCATGAGACCTTTGTGTTGATCTTTGCTTGGCCTTTTAGCCACTGAAATCTAGCAGATTTTTAGTGGTTGGCATGTGGTTTTGAGGGCCTAAATCAGAGAGGGGTGACCCTCTCTCTTGTTGTCTTGTTTACTAGCATTTTTAGCCTACCAAAGGAGCATATGTTTATACCATTTGGAGGCCTAGTTCAGGCACTTTTTGGTGACCTCTAGGACCTGCCTAGGCTCTGACCATGGCTGGTTTGGTCCCCTTTTGCTTGCTTCTTGCATGTGTAGAGTAATCCCTTTCATGGCTTATCAAAGGAGCATGTCATTCTTGGATGTATTGGTCTTGTTTCAGTGGGTTTTTGGCCATCATTTGGCATGCCATGATTCTATTTTTGGCTGGTTTGGTAGCCTCTCATATGCTTCACATGCTTGTGGTGTAAATCATGTTCACTAGCTTATAATGCATGTTGTTTTGGTCCTCTATGCTAGCATATTTTGGCCCTCTATGCTAGCATATTTTGGCCATGCTCCATACTGATTTTGTTCATATTTTGGGCTGCCTTGGCTCTATTTTGAGGTCCCTTGGTCGAATGATGCTTGCCATGTATGGTTGTAGTGTAATTGCCTTGCTTAGCCTTGAGTTTTGAATCCCCTTGCATGCTTAAATTGAGGTGTTTGCATGTTTTAGCATCATTGAGCATGATATTTCAGATTTTATTTCTTGGCCATATTCTCATGTTTGTCACTCTTTCAATGTGTTTGAGAGTTGCATCATTATACCCCATTTATGAGCCTTTGCATTGAGCTTCATTCTTATGCCTTTCAAGCCATCATCCCAACCCATTTTGCCACTGTTTTGGGCCTGCATAGGGTCTGTTTGGGGTTGGTTTCATCATTTGAGCATCGCTTTGCATGCCTATAGTGTAATGCACTTCACTAGTTTCAATGCTTGAGTCATTCAATATGCGTTGTGTGATTTGTTTGCATGATTCGGAGCCATTTTGTACGTCATTTCAGAGCTGGAACATGTGTCATTGTATGCCATATTTCATCATTTCAATGCTTTTGTAGAGTTGCATTTTGTGCCCTTGGGCTTAGGTCCTTGCATTGTGCATGCTAGCATGGGTTTTGGAGTCTTGTTTTCATCATGTTTGGCCACTGATTTGGGTGTGGCTGAGGCCCAGTCATTTTGGTTTAAGTCCATTTTCACATTGAGTATGCCATTGTATTCCATAGCATTGAGTCTGCCATATTGCTGCATGATTGATCATTGCATCGTGCATGCCTTGTTCATCTCATTGTGTATGTTAGTTCTTAGGTGCATTGTGTATGCTAAGTACCACGTGCATCGAGTATGCCATTGTTAGTTCATAGCATTGTGTATGCTAGTTGCATGTTTGCGTGTCATCCTTTGCATGTTTACATCACTTAGTTGCATAGCATTTAGGTTGCATACTTAAAGTCGCATTGTGCATGCCATTGTTTGTTGTATTGTGTTTGGGATAGGAGTTAGCCCAAACACAGGAAACGAGGGACGTTTCATACTTGAAGTGATGAAATGTGCCTCGATTCGCGGTCGCCGATACTCTTGACTACACATGATGGAGTTTAGGCATTTATGTGTTCATATATGCATTCATTCTATATCAAGTTGTGCAATTCGGTTCCTCAGCCATCATGCATCGAGATGTGTGATTGGTGGCCCGAGGATCGGGACCTACACGCCCTTGAGCTTGTACAATGATGAAGAGAGTGGTCGTGCACACATATGTTGAAAATACCTTGCCATGCCTCTCTCTTCCTCCTTGTTGCAGAATACCAAAAACCAGAGGCAGAAACTGGTCGGCCGACCAGCTTTTCTGGCAGGCCGACCACCCATTTTGGTTTCTCCCACAAAAGGTGGTCGGCAGGTGGTCTCCAAGGCCAATAGCTGGTCGGCAGCCTTCCCACAGATTCCCAGGGTGAAGTTTCAGCCTTCTGGAGCATTGTGCAAATTTCTGAAATCAATTGCAAACAAAGGCAAGCCGGGGCATCGCGATGGATTTCCCGACAAGGTGACTCGAGCATGCATGCATCGTTTATCATTCAAGGCAGAGCTGAGGCAGTCCACATTCATGTAGTTTGCATGCTAGTTTAATCGCTTACTTAGTTAGTTTGTTAATTGATTAGAGTTGTGTAATAATTAGCTGTAATTTATTGTTCATTTTGGTTATGTAATAACTAGCTTAATTAGATTAGCTTAGATTAGCTAGTTGGTGTTGTATTATTTATTCAGACCCTCCGTCGAGAGGGCCAACTGTTGTAATAAGTGTGCGTGTGTGTGATGCATGTCTTCCAACCCCACGTCTTTCTCCCTTTTATTTACCAGCTTATGAGGGTTAGTTTTAGGGCATGTTTCAATTAGCATCCTTATGCTCGCATGATTGCATCCATTCATCTGTCTTGTATGCACCGGGCTCGGCGCATCATACTTACTGCATTGTATTTCAATTCCAAGTTGAATACATGTTATCTGTAACATCTCATATGCCATTTTAGAATAGCCGAGCTTATCTTAGTTGCATCCTGCATGTGTTGCATTAGGCATCTTAGCATAGTTAGGATTCATGCATGATTTCTAATTAGCTTCTTTCTTTGGGTCGGAGTACTCGGTGAGTGTTTATGCTTTAGCATCCTTGCATGTGTGTGAGCGACTACCATGATAGCATGCTTGCCATAAGGCTAACTGATTATGTGATATACCTGCCTGAATGCCTGTGGGTGAAGGTTGGATTACTTGAATTGGAACAATTCATTGATTGCGAGTTTTAAGCCCACTTGAGAGTGGCAAATCACCATGTTTTCTAAGCCTAATTGAGGGTGGCAAAATCCGTATTTTAGCCTACTTGCGAGTAGCAAACCGTTTTCAAAATGAATATGCAATGCTTTGTTCTAACTTAGGTAATCCAGTCTATACTTGTATGCTGTGCGCATCACATAGTAATTCTAGGTTAATAACCGGAATAAGAGCACATGTGTTTTCAAAAACAAGATATCATGTTAGTAAAGGCCGATCTTTTATCGGGCAAGCGGGGGTGCTCATTGCATGACCTTCCCCTCTCGTACCCAAGTTCCCGAGCCGATGCAACTTTGGTGATGACAGACATGTGGTCTTAGGCACGAGTCAGGGTTTCTTAAATTCCCCCAAAATAAAATATTTAGGTGGCAACTCTGTATCTGGCAAAGCAGTCCATGTTTGGCACTTTTTTCTAAAAAACTGTTTTTCAAAACGATTTGCTAGATTTGGACTCTTTGGTGATTTATCGGCCTTGCATTGCACTTTGTGAGATTAGATTCAGAACCGTGACATTGAGTCCGAACTATAGTGAGCCCAATGAACAAAACGGGATTTTCCCGGGACGTTCAGGCGCGTCTACAGATCCCTATGGTAAAAATTGAATGGTCGGAACATTATGGAACCGAAGCTACTTGGGAAAAAGAAGAGGAAATGCAACACCAATATCCGCATCTGTACTTGTCTTGAGGTAAAACAAGTTTGAGGGACCAAACTTATTTAAGGGGGGAAGAGTGTAATAACTCGATCCTCGCATATGTTTCTGGCATACTTTCAGTCCCTTATTCTGTGCATTTAAATGCTTAATGTGAAATTCCATGTGAAATTAAGTTTAAGCAAATGGATCTTATGGGTAGAGACTTGTATCTGTTTAATAAGAGAAAAATCTGTCACAATTATAATGTTTGAATAAGAAATTGGAAGCCTTAGAGGCTTAATTATCTGAAATTGATTTTATATTTGAGATCGGCATAATTTCTAAGTTATAATATGATTTTCTGTGAAATTTCAATTTGGAATGATTAAATTGATTGATTTTTGTCCTATTCACCTTTTATATATATCTATGTTCTCTTAAACATTTGACTTAGAACTCTTGTGTTACCTCAAAATATCTCCTGAGAGAAGAAAGGTAGAGAGGTAGAAGGGAAGTCTAGCAATAGAGGAAGATTGGGTAGATTAAGAGGGTCTATAGAGATTTTAAGCTCAAGGTATGTATTCTTTACTTTTGCTAAGCCCTCTTGAAGATTGATTGAGAAATTCTCTACAATATTAAGTTGAGGTCGTAATTGAAATCAAGTGTGTGTGTGTGTTTTCTTGTCTAATCGTATTTGTGGTTGTATTGGTAATCTCAAGCTTGTGATAGGAAATCTTTTCTTTCCCTCTTGAATTTACTTGTTGTGTGGAGTTTATTTACATACCTAGATGGTTATATATATATATATATATCTATATATGTAGTTGGAATCAAACATGATTTAATCATGAAGAGAGTGGGTTGTGCATGTGTAAGGGAAGGTGATGATCTTAATTGCATTTATAATGCATGTTATAGTGATATTGAACTATCATATGGCACTAAATTTACCTATTTTGAGCCTTGCCTTAAGTGTACCAAGTGAGGTTTTTGTTGAATTTCGGACTGCCAAACTGGGCAAATCGCTGCACGTGCGGGGCTCACAGCTGCACGTGCAGCCCATGCCAAAAAAATCCATTTGCTCCATTTTACGTGCTTGACCCTCTAATATTTTTGGAATCTGTATTTGGTGCCTTTTTGATATTTATAAATTCATTGAAACAAAGCGAGTCCGAAAATGGTTTAACAAGGAAAAGAATTAATTTGTGACTTATGTATGTGTGTAGGACACACTCTAGGAGGAACCAGCGCTCCGCCACAACACTGTGAGTAATAGTACTATAAATGTACATTTATTACCGTTAATAATTATTGCTATTAACGTTCTGTTCTTCGCAAGTAATCATGTTAATGTGTATGTTGAATGGGAATCGGTGTGAACTTATGTAAATGTTGAAAGAATCTGTGTATATCTGTATCACTCCGGAATTACACTGCTCTGTTGATATCTGGGCCAGAGGCCATTCTGTAAACTCTGTTAGGCCGAAGGCCGATCTGTAAACTCTGTTAGGCCTAAGGTCGATCTGTATATTACCGGGCTTAAAGCCACTCTGTTAAAGACGGGGCCTAAGGCCATTCTGGAACAATTACAGGAAAAGATTAATTAGAAGTCTCTACATTTATATACAATGTAATTCAAGTTAATCATTAGATTATTTACGTATTATTATTCACTGAGCTTCGCTCACTTTGTGTTTTGTCTGCTTCTGTAGGTAATCAATCTGGGGGTCAGTCTTAACCCTTGATGTTTGTCTCTCTTTTGTCAGCCTCAGGGGGTCCAGGCACTTAAATGAAGCCCGTGCATTTTGTGAAGTTTTGCTAGGCTTTTGGCTTTGTGCTTTAATCGTCTGCCTAAAGTTGGAATGTACATAACCCCTTCTTCACCAGTGTTTTTGTTATACGCCCGACCATGGGGCTGGGTCTGTAAATATATATATACATAACTGATTTCTCAGATACACGTCACTGTACATCTATCTATCTGATTAATGTTTGTGATCCTGGCATAATAGTGATAGCTCAATGGATGTAGTTCTATGTCATTGTACGTTATTAAATGCTTCCGTTCAGGCCCCATAGGTTATACATATCAGATTTTATGTCCGTTTTTGAAGTGGTCATGCCAAAACTTTTAGGGGCGGGTTTGGGGGCGTGACAAAAACCCTTGGTACTACGATATTTGGAACTTCTTGGATAATGAGGTTTATCCACCACGGGCAAATGCTAAGGACAAAAGGGGCATACGACGAATGGCCATCCAATTTATCATTTGCGGAGGTAAACTGTACAAAAGAGGACATTTGGGAATGCAGAAGTTGTGTGTCGAAGAAGAAGAGTCAAAGCGCCTGATGGAGGCCATCCATGGAGGGGAGTGCGGAGCATACATGAACGGAGTAATATTAGCCTGGAAGATTCTCAGGCAGGGTTACTACTGGTCTACCATCGAGGAGAATTGTATTGGTTTTGTTTGGCAATGCCACAAATGCCAAATTCATGCTAATCGCATGAACATCCCACCGTCAAAACTGTACAGCATGACTTTGCCATGGCCTTTCTCAGTCTAGGGAATCGACGTCATCGGCGCCATCACACCAAAAGGGTCGAATGGGCATGAATACATTTTGGTGGCAATTGATTACTTTACAAAGTGGGTGGAAGCTCAGTCCTATGCAGTGTTGAAAGCAGCGCATGTGGCTAAGTTCATCAAAAACAAGATCATTTGCTATTATGGAGTCCCAAGTTCATCAGAAACAACATCATTTGTCGTTATGGAGTCCTAAATGAGATCATTTCAGATAATGGCTCCCACTTCAAGAAAGAAGTGATAGACTTGTTGGAGAAATACAATGTGACTTTTCACAAGTCATCTACATATAGGTTGCAAACCAATGAAGCTGTTGAGGCCACCAACAAGAACATTAAGAACATCTTGCAGAAGATGGTTGAGACCTACAGGGACTGGCCAGATAAATTGCCATTCGCACTCTGGGGCTATAGAACTTCAATCCGGATGTCTACAGGGGCAACTCCTTATTCTCTTGTCTATGGGATGAAAACTGTTCTGCCAATTGAAATAAAAGTCCCATCGCTACGAGTTATGGCTCAGTGTTAGATAGCAGAGGCGGACTGGCAACAGAGCAGATTTGAAGAGTTGATGCTGTTTGATGAGAGAAGGCTAAAAGAATTGTACCATGTTTAGGGCTACCAGCGTAGGATTGCCAGGGCTTTTAACAACAAGGTTAAGTCCTGGAATCTCAAAGAGGGGGATTTGGTGCTGAAAGACAACCGAGCTCCTATTCATGACCCTAGGGGCAAGTTCAGACCCAATTGGACTGGACCTTACATCATCAAAACTATCTGGTCGGGTGGAGCTTTTATTCTCATGGGCTTAGATGGCCTAGAATTTTCCCAACCGATCATCATGGATAAGTTGAAGAAATACTATTCCTAAGAGGCTCGCTAGGCTGAAAACCCAGAAGGGCGACCTAGGTAAAAGTTACAGCATGAAAAATTAGAAATAAAGAAAAACTGAGCTCGCAAGGTTGAAAACCTGGAAGGGCGGCTTTGGTAAAAGTCAGAGCGCAAAAGGAGAGAGTTAATACTTGAGTGAACTTGAACCGAACTACGTAAGGCCTGATTCCCATCTTTGGGATACGTAGGCAAGTTCATCCTGAAGTTTGGCCGTAAGCATCTCCAAATCAACTGCCCTGTCCATGTGTCTGATCAGGTCATCTTTGTCTTTTCTTTACCTGAGGGTTTGGTTGTGGTCTTTACTCTGAGAGAAGAGCTGATTATAGTGCTGAGCAGTGGTGTTCAATCAAGGGGCAATTTGTGATCTTTTGATTCAGAGTTGTACATCTTGTGGATTGATTCCATACGTGTCAAGTGGTGATCCTTTTTGAAAATGATTTTGGAAAGTTTTAATAAAAGTTGATTTTGTTCAAATTTTACCTTTTACAACTTTGACCATTTTTGGACCAAAAGGAAAATTTTCAGTACTCACAACTTTAATTTTATTGATTTCAATTTAAAGTTCTCCAACACTCTGATACAAATCAAAGTTGCTTTTATTACAATGAAAAAAAAACTTGAAAAGAAAGGACAAAGCAATAAACTTAGGGCATAGATGAGTTAGGTGCTCCTGCGTCCCGTGCTCATGCTTGTGGAAGCTTCTGAAGCTAAAGTGGGCTCGGTTTATGCCTCATCCTTGAGCCAAGCTAAACACTCGCCAGAAAGGGCGCAACTGAAACTAGGGGCAGGGGCCAAAAGCTCTCTCGTCTTCCAAGCAGTAAGGTACCTAGCCAAGTGCGAACCTCGGATGGGAAATGAAACCGGGTACTCTACCCCCTCCTTTGGGCAGGTCTGATCATGCCCAAATTGACGTGTGAACCGGAAAGGGAAGTAGAACACACAGTGTGTGAGGCCGATCAGCTGTATCCTAGGTTGCCGAGTCATACTGTAGCTTATCTCGGTCAGGTTAGGCTAGGGACAACGCCAAGCTATGTCAGCTGTAGATCTATTGCACATCTAGTTGCACCACCATCCATCATTCAGGAAATCCACTAGTCGGTGGTAGAAGAAATGGCCACGAGCTGAGTATTTAGGACAAGAGTCCACTTCCTTCAACTTATCCATAAGCCACACTTGGGAAGGGATGAAAGAAAAGAGAGATTAAAGAATAGAGAGATGTATGATGAGAGAAAAGTGAGAAAAGGTCTTTGAGAGAAAAACGGAGCATAAGTGTCGAGCGATGTGAGGAACACATATGAGAAAGGGTGGGAAACATTACCTGAAGAAGTAGTGGACTCCTTGCGAATCTGGTAGTCTCCTGCCGATAAAAGGTGTCTAAGCCCATTAAGGTCTCGACCAGCGCCAAGCTAATGCAACTCTTGCCTTCTTTCAAACCTTAGACCACTTCAATCAATCAGATGCTAGACCCGCCAAAACTAGGGGCAAGGGGGAAATGAGCTAGCACACATAAGCAGAGGGCATGATGCCGAAAACCTCGCCAAAGACGGTCACCACGGTCACCAATGTCGGAAAATCGATGGACCAAACTGGGAATATCTAGCTCGTTGTTGTGGGCCAGAGATCGAGCCTCGTGTAGAGTGAGCCCACACATCCGTCCCAAAGCTTGGGTGTGGCCAAAACAGGGCTGAGATATGATTTCCTTATCACGCCGGGATTCCATTAATGCCTGAAATTCTTTAATTGTCGGGCATATTTCTTGTCCTCCGAAGCTAAAGACATGTGTAATCGGGTCCCAACATCTAGCCGTGGCATGAAAGAATGGAAAACAAAGTGGAGTTCTACTCAACGGAAAAAGTGCATTTATGTTGAAACCCCAAAAATTTACCTTTTCTGAGCCATCTAAAGTCACAATATAATCCAAGATTTTTCGGCGAAAAATGGCTCTATTTGTGGAAGAATTTGAGGCTGAAATGAAGTTCTGAAGAGAAATCACGAAGCTGAACCCTTTTGTAGAAGTTAAGGCAATGAATGGAAGCCAGCTGTAAACAATCTGGAGATTCTTCACATTGATGGCTGGCAAGTGGCCGGCAGGCCATCCCTTGTGGTCGGCAACCTTCATTTCGGGATTGTTATCCACCTTTGTGCTGAACAATGCTGAAAGCATGTGTTTTGTTCTGCTTTTTGTGTGTTTTAAGGTCTTGTTTTGAGTCTTTTTGGTTTTAGCAAGTTTGTTGAGTTGCGTTTGAGTTTTTTTGTTTTGTTTATCAAGTTGTATGTTGCATTTTGTATTTTGGTTGTTGGTCGGTTCATTACTCGATTAAGAATTTTGTTTCAATCAAGTGCTCTTGGCCATTTCAATTCCATGTCCATTGCATGCAAATATGGTGCTCATGATGCAAAAATAACAACACTTTTCATAAAAACTACGAGGTTTTATTCCGATCATGGTTTTTTACAAAAGAGGAGTATAAGTTTTAAAGCAAATAAAACCTATTTGGAGCTATACATGTGCTAATGCTACTAGAAAAAAGAAACTAAGCAAAAAAATCAAAAAAATTAGCACCAGTAGCCTCAGGCCAGAGAGGCCCTCTTCATTCTCTTCCTTGGAGGAGAGGACTCTGGGGCACTATCTCTATCAACACCACCATCTGAATTTGCCTCTGAGTCGGAACCAGAGCTAGCATTGTCTCAGCTCTCTGCCCTGGATCCCTCCTCAGCATCATCACCTTTGCTTTCGGAACCCGAGCCGGCATCATCATCTCCACTCTTAGACGGCCCAGAGTGCTGACTCGTTGCCTCCTCCGAGCCACTAGTCTCAGCATCGTTGTCCCTCAAGATGGGCTTTGGAGGATTGGTCCCATCTCGAGTGCTCGTATCTTTGCCTCTGCTCCCTGCTACTGGAGGAGGTACTGCCGGTGCTGGCGCTGCTGCCACCGGAGCCATTGGCATGGGTGGGATCTGAAAAGACAGTTGTCAACATATCAGTTTTAGTGTGTGTATCAGATGCAAGCATGGTATATAGAATGAGTATATGCAGAAGTCAGATATAGTGTGTAAGTACAGTGTGCCAATGCAGTGTATCAGTGCAGTTTGGGAAAGACTACAGTTGAAGTGTCAGTGTCAGTATATCAGTGAAAATTTGATGCCTAGAGTGCAAACAGAAGAAATTACCAGGAAGCCATGTAGGCCGAGCAACGTCTCCCTCCTCTGTACCATGCCCATCAATGAGACTATCAGCTCGAGAGCGCTCCCTATGTACTCAATGGATGCCTGCAAATGCATTTGAATGATCAGTGTTCTTAATAAACATATATGAAATGAAATGTGGGGCACAAGTCGTAAAGTGTGGTTGTAGACACCCTATTTTTGACTGTCCTCAAGACATGGACGTCATCGTTTGAACACTCGATGATCATCCATGCTCGTGTTCATTTTGAGTTCTCGGAGGTCTCGGCTACGCTCCTTGCCTCAAGATCTCTCAACTTGTCTGTTTTGTGCTTGGTTGTGGACCAAACACTTGTGTTTTTGCTTCTAAGGGAAGAGGGTGGCTTGTTTGCCATCCCCTCAACCCACCGGCCAGGGCATGATGCCATCGGGTCCTTTTTCTTGCCATCGGCCAAGAGTGTTGGCCGATCGGCACTATATTTGGTCGGCCGGCACTTATTTGGTCTATCGGCCATTTTTAGTGGCCAAACCCTGTTCATCTGCTTTATGCAGATATTTTGTGCTAGCTGGTGCACCTGGCATCCACAATTCACCCCCTCCATACACGTGTATGGAGGGATTTTCCCTTTGCTTAGCTTCTCTTGGAAGCTTTAGAATTTGAACTTCTATAAAGAGGGAGCCCCTCCTCCCTCCTCTAGTGTTCAGAAAAATTAGGTTGGGAGAGTGAGATATAGTTTTGTATCTATACTCCCTTGTTTGATCCTATTTTGTACTATTGTACAAAAACACACACTAGAACACCATCCTCTTGGGGCTGAGGTCCTTTGAGGTTGACTTCAGAGTTATTGGACTGGTTTTGGTCAGAGGAACCTGTTGGAGCCTTGTTCTTGAAGAAGTTCTACAAGGGTGAGCAAACTTGCTTTAGATACCCCTTTCTTGCTTAAGCTTTTAACCCTTCTTGCTTATTGTTTTGAGCTTAGCTTATAACTGATAAAAGTTCTGGTTTTACTTACTTTAGAACTTTGTTTAAGGTCATTTTGAGGTTTGGGGTTGTTTCCCCCCTTTTAGGCCTTGTTAGGCCTTGTTTTGGGCCATCCCTTTTGGCCATTGTTTTTAGCTTTGCATGACCTCTCTACCACTGAAATCTAGAGGATTTTCAATGGTGGAGAGGTGGTTTTGGCATCTTAAATAGGAGAGGGTCATCCCCTTTCCATGTTGTCTTTAATGCTTACATAAATGGCTTATGTTTGTAGCATGTGTGCCTAGCTTGTTTTAGCTTCATTTCAGTATATATTAGGCTTTGTTTTGCCATGATATAGCACTATTTTGACTTGGTTTAAACATACCATGCATGCTTTGTATACTTGTCTTGTAATCCCATGATTTGGCCTAACATGCATCATGTGGTGACACGTTATTTTTAGCATGATTTTGGCTTAACTTCATGAAGCTTCTAGCCTTGTTTTAACATGCTTGAGCTCTGTTTTTCATTGTTTTGGTCATGCTTGCATTGTTTTGTATAGCTACCATACAATTAGCTTGTTAGCTTTGGATGCTTAAGTCACTAGCATGCTTTACATGGGGTCATTTCAGTGGTTTGGCATCACTTGTCATGTTATTTCAGTCCATATTTCATGCTTGTATGCTTGCATTTGTCATCCTTTCAATGTCTTGAAGAGTCGGTATGTTATGCCTCATGAATGTATCATTGTGTATGCCATCATGCTTAGGCATTTGGGATGCCATCTAAGTGGGTTTTTGGGCTCATTTTGACATGCCATAATTCTGTTTTTGGTTGCTTAAGTCGTGCCATGTTTGACTTTGATAGGTGTAGTGTAACACCTCTTTTGTGGCCTTGTTTGCTTCATGCTTTTGGGTCCTTTGTTCTAGCATGTTTTGGCTTCATTCCTTGCATGTTTTAGGATTATCTTGACATGATTTAGGACTGTTTTGGGTTATGTTTGCCATGTGCTCCTTGTTTTGTGTAGCTTTGGTTCAAGTCCCTTCACAAGCCTTAGGCTTTGAGCCTTATGCATGCTATGCTTGATTTGTTTATGTGATTTGGCATCACCCCCTAGCATTATTTCAGAGCATGTAATGTTGTTGCATTTGCATGCTTTTCACCTCTTTTAAGTGTGCTTAAAAGTTTCCCTTCAATGCTTAAGTATTAGGCCAATTACCATGCATGTTTGTATGTGATTTTGTCCCTTATCCCTTAGCATAATTGGCCACTGATTTGGTCCTATTTGAGAGCTGTCCATTTTGGTTTAAGTCCATCCCCGCATGTTGTTGCATGCTTGCCTTGCATGTTGTCGCATGCTTGTTGCATATTTGGTAAATTGCATGTTGTAACATGCTAGTCCAATTGTGCCTTGTTGCATACTTAGTCCATAACATGTTGTTGCATGTTTAAGTGGTATTGCATTTGGTATGCTTTTGTTAAGTAGCTTTGCATGTTTGCATATCTTGTCCCTTTACATGTTGTCACATGTTTGCCTTGCACACTTGAATGCCCATGTTGCATTTTGCATGCCTGTCTAAGTCGCATTGCATTTGACATGCTTAGCCTTGTATGGCATTGTCATTAACATGCTCATGTTGCACTAGTTTTGTTTGCATGTTCACATCCCTTGCTTGTTGATAAACCATGATAGAGGTTGGGGTCCTTCATGTGTTTTGTATGCATTTCATTTGACATTAAAATGCACACTTGGCTCCTTTGGCCATCATGCATTGAAATGCGTGATTAATGGCCTGAGGGTCGAGAACCATACTTCCTTGAGTTCATGACATGATAGGAAGGGTGGTTGTGCACACATTGCTTTGAAAATACATTGCCATGTTCTGTTTGTCCTCTGCTGCAGCAAAACAGCATTCTGCAGGAAGAGATGGCCGGTTGGCCATCTTTAGTGCCGGTCGGCTATGAATTGTTAGCCGAGATCCCCACAAATGGTCGATGACCAGTTCCTCTTGGCCGGTGGCCTTCACTTTCAGCCGATGACATCCCACAGTGCTCAGAAGGTGATTCAGAAGCATCCTTGAGACTTGCACAGTTTTCAGAGGTGCGGGGCAGTGTAAATAGAGGCAACATGACATGGCGATGGATTTCTGAGCAAAGCCAATCAAGTATGCATTTGTCCCTCTTCCCGAGACTGATTTGCTGTTTTCATAGCTTAATTAATTTGCTTAATTAGTTAAGTGGTTTTGTAATTAATTAATTAGCTTGTTAGTTAGTTAATTATTTAATTTGTATTATTCTTTCGGTCCCTTCGTCGAGAGGGCGCAATTGTGTAATAAGCATGCGTATGTGTGATGCATGTCTTCTAACCTCCACTTCTTTCTCCCTTTTACTTAACCGCTTACAATGGTTAGTTCTAGGGCACGTTTCAATTAGCATCCTTATGCTATGCATGTCTGCATCATTCACTTGTATTGCATGCACCGGGCTCAGCGCATCGTACTAATTGCATAGTATTTCAATTCCAACTTGATTACGTGTATCGAGTTGCCGCATTTCACATGCCATTCTTAGATTAGCTGAGCCTATTCTAGTTGCATTTTGCATGTGTTGCATTAGCCATCTTAACATGAACTAGGATCATGCATGATTTCTAACGAGTTTCTTGTTTTGTCTCGGAGTACACTGTGAGTGTTTATGCTTTAGCATCTTGCATGTATGTGAGTGTTAATATGACATCATGCTTGCCATGAGGCTAATTGCTTATGTGATATAACTGCCTGAATGCCTGTGGGTGAAAGTTGGATTACTTGAATTGGAACAATTCATTGAAATCCGCATTTTAGCCTACTTGCGAGTAGCAAACTTCAAACAATTTCCAAACAAACAGATATGCGATGCTTTGTTCCAAATTAGGCGATCTAGTCTATACTTGTTTTACTGTGCGCATCACGTAGTAAAGATTAGCCAATTAACCGGAATAAGAACGCATGTGTTTTAAAAAACTCGATATCATGCTTAGTACAGGCCGATCTTCGGATTGGGCGAGCGGGGGTGCTCATAGATGACCTTCCCCAATCGTACCCAACTTCCCGAGCCGAGGCAAGTTTGGTGATGACGGACACGTGGGCTTAGGCACGAGTCAGGGTTTCCTAAATTCCCCCAAAATAAAATATTTAGGCGGCGACTCTGTATCTGGCAAAGCAGTCCATGTTTGGCACTTCTTTCTTAAAAAACAATTTTCCAAAACGATTTGCCGGATTTGGACTCTTTGGTGATTTATCAGTCTCGCATTGCACTTTGGGGGACTAGATTAAGAACCGTGACATTTGAGTCTGAACTGTAGTAGCAAAGCCCTCGGGGCGTGTCTACAGTGGTCCATACTTGAGTTGGGCCTCGAACCTCGACAAGTTCATACCTAACCGATGCAGGCTCAATCGAGACATGGTAAGCATCCCTGATATGCCGCTAGCATGTCAACGCGGTGGGAAGCTCTGGCCAACTGGTCCTTTACCTCGCTCGGGAAGCCCCTCTAGTACAGGCCCTGGTCGCCCTGGTCACTCTAGGCGTCTCTCTCACAACAGGAGCTCTCTCTCCCTTACCTCTACGAGCATTGGTTAAAGGTGGCATGAGGTGTGTCTGAATAAAGGTAGTGTAGTCGCCTTCTGCTCGGAAGTAATCAGCATCCAAGCCCACCATAAACTACGTAACTACATCCATGGATAGGCTAGCTGCTGATCTCATGGAATCTGGAGGAGGTATCAGAATGATCGAGTCTGGTAAGCCGACAGTCTAGCGCACGAACCGCTCGCTCAGGAACCAGGCCCAGTAAACTGGGCCCTTAAGTAGGATACGGAAGCGAGAAGTGGCCCAGGCCTCGGTGTACTGGTTCCGAATCCCTGCCAGCATCATGGCACATGGCTACCACATAATCTGTAAATAGAGGTTGTACAAATTATTAGTTGTTGTCAGTTGCTAAATGTGAATCAGAACAATTATAAAGCAAAAATGACTGTGTTTTGGGTTACCTCGTTAGCAGCCACAGTGTCGAAGTAATGACGGAAGAATGTGAAGGTCTCATAGGTCCTACGTTGGAGTCGGTCGTCATACCTCTGTGAGTTAGGGACTGTAGTGGGAACTCCTGGGGCCAAAGTCAGAAAATATGCATAGACCCACAGCTGCAAGGAAAATGTAGTGATATGTGATCAACAAAGCATGAACAGATATAGAAAGTGCAAAGCAGAAAGCACAAAGCGTGAATAGCTATGTAAAGTGTGAAACAAAAAGCACAGGTGTTGAACAGATATAAAGCAGAAAATGTAAAGTATAAAGAGAGAACTAAGTTGCATACCTCCCAGGCTAGCCAGTAGCCTCCGATCAATTCTCCTCTTAGGCGGGAGGTAGAGCTCATGTAGTCATACAGGGTCGCGAGGCCAACTCCTCCCTAGTCATAGAAGTGCACTCGAGGAAGGGTCACAAGGGCACTCAGCAGATATAAGCCTATGGTGTTCCACTTGTTCGAGAACAAGGTGGTACCGAAGACGAACATCAGAAAGCCTCTGGCATACTGCTCTATCTCCTCTACTATCTCAGGCTCGCTCCTTCTGAACTGCTCAGCAAACCAAGTACATCTGACCATGCCTGCCCGGTATAAGGGTAGGGACGCCCCAGCAGTTCAATCCAAGCTGCCTCTCACTCCCCCATGTCAGTGTCAAAGGGGATCGGATCGCCCCCTACTTCTAAGCCAGTGATCATGGAAAAGTTGTAAGGAGTCATCGTCATCTCCCCAGTAGTGGAGGAGTGGAAGTAGTTGGTGGTGTCCCACCACCTCTCCAGAAGTGCTTCCAGAAGTGGACGGCTAGCAATGACTCGTGTTAGGCCAGAGCAGAATAGGCCAAAGCCGGTCTTATCTACAATGTCCTGTGGGGAGCTCGCCATACCAATCTCATACGGTCGTAGCTCCATACCCTCGGAAGGCACGAGACTCGCTCTGTGGCAAAGTACAGATGAATCAGACGAAAGTACAGTCAGAAAGGTAGTAATGAAAGTATGGTTAGAAAATACAGTGCAAGAAATGCAAGTAAAGGCAGGCAAGAATGCATGAAAACAGAGCTCATACCTCAACGACAATGGATGAAAGGTAAGAAGCTGGCTCTCTCAGCAGGAGGTCCTTCAGCACACCGAGAATGAAGTCGCTAAAGCACCTAATGCCACCGATTGGCAAGATATGTGTCTGGGGATGGTACCTCTCCGATCAAATGTCCGTACCGTCACTGGGAGTGGCTCTCGCTCAGGTTTAGGCTTGAACTCTGCCATAAGGTCTCAATACCTCCAGCCGCTTCAGCAACGACTGGCTCATCCGCCTCGGGAAGAGGTGAAAATATGGGAAGGAACCTCTAGAGGGGCCCGTCGTGTAGTGAATCATCCGCCATCTGAAGAATGGGTGAGAATGGGTGAAAAGTAGGTGAAAAACAAAGAAAAATGAAGAAAAGAGGGTAAACTTGGAAAAAGTCAACCCTAGGACAGATGAAATGGAAGAAAAAGTCAAAGCCGGGAAAAGTTCACGGAACTCGAGAGAAACTCAAGGGGTACAAGCCCAGAAGGGTGAAAATGAGGAAAGATGTGTCGAAATCAAATTCCAATCAGTTCAAAGTGAAGAGAACTAAGAGGGTTTAGTGAATAAATTTTGCGTGGAGCATTGGAAAACGCATGAAAAGCTCGGATCTAGAGTGGAAAAGCACCTAGAGAGAGAGGGAGTGCAATATCGGATATGTGGTAGTGAGGAAATGAAGGGCCTTGGTCCATACTTAAAGACCCGAGCCAAAAAGACTGAAAAACCCCTGTACTGCCATCAGTGGCTAGCAAGGGGCCGACAAGGTTCATTGGTGGCTGGTAATGTGAAAATCCATATTTAAATTATTCTTGAAAGAAAATAAATAACTAAATTAATTAATTGTATTCAGAATCTACCTAATATATATAATAGTAAAAAAAAAAAATATATATATATATACAAACAAACAAGCCGTGGGCAAACAACCCACAGCTCCTACCAAACCCACCATCTTTTAGAATTTAGGAAAGCCATAAAATTTAGGGAAAGCTTGTAAAATTTAGGGAAAGCTTATAAAATTTAGGGAAAGCTTGTAAAACTTAGGGAAAGCTTATAAAATTTAGGGAAAGCTTACTCTTAGAAATTGGAGAAAGGGAATGGAATTTTTTGAAAAAAAAAAAAGAAAAAAAAAATGTGTGAGAGAGAGGGAGAGAGAGAGCTAACCTCGGAGGGAGTCTTTAAATTGCATCTAGTAGAGTTCATATTTCTGCACAGAGAGTTCATATTTCTAGACTAAGCATAAACCATTACATCCAAATAGAGGAAATTCTTGTGAGAGAAGAGGAGGAGATTGAGATTGCATATTTTCCTACCATTGCATTATTCCATTTCAACCCTACCACTAAGTAAGAAAACCCTCTCAACCCTCTCATTTTTTTATATAATTGAAAATTTTCAAATTATGTACATTTGATACGTTGTCTAAATCTGTGTTGAATCTGCCAGCATGTTTGCCCGAATTTTTAGACAATTTTATACTCAAAATTTCGATATTATTTCTCCTACAAAATTGTTGATAATTATGTCTAGTTCATCTAGGAATTTTGGCAACAATTTTTGAGCTCTCTACGAATTTATACAAATTTTTAATTAAAACTGAAGCTGTGTTGAGAATAATCTGTTTGAATCTGCCAGCCTGTTACCCGAATTTTTAGATAATTTTACACTCAAAATTTCAAGATGATTTCTTCTACAAAGTTGTTGATAATGATATCTAGTTTGTCCAAAAATTTTTGGAAACAATTTTTGATCTTTATACGAATTTATACAAATTTTTAATCTGAAACTGTGTTGAGAATAATCTGTTTGAATCTGCCAGCATGTTACCCGAATTTTTAGATAATTTTATACTCAAAATTTTGAGATGATTCCTTCTACAAAGTTGTTGAGAATGATGTCTAGTTTGAAAACAATTTTTGAGATTTCTATGAATTTATACAAATTGTTTACTAAATCTGAAACTATGTTGAGAATAACCTGTTTAGAATCTGCCAGCATGTTTACCCGAATTTTTAGATAATTTGATACTCAAAATTTCGAGATGATTTCTTCTACAAAGTTGTTGATAATGATGTCTAGTTTATCCAAAAAATTTTGGAAACAATTTCTGAGTTCCCTACGAATTGATACAAATTTTTAACTAAATCTGAAACTGTGAGACAGATTTTACTATGTATTTGAAAAAAAAAAATTATTTAAAATTCTCTACTAAGCCAAATATGGTAATTTCTAACTAAAATATGAGACTTGAGAAGTCTAGTTTCATGATAAATTTTTAGATTATGGGTTTGATTTATGAATTAATCTAAATAAATAATGGTATGTACAAAGTTAAACAATTGACGGTTAATACCAGTTGTCTAGGGTGAGTATTAGTTTTAAAGAGTGTACAAAATTAAGGGTTGACGGTTAACACCGGTTATTCTGGGTGAGCCCTGGTTTTGAGAATTCTCGTGTAAACTGTGTCGCGAAATCCTAAGATGGCACGGGACTTATTTGAACCCTTTTCAGTATTCGGTTTTGGAATAAGGATGGATGTGCAGGTGGCACACAGGGAGGTTATGTACCCCTGGCAGACCAGTTCCTTGGGGCAGACCACGGATGCCACTACTTGGGTATATAATTCCGGACGTGGGCATCTCTGGTAGTTACGATTAGTAACACTTAAATATTTGACCAAGGGAGGGTTTCAAATTAATCGTTGCCATGCTTGGTGATTGGTAAGTTAAATCTCTTTGGTGAGATTTCGAGTATCACCTAATTCATTAAAATTACTGAAAATTATTCTAATGGTTGTAATTTATGTGTACAATTATATTGTTATCTCATGTTTAGAATCTTATTATTTTTTTCTTAAAAAGAATGGTTGGTTGGTTATGTTTTCTTATTGTGTTGCAAAACTCATGGCATATATTTTGTTGCCCTGGCGTTTCATGCCAGATTATGCCGAAGAAGGGATCGAAGCTGAAATGGGAGTTGCTGCTAATATCGAGCCTTGGCTAACTTAGAGCCAAGATCTTATCAAAATAAAATCATGTTATTTCTTGTATTAGTATTTAACTATGTTGTGATGTTGTGTGTGAACTTGTAGTTTTATTTGGTTGTTGGACTTGGACTATGTAAGAATTTAAAATTTCCTGATTAGTAGTTAAAATTTTATCTAGCAAGTTATTGTTAGTTAAAGTCTTATGATGTCTCAAAGAAGAAAAAAAAAAAATTTGGGGCGTCACAGCTTGGTATCAGAGCCTAGGTTTGAACCTTTGGGCCATGGGTAGTAGTTTATTATTTTTACAATTAAGAAAACCTTAAGTTAATTAGTAATTCTCGGTGACCTAACTAAGTTAGAACCTTTTTATTTGTAGGATGCCAGGGTCATCAGACATTAACTCTAACGAGGAAAATTCGGTGGAAAACTATGACATAGAATCTGACCCAAGTGAAGAGGTGGAGATGCCTATAGAAGACTATGAATCCATAGAATCCGACCCAAGTGAAGAAGTGGAGATGCCTATAGAAGACTATGAATCTGAGCCTGAGCTTGACCCTGAACCTGATCCTGAACTTGAGCCTGAACCTGAGTCTGAAGAAGTTGAAGAAGTTGTACCAATATACAACCCCCCGGAGGTTATTGTGATTGAATCAGACACTGAGGATGAGTCTATGGAAGGCAATACCGAGGAGAACCCTGGAGATATAGGAGCCACGTTTGAGGGTTGGGATGTGCAAAATGGGTTGCAGATTGGCTCTTTTGTATATGTCAGACTTTATCCCCTAGGAGGTTGTGCTTGGAAAAATGAAAGTTGGGTGGGTACCTATATCAGACCTATCCAGATTCTAAGACAAGCGACTCCCTGGGTATATCAACTAGGCCCCTTTCCGGATGGTTTCACCAAAAGAGTGGACGACCTTTTTGACTTTTGGAGCCTTCAGTATATCATGCCCAACCCAAGCAGAATTGTGAGGAGAGATGGGTCAGTGGACTTCAGGGACTGGAGGATCTATCGGGAGGAGCCGGTGATGCTACTAGGGCATCGTGTGTGCGAAACTGCTATCTTCGTGAGGGCGCTGTGGCGATTCATGGGACTTTTCCAAGCCACATGAGAGCCGGAAGCCCTTGTGTGGAGAGACTTTCCTTGGCTATTTTAAGGGGTGTTAAGGGAATTATAAACTAGGCTAACCGATTGTTTTGTATGCTCACATGTAAAATTGCCTAGTTTAGAATTGTGAGTGTAGGAGTTAACTCGGATTGTAGGGGCTATCTTTTGCCCGTAGTATGTTATTTAATCTTTTCTATGTTTTGCTAATTGTAGCTTATCTAATCTAATTAATGAAGTTTTTTTTTTTTTACTATCCTTGCACATAAATATAGCAACTTATAATAATAATAAATAAATAAATGAATGAATAAATCACAAGAAAATCCCATCATGCAGAATGGCTGGACGAACAAGAAATACTAACAATGGTAATGGTGATGGAGTGCCTGATGGCGATGTCGCTCGAATTATACGCGCGATTGCTGATAGGGTAGGCAATATGCCACCCCGAAACCAAGATCAAAACAAATCGGAAATGATAGCAAAATTTGAAAAGCTACGTCCCCACAAATTCCTTGGTGGACCGAACCCCCATGAAGCTGAAGCTTGGTTAAGACAAATTAAGAAGTTGCTAGATACTTCTGACATCCGGAATGAACAAGATAGAGTGACCATGGCGGCATTTCAAATGGAAGGGGAAGCAGATCATTGGTGGGAAATGATCAAGAGTACTCGACAAGTAGAGACATTAACTTGGAGACAGTTCGAAGATCTGTTCATGGAAAAGTATTTTCCTAACTCGCTAAGGCAAGAAATGATTCAAGAGTTCCTCCAACTGAAACAAGGAAAAATGTCAGTCGCTCAATATGCGAACCGTTTTGAAGCCCTCTCACGGTACGCTTCAGCCATAGTGGCAAATGAAGAGGATAAGGTTAGGCGATTTGAATGGGGTTTGGACACAGACATTAGAGGAAGATTGATCGCGGTGCAACTCTCTACCTATGCCCAGATGGTGGATCGAGCTTTAATTGTGGAACGAGAGTTAGCAGATTCCGAACGCATTCGAAATCAGCGATCAAGGAACAACAACCAACCACGCGGAGGAGGCCCAGTCCGCAACACCAGAAACCATCCTGCGCCAGTACCTTATGCCGGAGGGATGCAGCAGCAGCAACAAAGGCAGAATCGAGGAAACCAGCAAGGAGGAAACTTTGTAAGTGAGTGGAAAGGAAGATGTTTCGGATGTGGTCAACAGGGGCATCATCGAAGTGAGTGTCCTCAAGGTGGGAAGTATTTTATGGATCAGCGAGGGGCACAACCCTACCAACCAGGGCAAGGTTCTAAGCCTACTCAAAATACCCAGACCAACAAGGGGCAGCCTCAAGCCTCTAAGAATGCAGGCCGACCAAGAACACAACCACAAGGAGCTGGAAATGGGAAGAAACCGGGACAGACTAACCAACAGGCAGTAGGGAGAATGTATGCTCTCCAAGAAGAAGAAGATGTTGATAACCCATCAGTAATTCAAAGTATGTTAATCCTTATGAATTCTTGGGTTAAAGTATTGTTTGATTCTGGGGCTTCGCATTCTTTTATATCCACTGCATGTATGACAAGTTTGGGTTTAAAGCCAGAGGTGCTAGAGATAGCTATGAGTGTCGCTTCACCCTTAGGAGGTCAAACCCGAGTAAATCTAGTATGTAAATCTTGTGAGCTAGAAATCTCCGGTTCATATTTGATCTGTGATCTAATAGTTATGGATATGTCTGATTTTGACATCATCCTAGGAATGGACTGGTTGTCAGTTCATCAAGCCATTATTGATTCTTACCATAAGACAGTGACAGCATCCTCCCTTAACGGCACGAAAGTCCAATTTAAAGGAGATAGACAAGATTCTCTAACTCCAACGTGTCGCAAGACGGGACGGCATGATCAACTAACCGAATGGTTGGCAAGCCTAATTTTGGAAGGCGAAAATCGAGAGGATCCAGGATTACCCCATGTGGTGTGTGAGTACGTTGACGTTTTCCCTGATGAATTACCAGGATTACCCCCAAAACGAGATGTAGATTTCACGATTGAGCTTCAACCCGGGACTTCACCTATTTCAATAGCACCACATCGTATGGCGCCAGCTGAACTTCGAGAATTGAAGGAGCAGTTGCAAGAACTGTTGAGTAAGAAGTTCATCAGACCAAGTACGTCTCCTTGGGGAGCGCCAGCATTATTCGCGAAGAAGAAGGATGGAACCTTAAGATTGTGCATCGATTATCGACAACTAAATCGAGCCACCATTAAAAATCGATATCCCTTACCCAGAATTGTTGACTTGTTCAATCAATTAAGAGGTTCCAAATGCTTTTCCAAAATTGACCTTAGGTCGGGATATCACCAACTTCGTGTCAGAGGAGAAGATATACCCAAAACTGCGTTTTGAACCCGTTATGGCCACTATGAGTTTGTGGTAATGCCATTTGGTTTGACGAATGCTCCTGGGGTATTCATGAGTTTAATGAACAAAATTTTTACCCCCTATTTGGACCAATTTGTGGTAGTATTCATTGACGATATTTTGATATACTCACGATCGGAGGAAGATCACGAGCAACATCTGAGGACCGTTTTGCAAATTCTAAGAGAAAACCAATTGTATGCTAAAGCTAACAAATGTGAATTTTGGCTGAAGGAAGTAAAGTTCTTGGGTCATGTTGTATCTGAATCAGGGATATCAGTGGATCCTGCTAAAGTAGAAGCAGTAATGGGGTGGAAACAACCTAAGAATACGTTTGAGATTTGTAGTTTCTTGGGATTAACAGGTTATTATAGGAGATTCATTCAGGATTTCTCCAAATTAGCCAAGCCGATGACACGCCTAACGCAAAAAGGAGTAAAGTTTGAATGGAACGAAGCGTGTGAGCAGTCATTTCAAGAACTCAAGAAGAGACTGACAAGCGCTCCCATATTAATCATACCCGAACGTGACATTGGGTACACTGTTTATTGTGATGCCTCTAAAGAAGGGTTAGGTAGTGTGTTAATGCAAAACGGGAAGGTAGTAGCTTACGGATCAAGACAATTGAAGAATCATGAGAAAAATTATCCTACTCACGACCTGGAGTTGGCAGCTGTGGTCTATGCACTTAAGACTTGGCGACATTAACTTTATGGCGAAAAATTTGAGATATTTACCGATCACAAAAGCTTGAAGTGCTTGTTCACACAAAGAGATTTGAACATGAGGCAGAGACACTGGATGGAGTACCTTGAAGATTACCAATTCACCTTGTCTTATCACCCTGGGAAGGCTAATGTTGTAGCAGATGCGCTAAGTCGAAAGACAAGAAAGATTGTAGCCAACATATCAATTAAAGAATGGGAAATGGTAAGCACTGTGAATGAGTTTAAGTTACAACCAGAGACTCAGGATGGGAAGGGTAGGTTGTTTACAATAGTTACAACACCCCAACTTCTTACCAAAGTGTTGGAAGCCCAAAGATTTGATCAGGAGATCGACTCCATCAAGGCCCGATTAGTGTCCGGGGAATTTTTACCAGATTGGATGCTCCATCAAGATGGTAGTTTAAGGTATTTGGGTAGAATTTTTGTACCAAACATCAAACAATTAAGAGACGAAGTACTTAAAGAATTTCACCACTCAATTTTTGCGGTCCATCCGGGAGGAAACAAGATGTATCAGGATCTTAAGCGACAGTATTGGTGGAGTGGAATGAAGAAGGACGTTGCTCAATTCGTATCTAAGTGCTTGACGTGTCAGCAAGTGAAGGCAGAACATCAGAGGCCGGCAGGGAAACTCCAACCTTTACCAATACCTAAGTGGAAATGGGAACACATAACAATGGATTTTGTAACGGGACTACCCCGGTCGCCGCAAGGCCATGATGCCATTTGGGTGGTGGTTGATCGATTAACTAAGACGGCACATTTCCTACCAATAGGACCAGGAGGCACCCTCGAATCTTTAAGCCGAATATTCATTTGAGAAATCATTAGGTTGCATGGAGTACCAGTCTCAATAGTGTCAGATCGTGATTCTCGTTTTACGTCACAGTTCTGGCAAAGTCTGTAAAGGGCCTTGGGTACAGAGTTGTGTTTTAGTACAGCTTTTCACCCTCAAACTGACGGTCAATCAGAAAGAACAATTTAGACTTTAGAAGACATGCTTCGAGCTTGTGTGATGGACTTTAAAGGTAATTGGGAGAAACATTTACCACTAGTCGAATTCTCTTACAATAACAGTTTTCAAGCAAGTATTGGTATGGCACCGTATGAAGCTTTGTACGGACGGCCTTGTCGATCACCGATATGTTGGACAGAAGTCGGAGAAGCACCCCTTTTAGGGCCAGAGTTAGTTCAAGAAACTACCGAGAAGGTGCAACTAATTAGGCAAAGGCTTGAGACAGCTCAGAGTAGGCAGAAAAGCTATGCAGATCAAAGGAGAAGACCTTTAGCATTTAAAGTTGGAGATCATGTGTTTCTGAAAATACAGCCTCGTCGAGAAGTTGTTCGTTTCGGAAAGAAGGGAAAGTTGTCACCTCGCTTCATTGGACCTTTCGAAATTTTGAACAAAATAGGAGAAGTGGCGTATCGTTTGGCTCTACCCCCTCAACTGGCTGGAGTACATAATGTTTTCCACGTCTCTATGCTACGGAAATACGAGCCACACCCTTCTCACATCATCAATTGGGAGGAGATTAATCTTGATGAAGACGTGACAATTGAAGAAAAGCCTGTCAAGATTTTAGATCGTCGCGAGAAGAAATTACGAGGTAAAACTATACCATTGGTTCGAGTTCTCTGGAGACATTGTGGGATGGAAGAGTCAACGTGGGAGCGAGAAGATATTATACGTGTCAATTATCCTAAACTTTTTGAGTCTAAAGGTACGAATTAATTTCGAGGACGAATTTTTTTTTTTAGGAGGGTAGATTGTGAAAACCCATATTTAAATTATTCTTGAAAGAAAATAAATAACTAAATTAATTAATTGTATTCAGAATCTACCTAACATATATAATAGTAAAAAAATATATATATATATACAAACAAACAAACCGTGGGCAAACAACCCACAGCTCCTACCAAACCCACCATCTTTTAGAATTTAGGAAAGCCATAAAATTTAGGGAAAGTTTGTAAAATTTAGGGAAAGCTTATAAAATTTAGGGAAAGCTTGTAAAACTTACGGAAAGCAGATAAAATTTAGGGAAAGCTTGTAAAACTTACGGAAAGCAGATAAAATTTAGGAAAAGCTTACTCTTAGAAATTGGAGAAAGGGAATGGAATTTTTTGAAAAAAAAAAAAGAAAAAAAAAATGTGTGAGAGAGAGGGAGAGAGAGAGCTAACCTCGGAGGGAGTCTTTAAATTGCATCTAGTAGAGTTCATATTTCTGCACAGAGAGTTTATATTTCTAGACTAAGCATAAACCATTACATCCAAATAGAGGAAATTCTTGTGGGAGAAGAGGAGGAGATTGAGGTTGCATATTTTCCTACCATTGCATTATTCCATTTCAACCCTACCACTAAGTAAGAAAACCCTCTCAACCCTCTCATTTTTTTTATATAATTGAAAATTTTCAGATTATGTACATTTGATACATTGTCTAAAACTGTGTTGAATCTGCCAGCATGTTTGCCCGAATTTTTAGACAATTTTATACTCAAAATTTCGATATTATTTCTCTACAAAATTGTTGATAATTATGTCTAGTTCATCCAGGAATTTTGGCAACAATTTTTGAGCTCTCTACGAATTTATACAAATTTTTAATTAAAACTGAAGCTGTGTTGAGAATAATCTGTTTGAATCTGCCAGCCTGTTACCCGAATTTTTAGATAATTTTACACTCAAAATTTCGAGATGATTTCTTCTACAAAGTTGTTGATAATGATATCTAGTTTGTCCAAAAATTTTTGGAAACAATTTTTGAGCTCTCTACGAATTTACACAAATTTTTAATCTGAAACTGTGTTGAGAATAATCTGTTTGAATCTGCCAGCATGTTACCCGAATTTTTAGATAATTTTATACTCAAAATTTTGAGATGATTCCTTCTACAAAGTTGTTGATAATGATGTCTAGTTTATCCATAAATTCTTGAAAACAATTTTTGAGATTTCTATGAATTTATACAAATTGTTTACTAAATCTGAAACTGTGTTGAGAATAACCTGTTTAGAATCTGCCAGCATGTTTATCCAAATTTTTAGATAATTTTATTCTCAAAATTTCGAGATGATTTGTTCTACAAAGTTGTTGATAATGATGTCTAGTTTATTCAAAAATTTTTGGAAACAAATTTTGAGCTCCCTACGAATTGATACAAATTTTTAACTAAATCTGAAACTGTGAGACAGATTTTACTATGTATTTGAAAAAAAAAAATATTTAAAATTCTCTACTAAGCCAAATATGGTAATTTCTAACTAAAATATGAGACTTGAGAAGTCTAGTTTCATGATAAATTTTTAGATTATGGGTTTGATTTATGAATTAATCTAAATAAATAATGGTATGTACAAAGTTAAACAATTGACGGTTAATACCAGTTGTCTAGGGTGAGTATTAGTTTTAAAGAGTGTTCAAAATTAAGGGTTGACGGTTAACACCGGTTGTTCAGGGTGAGGCCTGGTTTTGAGAATTCTCGTGTAAACTGTGTCGCGAAATCCTAAGATGGCACGCGACTTATTTGAACCCTTTTCGGTATTCGGTTTTGGAATAAGGATGGATGTGCAGGTGGCACACAGGGAGGTTACGTACCCCTGGCAGACCGGTTCTTTGGGGCAGACCACGGATGCCACTACTTGGGTATATAATTCCGGACGTGGGCATCCCTGGTAGTTACGATTAGTAACACTTAAATATTTGACCAAGGGAGGGTTTCAAATTAACCGTTGCCATGCTTGGTGATTGGTAAGTTAAATCTCTTTGGTGAGATTTCGAGTATCACCTAATTCATTAAAATTACTAAAAATTATTCTAATGGTTGTAATTTATGTGTACAATTATATTGTTATCTCATGTTTAGAATCTTATTATTTTTCTCTTAAAAAGAATGGTTGGTTGGTTATGTTTTCTTACTGTGTTGCAAAACTCATG
Source organism: Camellia granthamiana (assembly GCA_036172215.1). Lineage (NCBI taxonomy): Eukaryota > Viridiplantae > Streptophyta > Magnoliopsida > Ericales > Theaceae > Camellia > Camellia granthamiana. The sequence continues at coordinate 64,967,639 of CM069912.1, forward strand.
ACATATATTTTGTTGCCCTGGCGTTTCATGCCAGATTATGCCGAAGAAGGGATCGAAGCTGAAATGGGAGTTGCTGCTAATATCGAGCCTTGGCTAACTTAGAGCCAAGATCTTATCAAAATAAAATCATGTTATTTCTTGTATTAGTATTTAACTATGTTATGATGTTGTGTGTGAACTTGTAGTTTTATTTGGTTGTTGGACTTGGACTATGTAAGAATTTAAAATTTCCTGATCAGTAGTTAAAATTTTATCTAGCAAGTTATTGTTAGTTAAAGTTTTATGATGTCTCAAAGAAGAAAAATTTTTTTTTGGGGTGTCACAGGTAAGGTTGTGTAGTGGCTGGCGGGTGGCCGGCAACCTCCCCCTGTGGCCGGCCAATGGCCGGTGGCCTTCTTTTGTGTTTTGATGCTGTTTTGCAAGGAAAGTTCACTGTTGGGTCCAGATTGTCTCTACGGAAGCTCAAAACTGTGTTTTGGCTTACAATGTTCATTATTTGTCAACATGAACGAGGTATATCCTTTTTAAACATGTTGAAATTCATCTAGGAGATAATCGAAAGGTACCATCAGATGTCATTTTTGTGCGTTTTATGCTTTCATTCTCTTTTGCATAGAATATGCATTTACGTATGTTCCATGCGTGTCTTGCATCATTCATGATTCATGCATAGAATACGCTATCAATCTTGCATAGAACGCATCGTCAATTCCGTATAGAATAGGCTTTTGCTCTTGCTAATTATTTCATGCACAGAACATGCTTTTATTTCATGCATAGAACATGCTTTTGACTAACTTCATATGTCGATTGTCCATCTTGAATTGAAAACTTTGTGCATCTATGGCACTTGTTCACTTTGTGCATCTATCGCACTTGCTCAATTTGTGCATATATCGCATACTAACTGGAATGATATTGTATATACGGTTCATTCGGAGGAGTTCCGGATAAATTCATTTGTGTCTTGATAGGAGAACCTACACCTTCATTTTTGGCATCTATCGCACTTGTTTACCTTCGTGCATCTATCGCACACCACTCTTCTGTTTCTCGGGACGTGTGAAACACGGCCCCAAGCGGTTATCTCAGGACGCGTGACGCACTGCCCTGGGCAGGTATCATCTCGGGACGTGCGAAGTACGAGCTCGAGCTATTTTTCTTGTTATCTCAGGACGTGTAACGCATGGCCCTGGGTGGGTTTTATCTCGGGACCTGTGAAACACGGCCTCGAGCACTTATCTCAAGATGCATGACGTGCGACCTTGGGCGCTGGGTTTCATATTGAGACGTGCGAAGCACGAGCCCGAGTGGTTTTTCTTGTTATCTCAGGACGCGTGATGCACGGCCTTAGGCGGGTTTTATCTCGGGACGTGTGAAACACGACCTCGAGTGGTTGTTTCTCAGGACGCGTGACACGCGGCCCTTGGTGGGTTTCATCTAGGGAAGTGTGAAGCATGAGCCTGAGCAATTTTCTTGTTCTTTTAGGATGTGTGACATGTAGCCCTAGACGGGTTTTATCTCGGGACATGCAAAGCACGAGCCTGAGCGATTTTCTTATATCTTAGGATGCGTGAAACGTGGGCCCGAGTAGGTTTTCTTGTTTCTTGAGACACATGAAATGCGAGCCCAAGCAGGTTCTCTTGTTTCTTGGGACGTGTGAAACATGACCCTGAGCGATTTTTATTCTCAGTTTCTCAAGGTACGTGAAATACAACCCTAAGTAGTGTTTGCTTTCCTCATCTCTTATTTTGACGTTGTTGGATTGTGTTTTATCTCTTGTATAGAAACTTGTGTTAGTTTTAAGCTTGAAGCTGCTTATTCATATATTGTTATCTTGCTTATTGTATTCATTTTTGCTTGTCGCATTTGTTATTGCCTATTGCATTATCTCACATGATCATGAGTTTTCAAAATAGTTGGCTTCGCGAAGCGTGTGAGTCCAGCTTTCAAAGTTTTTGTGCATAACATTTGCATTTTGCCCCAGAACTACGTTGGTTTGATTCCTTGCAAAGGGATACGTAGGCAGCCTATGGGTGCAACCATTTCTTTCTATCTTTGTTGTTTGTCCAAGTCTTACGGCCTTGTCAAAATGGGTCGTCTTTGGCATTGACATTCACTCACGTCATTTCATGACTCCGAGTTCGGTCAAAGATGGGTAACTGTAGACTATTGTGGCGATTGACTATTTTATGAAGTGGGTTGAAGCTCAATCTTATGCCGTGTTAAAAATGTCGCATGTAGCGAGGTTTATCAGAAACAACATTATATGCTGGTATGGGGTTTCAAACGAGATCGTTTCAGACAATGGCTCACACTTCAAGAAATAGGTGGTGGATCTGCTTAAGAAATACAATGTGGTTTTCACAAGTCATTGACATATAGATCACAGACCAACAGAGCTGTTGAGGCTGCTAACAAGAATGTTAAGAACATCCTACAGAAGATGGTGGAGACCTATAAGGACTGGCCGAATAAGCTACCTTTTGAACTCTGGGGCTACAGAACATCAATTCAGATATCCACAGGGGCGAACCTCTATTCTCTAGTGTATGTGATGGAAGATGATCTTCCGACTGAGATCGAAGTGTCGTCGTTGAGAATTATGGCTGAGTGTCAGATAGCGGAGGTAGATTGGCAACAGAGTAGGTTCAAAGAATTGATGCTGTTTGATGAGAGAAGGTTGAAGGCATTATATCATATCCAGGGGCACCAGTGCAGAACTACTAGGGCTTTTAACAAGAAAGTCAAGTCCAGGAATCTCAAGGAAGGAGATATGGTGCTCAAAGGCAACCGAGCTCCCATCTATGACCCTAGGGGCAAGTTCCTACCCAATTGGACTAGCCCTCACATTATCAAATCTGTCTAGTTAGGAAGGGTGATTATCCTTATGGACTTAGATGGCTTGGAGTTTTCACAGCCGATCAATATGGACATGTTGAAGAAATACTACTCCCGAGAGGCTCGCTAGGACGAAAACCTGGAAGGGTGGCCTTGGCAAAAGTTAGAGCATGAAAAATTAGAAACAAAGAAAAATAGAGCTCGCAAGGTCGAAAACCCAGAAAGACGACTTTGGAAAAAGTTAGAACAGAAAAGGAGAGTGTTAATACTTGAGTGACCCAGAACCGAACTACATAAGGCCTGATTCTCATCTCTGGGATTCGTAGGCAACCCATCTCCAACTCAACTATCCTATCCATTTATCTAATTGGGCCATCTTTGTCCGTCATTTGTGTTTGGTTGTGTCATCTTCATTTTAGCAGAAGGGCCAAGTTGGAATGAAAAGCGATGACGGTGAATGCAGTAGCAAGCAATTATGATCTTCTGATTTGAGGTTGTACATCTTGCAAGTTGATTCCGTGTGTCAGGTAGTGATCATTTCTGAAAATTGTTTTGAAAAGTTTTAATGAATTGATTTTCTCAAAATTTTACCTTTTACAACTTAGACCATTTTGGGACCAAAAAGGAAAATTTTTAGTGATGACAACTTTAATTCCTTTGATTTCAACACAAGTACATTCTCCAACTCTTTGATTGAAATCAAAGTTGTTGTTACATCATAAAGCTTGAAAAGAAAAGTCGAAGCAATAAACTAGGGGCATAGGTATGTTAGGTGGTCATGTGTCCTCTGCTCATGCTCACAGAAGTCTCTGCGGCTAAAGTTGGCCCAAAATGTGCTTTGTCCTCAAGCCAAGTCAAGCATTCGCAGGAAAGGGCATAACTTAAGCTAACCACAGGGGCCAAAAGCTCTCTCATCCTCCAAGCAGTGAGGTACCAAGTCAGGTTTGAAGCATGAATTAGGAATGGAGCCGGGTTTTCCACCCCCTCCTCTGGACGGGCCTAATCATGTCCAAATTGGTGTCTGAACCAGAGAGGAAAATAGAACACGCAATGTGTGAGGCCAACCAACTGTATACCCGGTTGCCAGGATATGCTGTAGCTCATCTCGGTCAAATTAAGCCAGGGGCCACTCCAGGCAATGTCAGCTGCAGATCTGCTGCACATCTAGTCGCACCATCATCCCTCTGAGGGAAAGTCCACTAGTTGCTAGCGGAAGAAGTAGGCTCGGGTTAAATACTCAGGGCAAGGGTCAACCACTTTTATCTTATCCATTAGCCACACTTGGAATGGGATGAAAAATAAGAGAGATTAAAGAATAGAGAGATGTACGTTAAGAGAAAAGTAAAGAAAGGGGTCTGAGAGAAAAATAGAGAATGAGTGCCTGAGTGATGAGAGAATCATAAATAACAAAGGGTGGGAAACAATACCGGGAGAAGCAGTGGGCTCCCTACGAACCAAGTAATCCCTCGTCCATGAAAAAGATCCAAACCCATCAGCGTTTCGGCTAGTGCCAAACCAATGCAACTCTTACCCTCTTTCAGGCATTGGGCCACTTTGATCAACCTAATGCTGGCTCCGCCGCAACTAGGGGCAAGAAGAAAGTGCGCAAGCATACATAAACAGAGGGTGTGTTGCCGATAACCTCGCTAGAGAAGGTCACCTCTGTTGTTGATGTCGAAAAATCGATGAATCAAACTGGGTATATCTAGCTTCCATCATGAGCTAAAGCTTGAGCTTCGTGCAAAGTGAGCCGACACATCCGTTCCAATGCCCGTCCATGGGCAAAATGAGGCTTGGAAATGATCTCCTCATCACGTCAGGATTCCGTCAATGCTTGAGACTCTTCAAGAGTCGGACACGTTTCTTGTGCTCTAAAGCGAAATACATGCATAACCGAGTCCTAACATCGGACCGCAGCACGGAGGAACGGAAAACAAAGTGAAGTATGGCTCAACAAAAAAAGCGTGTTTATGCTAAAACCTCATAAATTTATTTTTTCCGTGCCGTCCAAAGTTGCTATCCAATCCTTGAGTCTCTCGGCAAGAAATATCTCCATTTTTAGAAGAAACAACAGCAAAAATGAGGTTCTATCGAAGAAGCAGTGGAGTAAAGACCTTTTATGGAGAATAAGGTTATGTGAGTGAATGCCAGCTGTCTAGCGACAACACCTGGCCGGCCGGCCACCTCTCTTGGCTGGCTGTCCCCTTTAGTGGCCGGTTGACCACTTTTGTTGGCCTGGCAATTAGGTTGTGTGGTTTTGTTTCGGTCTTTGTGCTTTGACATCTTGTTTTGAGTGTTTTGTTTTCTAGTAAGTGTAAATAGTTATGTTTAGGTTGTTTTTACTTTGTTTTCCAATTATCGAGTTATATGTTTTATTTTAGTCAGTCATCGGTCCAATATCCAGTTGCGAATAGTATTCCAATGCAAGCGTTTTCAGTTTCAAATTCAGTTCCATTTTGTTCTTGCAAGTGTGGTGTTATGCTCATGATGTAAAACAAAACCCCTTTCATAAGACTGCAGGGTTTTACCCCGATCATAGTTTTTACAAAAAGAGGGAATACAAGTCTTTCAAAAAACAAAGTAAGGACCTTTCTAAAGTTATACAAGTTCTAAGCTACCAAAACAAAAGAAAATAAGCAAAAGACTACAAAAATCTATGCCAATTGCATCAAGCTCGAGAGGCCCTCTTCATCCTCTTCCTCGGAGGGGACTTAGGGGAACTGTCTCCATTGACACCGCTATCAGCAGAAGAATGGGACTTTGAACTAGAGTTGGCATCGCCATCTCTGCTCCCTGATTCAGAGCCGGTCTCGACATCCTCCTTGCTTTCTGTTCCTGAGCCAACATCATGGTCCTCACTTTTACACTTAGAATGCCTACTCGCAGCCTCCTCAGTACTTCCGGTCTCAGTGTCATCTCCACTCAAAATCGGCTCCAAGAAGGAGGAGGTCTCCTCTATCTGGGACTTACTGCTCCAGCCCCGAGCACCCCTACCTCTACCCTGACCTCGACGCTCATCCCAACTGCATGCTGGGGCCTATCTACCTCTCCTCTCCACCGCTGGAGGAGGTGCCACCAGTGTTGCCGGTGTTGGTGCCAGCAGTGTTGGCGGTGTTGCCGGTGCCGCTGGTGCCATCGGTACAGGTGGAATCTAAAAAACAAGTATCAGAGTATCAGGTACAGTATGAGTATGATACAGAAGACAAATTCAACATAAGTGCAATGTGTCAGTGTAATGTGAGGCAATATCAAGATGCATGTTAGTATACAGTGTGAGTATCACATATTAGTGTGAGTGTGGCATGCCAGTGCAGCGTGGTGCACAACAATACGTGTAAGCAATGGGATGAATGAGAAGAAGGGAGAATACCTAGATACCATGGAGAGTAAGCAGTGTCTCTCTCCTCTACACCATGTGAACCAGGGAGGCAACTAGCTAGAGAAGACCGTCCGTGTACTTTGTAGGCGCCTGCAAGTGAATTTGAACAATCAGTATCAAAAAAAGAGAAAATGCGAGATGTAAGTTGTAAAGCACAGTCCATACCTGCGATGTGCCTGGAGCCTTGACATACCTGTGCTCTGCCTCTAGTGGCCCTATCGGGATCTGATAGGCTGTCCCACTTGCCCGCCTGCAGGGAATCGCGGTAGGAATCGTTGGCCAACCGACTACATGCACAGTAGGAAGGGCCCCTCCAATATCAGCCTCAGCCTCATGAGCAGCCTTTCCAGCCAAAGGAGCACCTGCAGCATTGCCTATAAGAACTCCGGTCAGTGGTGGCATGAGATAAGTCCTGATAAAGGTCGCGTAATGTCCCTTTCCTCTAAAGAAATTGGGGTCTATCCCCACCACACTGAACGATAGCCTCAACTAGAAGGTTATTGACTGTCCTCATAGATGCTAGGGGCGGAGCAATAACAACTAGGGCAGGTAGGCTCAAGGTCTGGTGTGCGAACCGCTTACCCAAAAACCAGGCCTGGAAAAATGGGCCCTCCAATAGGATCCGAGATCGGGATGCAGCCCAAGATTCGGCATACAGGTCCCATACCCCAGCCAGCATTATCGCCCAGGTTTGCCAATCGATCTGTAAATGAGGAATTCACAGTTGTTAGTTGCTGTCAGTTGTTAGAGTATCGATTAGAGCAGTAGTAATGGAAATAAAGCAGAAGTGAATATAGGTTTCGAATTACCTCACAGGCCACCACCCTGTCAAAATATCAGTAGTAGTAGGAGAAAGTCATGTCATCGTAGCGCCTGCGACAGCATCTACCATCGTATAGTCGGAAGTAAGGTACGTCTAGTGTTATCTTGTCTATCGATACTGGGGCTAGGGCAGGGAAATTAGAGTAAATCCATAGTTGCAAGAAGAGGTCGGTTGCATAAGCATAGGTATGAATAGTGATAAAAGACAGAAAGGGCAAAGCAGAAAACATAGCTATAAATAGAAATAAAGGCAGAAAATGCAAAGCAAAAAGCATAACTAAGCAAAAATTAAAAGAAAGCACAGTGTGTACCTCCCAGGCTCTCCAGTAGCCTCTAACCTTGTTCCCCTTCTTGTGGGAACCGAAGCTCATATGGCCGTATAGGGTGGCAAGGCTAGCGTGTGAAGCCCCTGAAAAATGTATTCACTTTAAAGACCCTAATGTTTGAATTATTTTCTTAAAACCCCTCAATTCCTTGAATTGTTTCAAATCTTGTCGGTTAGCATTTTATTTTATTTATTTTTTTATCGAAACAAGAATATCCTAGCCAGATTAGGTTCCTTAGCCTAATTAGTTTAATTCTACATCAGTAAGGTTCCAATACATGAATTTAACTCCAAGCCCTTCCTTCTTTATTTAAATTCAAAATTTACCTCAAAAACTAGTACATGTACCCTTATACTATAAGTACCATCAATCAATTGAAATCTATATATATATATATACATTGAGGAATGTGCCCCTAGTACCTAAATTGATTAAAAAAAATAGCCCCATCACCCTTCCCAATGGCCGGCCACCATAGGGAGAAGTGAGAAGCCAATTTTCAAGATTCATGATCATGGTATTCTAGAAAACCCAAAACCTAGTACCCTAGACCTAGGATGTTGTTTCCAATACTAGTTTCATTTCAACTAGGAATCAACTAGATGTTGCCTAATCTTATGATTAAGCTCCCTAATCACTCCTATCCCATTAGAGTCCAAGCAAATCCTAACCTTTCCATCCATTTCCAACTAGTGGGCTTTTATGTCCTTTTACACCAAAATTTGCTTATAAATACCACCATCCCCTAGCTTGGCAAGCACAAACACCACACCCACACACACACATTTGGCTTGAAGAGAGGAAGGAGAGCAAGAGAGGAGTCTTGAGAGGAAGGAGAGCAAGAGAGAAGTCTTGGGAGGGAGAGGAAGGAAGAAGAGAGCCATCTTGTTCAAAGCTTAGCAAGTACACCACAACACAACCTTCTCTTTCATTTTCCTTTTTCAAACACATGTTCTTAAGGGTTCTAAATAATGTTTTCAGATGTGTTATTGATGAGTTACTTGTGTTAAAAATGCTAAGAGTTGAGCGTTGATTCTACCTCTCTTGTATTTTCCCCATTTCGGCAGAAAACCATCTTTTTTCATATCAATCTCTCAAACTTTCCAAAGGCACACTTTCAAGCAAATTTTCTGAGTTAGCATGTTTTCATCACAAAAGAAACAAAAATTTTCCCTTAGTGGACCCCTTTTCTCATAAATCTTCTTGTTTTGGGCATTGTATCTTAGAATCTGTTTTCGCACCCCACTTTCAAAAATTCTAGAAAAATGTATAAAATTATTCTGGACCTCTATTTCATTTAAATATCTTCCTTAAGGAGTTAGCTTTCAACTAAAATTGGTTTCATTGAAAAACAGTGAGCAGTTTGCAAGAAAATCAAATTTTCTTAACGGTCGACAAATCTGGACAGCGCTGGAGTGTTTTCTAAATAACTTAAAATCTAGAAAGGCTATCCCATTTCTGAAATATGTTCTGGAAACTAGATTAAATTCTCTACGAACCATAGGAAGGCCGAGTCTGGTGAAAAATCTAAAATAGTCCTCTCATTCTAATCCTTATGTGATATTGAATCTAGAAATTTTGTTGTGTATGGATGTTTTATGCTCTTGTGTTCATGAAAATGCTTAGTAGCTTATGATCATATCTTGGCATGATATTATATGTGTTATGGTTATGTTCTTTATCTTCCTCATCTTAATGATGCATGCTTATGTGGACATTATTATCTTGTTAAGTTGGTCTAACCTTGATTTAAAACATTTAACCCAATGGAAAGCTTAATTGGGATGGTATTGGGTTTTCGATCACTTGAGTAATGAAAAGATGATAATGTGTGATGTATGGATTGTTGGGATGCGTTCCCTATTTGGAAGTTTAAGTCTTGTGCAAGTGGTTTTCGGAATCCTTGAACGGAGCGGTTGTATTCGGACCCTAGGTGGTTTGGTGTGAGGAGGGATTCGGGCAAGGCCCTATTTTACCGTCTCTTTTGAGGCCCTGCGGTTGGCGCTACACGGTACATAATCGTTGGTAGGCATCCGAGGTTAGTTTTGCAACAAAGCAGCAAAAGAGGGGGCATACCGAATAATCCGCGTCCGATTCTTGTGGTTGGGAGGACGAAATCTCTTTGGGGGATTTCTTGTTTACTAACATCTAACTTAACCGTTTATTTATTTATTTGAGTATCATGATTTACTACTTGATGTTATAATTGTAATTGTGTATTGGACTGGGAAAAAGGGGACAGGGTGTGTGTGTGTTTACTGGGCATTCAAAGCTCACGGCGTATCATGCCAGGTGTCGAAGAGGAGTTTATAGCTGAAGACGATGAGCCTGAAACCTTCGAAGACTTTTGGCTATCTTAGGAAAGTTAGAAATTTCCTTTTGATATTTTGTAAGACTCATATGAAGTTTTAAACTTTCTTTTTGGGATGTAATGTAATGGAACAAGCTTTTGAAATTAAGGATATTTGTGATTGTTATGTACTTATATTCTAATATTTATATGTATACACCTTATCCTTGCTTATGAGACCTTGTGTCAATACCTTTTAAGATCTGTCAAAAGGGTAGTGTGCTGCCTAAGGAAGCCGGACTTAGAAGGGAGGCTAATTTGACTCCTCCGGCGATCTGGGATCTTACTTGGTTATTAACCATAGGACTCATTAGTGACTTTCCCTTGACTGCGACCAATAGTGTAGATTTGGTGCGTCACAACTTGGTATCAGAGCCTAGGTTCAACCCTTAACCCACACAACCCAATATGCGACTCTAGAAGCCCTTACCCCTTTATCTTATTTTATTCTATCACGCTATTATATTTAAAGAAGATTAACTAATAAAAATCTTTTCCACCTTAGGATGTCATCGGGTGACTACCCAGGACGCGGCGTCAGTCTCGACTTGTGGAATACTTTCCGTATGCAAGGGAGGAGGGCCATGTCTGTTAGCCCCTGCTTTAGCCGCCGCCGCTGTGTGAGTGCCACCGAGGAAATGATCAAAACAGAGATACATAAGGTGGAGACGGAGTACTCTCGCTATACGAGGGAGCAGAAGAGGTCCCTGGTGCGACGCCGCCTACAATTTTTGAGCCGGGCAGCAAAGAAGGTGATCTGAATGGAGCAAGATGATCAGAGGATGGACTCCTTGATACACCGAGCTTTGACCACCAGAGCATACCACCGACCACCGACTCCGGCTGAAAGTCACGCATCTTGTTATCAGGGGCCAAGCAACAATCAACCAGTGAATATGGAGCAATCACTAGAACAGCCAGGAGCAAACCCAGCCTACCCTTTAGAGGTGTCATCTGAACACAATCCCCTCTCACCACTGTACACCCCTCGCTCTCTGGACCAAGCCACTGACTCCGCTGATGAAGACCTAGAAAAAGACTTTGATTGGTCGGGAAATGAGAACTAGTTCGAGGAATAGTAAAACTAGACTTTGTAAGATCCGCCGATGGGGATCCTTGGAATAAGATAGCTTGAACTTTGTAATGCGTAGATGCCTTTGAATGTAACTCCGATTTAGGAGCCCTTTTGTAATGATGCCTATTATAATATATGAATGATGTGTTGATCTATGTTGTTGACTGTTACTTGCTTTAGTGCACCCTAAGGAAACTTAACCTTTATTTCAAATCTAAGTAGTAAGATTCTCTAAAACTAGAAACCAACTCACCACGTGCCATGAATAGCATGGTGGACACGCGAGCTAATGGCTATACAGAAACCAGCAACAATGCACAAAACCACCCCAGAAATCAACACGGACTCGTCCTCGTAGGGGCTGACATCCCCAATAACCTAGGTCATCAAATTCTGGAAGAACTAGGGTGAGTAAGGAATAATCGGCAAAATGAGAGGACTCGACTCTTTTTTGAATTTTGAAAACAGAGGCCCCCAAAGTTCACAGGTGTACCGGACTCAAAGATAGCTAAAAATTGGCTTCGGCAGATAGAGAAAATGCTAGACACCATGGGCATAACCCAGGCCGCTGATAGAATAGCTTTGGCAGTATTCGAGCTTGATGATGAGACTGACCATTGGTGGGAGTTAATCAAGAATACTCATGACGTAGCGAGCCTATCATGGAACCAGTTCAGGGAACTATTCCTAAATAAATATTTCCCAAGTACGATCTGCCGAGAACGAGTCAAGGAATTCCAAAACTTGGAACAAGGAAATATGACCGTGACCTAGTATGCTGCAAAATTTAAAGAGTTAGCCCGTTACGCAGCTAGATATGTAGCAAATGATGAAGAGAAGGCAAGGATGTTCGAGTGGGATTGGACCTTACAATCAGGGGAAGAGTTCTTTCGCAACGACTTCCCTCATATGCCGAGGTGCTGGAAACGGCATTAGAATCTGAAAGGGAAGTAACTGACGCTAGAAAGGCTTGGAACAAGAGGAGAGGGAGTCAGACGTCTGTTGGACCTCAGAGGAATCAGAAAGGAAGCATGACCTCGAAGCCCTACTCCAGACCACAACCACAACAGCAACGACAGCAATCGCAACAACAGATCCAGAGAGGAGGCTATCAACAAAGGCCGACGGGACAAATCCAGTGCTTTCATTGCCAACAATTAGGGCACAAAAAGCGAATGCCCCCAACTTCCTCCATCTAGATACCAAGGAGGAGGTTCCGGAGCAAATGCCCAGGCATTAGGTGGACAGAAGCCTTAGATGAATAAGACAGGATCTATTGGGCAGCAGCACCAGAAGAGTGGGGGAACTCAGAAGACCAGTGGCAACCAGAAGGCAACCGACAGAGTCTTTGCCTTGTAAGAGGAAGAAGCGGACCCGTCTGTAATTAAGGGTAATTTAGTGCTATACAATTCTTGGGTGCATGTTTTATTTGATACTGGTGCATCACATTCTTTTATAGCCTCTGCTTGTGCTAAGTCATTAGAACTTGTATGTGAACCTTTAGAAACTGCCTTAAATGTAATGTCACCTGTGGAAGGATGTGTTCGGATAGGATTGATCTGTAAGGACTGTAAGATAGGAATGTCGAACCTACGCTTAACTTGCGACCTTCATGTCATGAAAATGTAAGACTTCGATATCATTTTGGGCATGGACTGGTTGTCTGCCCATCGAGTGGTGATCGACTGTTGTTAGAGGAAAGTGGTAGCTCACACGCAAGATGGAACATGTTCCAGTTTAAGGTGGATAGACAAGACCCCATGGCTTCAACGAAACATCGGACGCAGTGGCACGATCAACTTGCGGGTAGGATAGCAAGTCTGATTCTAAATGAGGAGGGCCAAGGAGAAATAGAACTTCCACGCGTAGTATGCGAATATGCAGATGTATTTCCTACGGAATTACCAGGATTGCCACGAACCCGGGAAGTAGACTTTAGCATCGAGCTGCAACCTGGAACTACCCCAATATCCATGGCCTCGTATCGCATGGCACCAGCAGAACTACGAGAATTGAAGACACAACTACAGGAATTGCTCGAGAGAGGGTTCATTAAGCCAAGTACTTCGCCATGGGGAGCACCCGTGTTGTTTGCTAAAAAGAAGGATGGGTCGTTGAGGCTATGCATTGATTATCGTTAACTCAATCGAGTCACGATTAAAAACCGATACCCACTCCCAAGGATTGATGACCTTTTTGACCAACTTAGGGGCTCAAGGTGCTATTCAAAGGTCGATTTCAGGTTAGGTTACCATCAACTACGAGTCAAGGAGGAGGATATACCAAAAACTGCCTTTCGTACTAGATATGGCCACTATGAGTTTGTAGTAATGCTCTTCGGACTAACCAATGCACCGGCAGTATTCATAAGCCTAATGAATAAGATCTTTAGACCATACCTTGACCAGTTTGTAGTAGTGTTCATTGATGACATCTTGGTATATTCAAGGTCTAAAGAAGGGCATGAGCAACATTTAAGGACTGTCCTTCAAGTTCTTAGGGATAATCGGTTATATGCCAAGGCGAGTAAATGTGAGTTCTGGTTGAATGAAGTAAAATTCTTAGGGCATGTAGTATCAGAGAATGGGATTGCGGTGGGTCCAACCAAGGTGGAGGCAGTATTAGATTGGAGACAACCAAAAATCGTGTCAAAAATCCGCAACTTCTTAGGATTGGCCGGTTATTACCGGAGGTTTATCCAAGATTTCTCCAGACTAGCTAAACCAATTCCAAGAGTTAAAGAAGAGGTTAACTAGTGCGCCAATTTTGACCATTCCAGAACGAGAAGAGGGGTACACTGTGTATTGCGATGCGTCTAAAGAAGGGTTAGGTTGTGTGCTCATGCAAAATGGAAAGGTAGTCGCGTATGGATCTAGGCAGTTAAAACCTCATGAGCGCAACTACCCCACACATGACTTGGCATGAGCAGTCGTAGTTTTTTCCCTAAAGCAATGGCGATATTACCTGTATGGGGAACAATTTGAGATTTTCACAGATCACAAGAGTCTGAAGTATCTATTTACACAGAAGGACCTGAACTTGAGACAGAGACGATTGATGGAGTATCTTGAGGATTTCCAGTTCACTCTCTCATATCACCCCAGTAAAGCCAATGTAGTAACAGATGCTCTGAGTCGTAAGAGCAGAGGGATGATGGCTAAGATCTCCGTCAAGGAATGGGATATGGTTAAGACACTCAATGAATTCAGGATCCAAGTGGAATCTCAAGATACAAAAGCATATCTTAGTGCGCAGAAGGTGATGCCTAAGTTGATGAATGAGATCATGGAGGCCCAGAAGCACGATCAAGAGGTAACCTATATCAAGGGACGTCTGGAATCAGGAGAACCCATGCCCAATTGGGTAATTCACCCCGATGGGAGCTTAAGATACCAAGGTAGATTGTTTGTACCAAGTGACGAGTTACTTAGAGGAAAGGTACTGAGGGAATGTCATCATTCTGCATTTACGGTACATCCAGGAGGGACTAAAATGTACCAAGATTTGAAGAGGCAGTATTGGTGGAATGGAATGAAGAAGGAAGTGGCTAAATTTGTAGCAAAATGTCTAACATGCCAACAAGTGAAGGCGGAACATCAAAAACCAGGGGGAATGTTGCAACCTCTACCAATAGCCGAATGGAAGTGGGAGTATGTGACGATGGACTTTGTGACAGGGTTGCCTAAGACACCTAGAGGGCGCGATGCTATATGGGTAATAGTGGATCGCCTCACCAAGTCATCACATTTCTTACCCTATAAGATGATCGACACTTTAGAGAGGTCTATGTTCAGGCTCTACATTGGGGAGATCATTCGACTACATGGAATTCCAGTATCTATTGTGTCAGATCGTGATCCATGGTTCACCTCTCGATTTTGGGGAAGCCTGCAGGAAGTTCTTGGTACTGAGTTATGTTTTAGCACCGCCTTTCACCTGCAAACAGATGGACAATCTGAACGCACCATCTAGACACTCAAAGATATGTTGAGAGCTTGCGCAATGGATTTTCAAGGGAGTTGGGAAAGTCACCTACCTTTAATTGAATTCGCCTAAAACAATAGCTTTCAAGCTAGCATCGGTATGGCACCTTTTGAAGCATTATATGGACGACCTTGTAGATCGCCGATTTGTTGGATGGAAGTGGGTGATACAAATCTAATCGGACCTGAACTCATTCTAGAAACTACTGAGAAGGTAAAATTAATCCGACAATGGTTAAAGACTGCTCAAGACCGTCAAAAGAATTATGTAGATAGAAGGAGAAGGCCATTGATGTTTGAAGTAGGCAGCCACGTGTTCCTAAAGGTGCAACCTAGGCGTGGAATAGTACGTTTTGGGAGAAAAGAGAAGCTATCACCACGATATATTGGACCTTTTGAGGTATTGGAAAGAGTGGGCGAAGTAGCATATAGACTAGCTCTGTCCCCGCAGTTAGCAGGGATACACTACGTCTTCCATGTATCTATGTTGAGAAAATACATCGCTGACCCGTCACACGTCCTCAAATGGGAAGAGATCAGTCTTGACAAAGATGTTACATTTAAAGAAGGACCGGTAGCAATACAGGATAGTCGAGAGAAGAACCTTAGAGGCAAAATGGTTCACTTGGTAAAAGTGCTATGACATCATCGGAGAATTGAGGAATCTACTTGGGAACGCCAGGATTGGGTGAAGGCAAACTAGCCCGAGCTTTTCGAAGGCAATATGTAGTTGAATTTCGGGGACGAAATTGTTTTAAGGGGGATAGGTTGTGAAGCCCCTAAAAAATGTATTCACTTTAAAGACCCTAATGTTTGAATTATTTTCTTAAAACCCTTCAATTCCTTGAATTGTTTCAAATCTTGTCGGTTAGCATTTTATTTTATTTTATTTTATTTTTTTATCGAAACAAGAATATCCTAGCCGGATTAGGTTCCTTAGCCTAATTTAGTTTAATTCTACATCAGTAAGGTTCCAATACATGAATTTAACTCCAAGCCCTTACTTCTTTATTTAAATTCAAAATTTACCTCAAAAACTAGTACACGTACCCTTATACTATAAGTACCATCAATCAATTGAAATATATATATATATACATTGAGGAATGTGCCCCTAGTACCTAAATTGATTAAAAAAAATAGCCCCATCACCCTTCCCAATGGCTGGCCACCCTAGGGAGAAGTGAGAAGCCAATTTTCAAGATTCATGATGATGGTATTCTAGAAAACCCAAAACCTAGTACCCTAGACCTAGGATGTTGTTTCCAATACTAGTTTCATTTCAACTAGGAATCAACTAGATGTTGCCTAATCCTATGATTAAGCTCCCTAATCACTCCTATCCCATTAGAGTCCAAGCAAATCCTAACCTTTCCATCCATTTCCAGCTAGTGGGCTTTTATGTCCTTTTACACTAAAATTTGCTTATAAATACCACCATCCCCTAGCTTGGCAAGCACAAACAACACACCCACACACACACATTCGGCTAGAAGAGAGGAAGGAGAGCAAGAGAGGAGTCTTGAGAGGAAGGAGAGCAAGAGAGAAGTCTTGGGAGGGAGAGGAAGGAAGAAGAGAGCCATCTTGTTCAAAGCTTAGCAAGTAAGCCACAACACAACCTTCTCTTTCATTTTCCTTTTTTAAACACATGTTCTTAAGGGTTCTAAATAATGTTTTCAGATGTGTTATTGATGAGTTACTTGTGTTAAAAATGCTAAGAGTTGAGCATTGATTCTACCTCTCTTGTATTTTCCCCATTTCGGCACAAAACCATCTTTTTTCATACCGATCTCTCAAACTTTCCAAAGGCACACTTTCAAGCAAATTTTCTAAGTTAGCATGTTTTCATCACAAAAGAAACAAAAAATTTCCCTTAGTGGACCCCTTTTCTCATAAATCTTCTTGTTTTGGGCATTATACCTTAGAATCTATTTTTGCAGCCCATTTTCAAAAATTCTAGAAAACTGTATAAAATTATTTTGGACCTTTATTTTATTTCAAAATCTTCCTTAAGGAGTTAGCTTTCAACTAAAATTGGTTTCATTGAAAAACAGTGAGCGGTTTGCAAGAAAATCAAATTTTCGTAACGGTCGACGAATTTGGATAACACTGGAGTGTTTTCTAAATAACTTAAAATCTAGAAAGGCTATCCCATTTCTAGAATATGTTCTGGAAACTAGATTAAATTCTCTACGAACCAGGCCGAGTCTGGTGAAAAATCTAAAATAGTCCTCTCATTCTAATCCTTATGTGATATTGAATCTGGAAATTTTGTTGTGTATGGATGTTTTATGCTCTTGTGTTCATGAAAATGCTTAGTAGCTTATGATCATATCTTAGCATGATATTATATGTGTTATGGTTATGTTCTTTATCTTCCTCATCTTAATGATGCATGCTTATGTGGACATTATTATCTTGTTAAGTTGGTCTAACCTTGATTTAAAACATTTACCCAACAGAAAACTTAATTGGGATGGTATTGGGTTTTCGATCACTTGAGTAATGAAAAGATGATAATGTGTGATATATGGATTGTTGGGATTGCGTTCCCTATTTGGAAGTTTAAGTCTTATGCAAGTGGTTTTCGGAACCCTTGAACGGAGCGGTTGTATTCAGACCCTAGGTGGTTTGGTGTGAGGAGGGATTCGGGCAAGGCCCTATTTTACCGTCTCTTTTGAGGCCCTACGGTTGGCGCTATGTGGTACATAACCGTTGGTAGGTGTAGACACCCCATTTTTTACTGTCCTCAAGACTTGGACGTCACCGTTCGAACACTCGGTGATCATCCATGTTTGTTTTCGTCTT